>VZRL01006120.1:53171-70315 GCA_013397895.1 Origma solitaria | reverse complement strand
TTTTTTCTTTTTCTTCTTTTTTTCCCCAGCCCGAGTTGGGTTTTCTAAGAGGATGGCACTTGAAAAGGATTCCTGGAGCCCCGGCAGGCACAACTCCGCTTGTGCCGGCTAACAATGGAGGAATCCCCCTATCCAAGCACCTGTAAACTGACACTGCAAACCAGCCATTCCAAATGCTCATCAACAGGCCATATATTTAAGCACAGAGCATCGCCTAATCTATTTTTTTTTCCTCCCCTTCTTCCTTTAATAGATCGGAGCACAAAAGCCTGAGAGAGGGTGACCTACCAAACAAAAGGGCCTTTGAGTTCCTAGGAAAAGTAGACTTGGAGGAGGATGGAAGGAATCCAAGTGGCCCTATTATTTCCACTTGCACTAATTAGACATTTTTCTGTCAGCTATTGAGCACTGCTGAGAGGCCAAACTCACTGAATTCATTTCTAAAGTGTTTACAGAAGTTTGCATCTGTTTGTGTCTCTTCAGGAGGAAAATAAGCACTTCAATAGCATTGTGGAAAATCTAAATGAAGCATCCTATTCTGAAGGGCTTGGCAGTCTTGCAGCTGCATAATTTAACTCCCCGCTCAATGCCGAAACCTCTTGTGTCCCTCTCCAAACCCAAATGGACACAAAATGTAGAAAAGTCAAGCCAAGGGGAGAAGCGGGGCTACTTTTTTCTCGGGAGGCAGGGCCGCACGCTGTGTGGCACACAGCGACGCGGTTCCGTGTCAGCCTTTGCAGCGACATTCCCCCCGCTTCCCCTCCGCCCCGTTCCGAGCAGGACACCAAGAAATTAATACCCGCTCCTTTCATTCCCTGCCAACTCGTGTGGCTGGAAAATTCCTCAGCACCTCCAGCGAGCGCACCGGCGCTGGGCACGCACCCAAGGCGGGCATAGGGAGCCGCTCCGAAATGAACCGGGGCAGGAGCTCCTGTCAACCAGCCCAGAGCCAGGGAAATCCCTCCGGCTCCTCAGCCTGCTCCATCTCAACCAGAAACTGGCAGCCTACGCAGATTTACTCAGTTTCTCCATCGCTTTAGGCACATCCACACAGGGGGAGAGAGAGAGGGAGAGAGAGAAAGAGCGAGGTACACGCGCACTTTGTTTTCACATCTGTGCCCGCGATGTGAAATGGATCTGCCTAATTGAGTTTATGACACAAAGGGAACCTCGCGGCTGGGAAGTGGAATCAGGTGGTGGGAGAATTAAATTTGCAGCAGATTTCTATACACGGACCATTGGGGGAAATGCAAAGCAGCCTTTAGTGAAGGGGTTTCGCCTTAATGGCGCTGAGTGGGAGGGTGTGCGGTTCGCATGGCTCCCTGCATTAGCGGGCTTAGCTCCTCCTCACGCCGGGGCTGAAGTTTGGGTCCCAGCTTTGGGTTCAAAGCCACGACGCCTCCTTTGCATTGACAATGGGGGCCGCTCCCAAGAGAGGGGAGAAGCTCAGAACCGGGGCCATCTGGCACTAGGACGGGCAGGAAAGCGTCAAAGGGAAATTATTGGTGCATAGTAAATGAGGATGAGGAGGAGGGGAAGGAAATAGGCGAAAATCTTTATGTGGCAGCTGATGTAAGAGGAATTACAAGCCCAAATAAATGAAATATTGATTTAATCCACTCTCTTGGCCCTCTTTATAAAGCGAAGATCCCATAGGCAAGCCCCCCTCCATAGCCTGAGGGCTCAGGAGGATCCCCTTTGGAAAAACGCCTCTACAAACAGCATGATTAGAAAGCAGGGGAAAGAAAAATTTAATTTTCAGTGTCCCCACAGTTTTCTAGATGCTCCGGACTTCTGCGTTTGCTTATAACCACTTGTCTCAGACTGGTTCAGTCCTTGTTTCATTTGTAGCTGCAGCCAAGGTTTAAAATCTTTTTTAAAAGCCACCAAACTAAGAGCGTCCAGCAAAGAATTTCTAATCCCTTGCACAAGGCAGGAGTGTCAGAGGCACGCACGTACTTCCAGGTGCTTTAGTTCTCTCCCAAGATCTGCTGCTAGTTAGCACTCCACTGAACCCTAGCAAATTGCCCGGTTTTCTTTCCCCCTGTCAGATTAAACACAGAGCCACACTGCCGATGGATTGGGCTGAAGCCTTTCCCCCTCTTACCCCACGCGCTGTTAGCAAAGCCCGTCTTTCCCAGGGACCAAAGCTGCTGTCACCGCACGGGACTTCTCTATCAATCCCTGCTTTTCAGCTGGCAATCAGAGCCCACTCCACAAACAGCAGGGAATTAAGCCTCCCACCACCTCGGTAATGGGCAGAAGAAAGGGTGTCTGGAGGTACAGACTGAAACACGGGACAGGCACACAGTGAACTGCTGCAGACTGAGGAATCAGCAGCTCCCGGACACTTCCCTCTTGGCTCAGAGCAGATGAGAATTGTCCCCCCGAACCTGTTAATTAGCTGAAGTTATTCATCCTGCAGGCAGCAGAGTTGGGAATTCAACGGCAGCAGCGCTAGGTCCATTAGGAGCAGTTCAAAACGCCACAGAGTGGGGCAGATTTTACAACCGACCTATCTTGCTTCACCAACCCGGGAAGACTTGAGTGGGAATAACTCCTGCTTTTCTTAAGAAAAAAAGGACAGCAGCATTTTGTGGTGAAGACAGAAGGAGAACTCCTTAAAGTGCCCAGGAAGCTGCCTGAAGGGGGGTTCCGGGGGGCCCCATGTATCCAACATGGTAGCAGGGATTTGGGGGACCGCAAGCCTCTGCAGGAGTTCCTGCTCTTGATTAGTACCAAAGACAGAGGTGCCACAATAACTTTGTGGCCCTGGTTTGTTCTAGACCACTTAGAAACTATTGTGGCACATTAAAGTACTGTATTGATGGGGATGTTTTAGTACTTAAAAAATAGCCAAATGTCAGTGAGAGAACCCCCCGAGACAGCAGGAGCAAGACCAGTACCGACACCTAAAAATCCAAGAGTCCCTTCCCTAAATCTGTGTCCTCACAACATCAACGCATTTGAGAAAACACAATCTCAGGAGTACAAGATTTAAAGCTGTAAATACTCCATGAAGCTGCCTGTGGCAGGAGCAAAGTGAAGTGAAAGTCCTACGCAAAACCAGGATCCAGCTTCCCTTTTTTTTTTTTTTTTTCCACGGTCCACATAAACTCTGCTATAGTTTTCCCACCTAAGGCAGCAGAAGATGGAGTGCTCTGCAGCACCAGGGCGGTCACCCTGGACAGCTAAAACTCCCCTGCCTGCACCTAATCTCTGACACTTCTCACTTACAAAGCCTCCGGGAGGCTGGGGTGCCGCGATTCCCTCCTGGCTTGAATTCATCCCTTCCATCACTCTCCGTTTCACTGGGATCACCCAAGAAGAGCTCTTTGGAGGCAGGTAGCAAAAGGTCAGCCTGAACAACCCAGATCCCAGGGCTACGATTTAGGGCTTTAATTCTCCTGTTACCACACCGGCGGTTAGAAGGAGGAGAAAACTAAATCCTCAGCCCCCTCTTTAGCTCTTTTTCAAAGGCTCCCAGCTCTTAAGTGCCACACACACACCTACGGCACTTAGGGCACGTCCCTTGGAATGGTTTCCCTAATGGCAATCCATCAGCACCTAATTAGCCAAGGCCCAGCCAAGGGCTGCAGGGCCTTATTTTCCACTCTTTTCAATATTCCCATTAAATCCCGTGCGATTCCGCGCTGGCAGGGCCAGGATCCGTGCTCCCCCATCCACAGCAGGGAGCATGGAGCCAGCCTGCACAGCTCCCTACAGAGGGACCAGAGTAGCTCCACTCTAGCGGGCTTTTCCTTTTGTGTTCCCACTGTACCCATCCCAGCAGATCCTGGTTCATGGCTGAATGTGTATGCCTGGATGCAGGAATTATTGATAGGTATGATAAAAAGGAAGTAAAGCCCCACATCATTACAACGGGTTTGCAAATAGGTAAAAAAAAAGGCAGAAAAAAATAATTAAAATATTAATGTAGCATGAATCATCCCACAAGAGAACTACGTGTGTGCACAGAGTTGTCCTTCAACTAAACACACAGCAGGTTTTTTGGGATCAAAGCCTCCGAGGACATGGGCATGTTGCCCTCTATTGGCTGCTCACCGAGCGTTAGGCTAATTCCATCCCTTGGGATAGCAAAGATCTGCAGGAAGGGCACCCCTGGCAGCCTCCCTTTGGGATCTGCAGTCCCATTCCAAACCCCACAGCACACGTGATATTTACAGAGGAAAAGTAATCCCTCCTTATTTATCCTTGATAGTGAGGATGCTGGGTAATTGCCTTGTTAAAAACAAAAATCCCGGTGTTTCCCAGTTTTGGCTTTGGATACAGTTGTTAGCTCTCACCCTTCTAGGGATTCTTCGTGCAGACTCCCATCACAGGGCTGCTTGATGGGCTTGGATTGCCAGCTGAAACCTGTTAGGGAAACTTGGAAAACACTGTGCTGAGCTTGTTGAACTGTGGTGGCCTTTGGCTGGTGAATCCCAGCAGGAAAAAGAAAAAACCTCAAAAATCCAACCCAAAACCTGCCCCTTCTACAGGATGCAGAGAGGCAGTGAGCATCCCACAGCAAAGACGGAGGAGAGCACTTGAAGAAGCTGCAGGTGCAAGTGGCTCTGCCTTCCCGATGCGCCAAAGGAGCGTGGAGCCGGCGGCAACGCGGATCCCACGTTTTTTAAAGTGCAGCAACACGGAGGCAAACCCTTGAAGCCGCAGCCTAATCCGCTTACTCCCCGTGCTGGGCTCACGGAGCCTTTCAGCCTTCATCCCAGAGCGAAACATCCTCACGGAGAGCCCGCGCTGCCTCCTGCGACACCACCAGTGTGTTATGGTAATGAAGTGCCTTTCATTCATGGATCTCAAAGCACTTTTTAAATGTAATGAATTACGGTTTATGAGCTTATTCTAAGCATGGCAAATTAAAATAAACAGGGAGGAAAAATTTTAAAGGGTTTTTGGGGTTTTTTTTCCCCCCCGAACAATAAATTGAAAAAGACTTAATTTTTTTTTGTCCTCCAGGGAATTAAATTATCCTTCTGTCCCTCATGCCAAAAAAAAAAAAAGAAAAAAAAAAGTTGCTCAGACTTTTATCTTTCCTCATCACACTGTAATCACTTCTCTTCAGCCTCATTTCCCCCCCAGCTTTTTATTCAAAGAACTGAGGCAGCCTTTGCTCTGCCTTGAAATTTTATTTAAAATAAAAAAGAGGGGGGAGAAGGAATGGATGAAGGGGAAAAAAATCCCTTTTCCTGACTAATACTAATAATACAGGTCAAAATGTCAGTCTATCTACAATTAAATGGAAAACAAAAAAGGTTTTCCCTTTTTCCCATGGTACAATGGTGCTGGAATATAAATTACCGATGAAGATGAAATAATACTTCAAAGCACATGGGGAAAGGCAGCACAACGTTTACAAAGTATTTTCCACCGCAGGATGAAACACTGGAGACAACGGCAACCAATGGACTTCAGGGGGTGTGGGTGAATAGTCCAAAACTAGCATGGAGGAGGATTTTAGGTCCCTATAGTCTCTGACCCCACGATAGGCTTTGTTTAACAAGGGCAGCTGCAGTTATCAACAGATGTTTCAGCAATAAATAATTGGTATCATCCCAGAAAAGATCCATCTACCTGGGGAGAGGGCATAATGCCGCAAACACTGCTCCACTATTACAGCCGCATTAATCTCCCATCTAGCCAGGTCTCTCGGGGAGTTTGCTGCAGGTGCTTATCCCGGGAGGGAGCACACAAACGCTCCAAAGTTAGAGAGCTGCGCTGGGATTGTAAAGGAGGTCAACCTCTGCCATAAATTTCTGTCCGAGGCCACACACACCAAACGGAGAAAGAAAATAAATACCCGAGGAGAGCCACTCCCCGCCCTCCCCAGGGAAATCCAACATGGGGATGCTAGGGCTCCCACTTCCCAGCCCTGCAGTTGGCTCTGCTGAGATTCTCACTGCTCCATGTTGTTCAAAGGAATCAAAGTGTTCCCAAAGAAAACCTGCCTGCCTCGCTGAGGCAGGGCTCTCCAGAGCAGATGAGATCTCCTGGCCACCTTGGAGTTAACAACAGGCAGGAATGGGGTGGTGTCAGCTTCAGACATGCACCACAGGAACAAAAAAAAACCCCACAAGCCTCACAAATCTCATCTTTATGTCTGTCCTGGCAAAGGGCTACTCTTTAGCCCAGATACTACATTTACCATGGAAAAAAGGTGTCCTTTATTTGTCACATATCTGACATGTCTCCAGAAAAGCTGGAAAAGCAAAAAGCAAAACACATTTCTTGCCAGTTTTTAATCTTTAAGCTCAAACTCATCACCTTATGGGATGGGATCCCCAAGGACCTTTGGGATTCTGCAACTCAGCCATCCTTTACTCACAGGAAAAATCACACTGAATCCTTGCCTTTCCTGCTTAGGTTTTGGCCAGGTTTGGTCCTCAAAGGGATTCTGCCATGTAATTTTATTGAAAAAAGAAGAGCAGCTGATGAATTGTGCAAGCCCTCTATAGTGAGTGATCCTCACACCCTACTTGCAGTGTAGAATTAAATGAGGCACAGCTTTCTCATCAAATTCATGAGGTTTTTTAAAAAAAGAAATTGTGCGCATTTGGCATTTTAGTGTTATTACAATGCCAGTTCTTCAGCGAAGAGGGAAGCATCACCTTAGCGGAAACAGAACCAGAACTGCCCTGTGAAAAGCCCCCAGTGGGACATTTTACACCACAGGTGTGTTGAACTTCATACCAGCAAGTCAGGGAGCTTGGCGCTGATCATATCTTGCAGGTTTGTTTTGTCTTCTGGGCCGAGGTCTTGTTTGTACTGCCACCTCTCCGGAACAAAGGGCCACTTCATTTCCTTTGCCTCCTCCAGAAGGCTCCTCAGCTCCTCAGGAAGCAGAGCTGAAAGGGTCAAAGAGCAGGTGAGGATATTGCAGCAGGTTCAGCCGCAGCATTCGTGACACCGATCTCTCAAAAGGCCTTCTCCCAGTTGCTCCCAGCTCTTAGCCCCTGTCACCAGCCTCGTGGAGAGGGAAGGGGAGCTGGCCTGCCATCCGTTCCCCTCGGCTGCACTGCCCTGCAGGTAAATGGGAGCCTCCAGCCATTAAAAAGGCTTTTAGCAGGAAGTCATGCCGGCTGGTGGCTGCCTGGGCGTGAAGAGCTACTCCAAAGAGGCAGGAGGAAACTCGTTCCCCTGTGTGAGGAGAGGACGAGGGGGTAAACGGCACAGAAGATCCGTCCTCCTTGCTCAGGTGACAGCGGCAGAGCCATCGTGGAAAGCCACATCCAAGCTGGGATACAAACCTGGACCACAGAAAGCAATTAGATACAAATGTAAAGGATTATAATATTATTAAGCACACGTGAATATTAATCACATGCTCTCGAGCGGTTTGGCCCTCCCTGCTCTCTCTCCATACTGGTCCCAAGCCACTCCATCAGCTTTTGCCGGATCTCCAACCTGACCCAACTAAGGATGCGAGTGCTAGGAGCACACAGCCAGAGATCTGGGCTTGGATCTGTCCCTTCCTTTCAGCCACAGCCCACATTTCATTTTCCTTGCAACAGGGGTGATGTGGATGTGCTGTGCCGTGCTAACCACTCGGCTGGGCAGCCTCTCTGGCCAATAAAAGTGGATTAACAAGGATTATTGACCAGATGGGGTTAATGGTGATCATCAGCTGCAGATCTGGCCCCTTCTGGCCATTAATCCCCCGAAAAAACCCCTGCTCAGAGACCATCATTGCTTTAACAAGGCAAAGCGATAAATGCATTACTACATATTTTTTAATCAATCCTTTATGCAGGCACTGTAGAAAATGAACTTCGTAAGAAGGATATTACATGCTCATATTGCAGCACATTCACCAGTATGGTTTTCCTAGGAAAAAAATGGGAAGTTGGATATTTAGGGCCCTTTTCCAAAAAGTCAAATTTACAATGTTATTGCTTTTTCCAACCCATGTTTTCTCACCTGTTGCTGTCCCAAGGAAACTTGGGGTTTGGAAAACTTCCCCTTACACATTCTGGCTCAACATGAAGCCCAGTTTCCTTACCCTCCTGAAGTGGTGGCCTGGAAGGGCTCATCCCTCCATGCCTGACAAGGTGGCCAAGTGGCAGAGTAATGGGGACAGGAGGCTGTGCTCCCAGCCTCACACCTCTCACCAGAAAATCAGGGCAGGAGCAAGGATAGCCCTCTCATCACAAGGAACGCACAGCTATGGACAGAAGGATTTATCTCCCATGTAGAAGGGGGAAGACTGAGCTTCCTAAGTCTTTTCCTAAGGAAGATCCAGCTCCAAGGACAAGAGTTTACCCTTGTAACAGAGAGCTGTTCTCACCACTGGCAATATAAACTCATTAATTAACGAAGGTTGAATGGGCACAGAAGTGGACTGGAATGGTTTCTAGCCTAAAAGAGAAATAAAGAAGAAATCCAGACCACCTAACATCCATCCTGCCCCCTGAAGCGAGATAAGGATGTGGTCCTCCTTTCCTCCCTCCCCACCATTTCTATGGATTTGGCTTTCAGTCCTTCCTGCACCAGGTCTGAGAAAACCAGGGGGAACAAAGGCAGCCCTGGGAGGAGAGGGGGGCGAGGAAACCCCCTCGGCCTCTGTGCTGGGAGGGTCCCCCCAAAGCCGAGAGCTGCCGACCTGCGGGGCCCTGCCTTCGCCGAGCAGAGAGCCCCAGCAGTTATTAATGTCGCTGTCACCACCCCGCTGCTGGGTATTTTTCTTTCAGCTGATGGGAACACGGCGCTCAGAAAAGCCCGAGCAGCACTTCAGGCTCTGATCGCCCATTTCCTGAAGCAGTTTACCTGAAGGACCGTGTCTAATCGAGTGATTATAAGGGCACTGATTTACCTTATCTGGAACTAAACTGATTATTTCTCATATACTTTGTGGTATTTAATAGGAGAAAAGGAGGGAGGAGGATGAGGGGAAAAAAAGCGCTACCTGATTAGGAGTTCAAGAGCCTATTCTGCGGAGCCATAATAAAAGTTAAAAGAATTTTCGATGGGGAAACAAAGTACCCTTTGTTGGAAGTGAAAAAAGAGGAGAGAAAAATCTTCCAGTATCCATAACAGAAACCTACACACCACCCTCCAGCGCAAACAGACTTAGGTGCTTCAGAAAAAGGCAGCTGACCTCCCAGCAAGAACAAGGATGGTCGGAAAAACATATTCTCAACGGCTCCGCGCCCCGGGACAAACAAAGGGTTTTAAAGATCACATTAACGTTATGGCCGAGCCACTCAAGCAAGGCAAAACTAAACATTATTAACACTAAACTGGAAAACGGGCAGCGCCGCAGATGTGTCACGCAAAGGGAATCCTTAATTCCAATGGAATTAAGAAATAATAAATTCTCCTTTCACAGCGCCACAGCGATACCAAAATAATGGCTGGTTTCCAGCAGGTAACGCCAGCATTAAAACAAATGAGGAATCCTTTTATTAAAGCTCTCGCTAAAGATTGCTTCCTTTCCTGGTTATTTATTCCAGCCTTTAGCCAGCATGGATTTTCCTTTCAAGAGGGATATTGCGAGGTTTTTTTCTTCTTTCCTTGGACACCACTTATAGAGGTCACACACATTTTACAAGATAAAGATTCGGGCAATGAGCTCTTTAATATATGAGGAGAAGCTGACAAACAGAGAGGGCCCTCCCCCAGTTCCTATGAAAGGAGAGGAAATATGTGCCCTTATTCAGAAGTTGCATCCTTTTTTTTCCTTTCTCCTTTTTTTTTTTTTTTAATAACTGAAATTTATGTGCATCAGCAAACTTTTGGGCATTGTTCTTCCCAAACTAAACTGTTCCTTACAGCCTCATGTTTACTGAAGCCTAAAATCAGAACTGACAGCAATTCACTGCAACAAAGTGGACTCCTTTCCCTGCCTGCCTGTAGCCCACATCCCATTCATGGCCTCGAAATCCAGGCATCTCTTGACACTCATCTGCCCGGAGAAGAAAAATAGGGCAGGGCCGAGGGCCGGCGGAGTCGTGCCGCCTCTCCTGGGGGGTGCTCACCTTGGCACCGCTGGTATTCCCGCTCCTCTCCCTCGCCCGTGCCGCCCTTTGCCGCCAGGAGCGTGTCCAGAGCTCGCTCGCACTCCTGCAGCAGCACTGCCACAGCGTTTTGATTATTCATGAGGGCTGATCCCACTCGGCTGTGAATTGGGTGTCCCCGGGTGCACGGTGATCAATTACTTAGGAGAAGACACGGGGTCCAAATGAAAAGGATCCCTTCAAGGCTGGGGTACCTGGAAAACAAAGGAGGGGGAAAATGATTAACTAAAGTATCATCAATTATCTGAAAGGCTCAAGCAGGGGGAAATAATAGGGGAAATACATGAAAATACATGACAGCCTCGGAGGACTTTATTAGAGGAGTGTGTGAAATCACTGCAGGGTCCTGGGGACAGTGTGTGAGGGGAACATCTCCGAGGTGCCAGGGAGACAGGACAGGCTCATCAATTGAGCTGTGATATCCCAAGTAGGGAAGTGACTGTCGAGGCTGTGCAAAAGCCCTTTGCACCTGGGAGGCTCAGGCTGTCGCACATAGTTATCCAGGATTGAATGGCAGAGGATGCTGTGTGCCTTTCCCAGACCATGGAGACCCTCTGTTTTACCCTGGGATGCCACCCACATATGAATGTTCTCCATGTATGCCCCACTGCAAGTCCTTCAGGTGCTTAGGGCACTGTCAGTGGTGATGCAGGAAACCCCCACCATTTCCATCCCAGGTGTCTGGCTCAGCATCTGTCAGAACACTTGGGCAGCTTTCAAAAATTAAGCACAAAATAAATATTTTGGGTTTGGTTCCTTTTCCCCCCACCAGTCTGATGATGGTTTCACTGAGAAAACTGTTCCTGCAGTTTGAAGCAGTACAGCCAGGAACAGCCTCAGTGAAAAGATATGTAAAATTGGGGAAACACTACGGCTGTGAAGGGGGAAGGGGAGTGCAAAGCAACACCCACACAGGCACAGTTTGCTCTGCTGACTGGAAACCACTCACATTTCAGCAGCTAGGTTTCCAGGCAGTTTTTTCCCTTTCTGTTGCAGCCCTGGGATCGCTGGATCCCGGAGCTGGTGGCAGATAGGCTGTGCTCTCAACGGCACCGACAGGAGCAAGCTGCCAGACTGAAAAGCAGAGGGCAAAAGAGATGCACTCATGCGAAAGCTGAGAGGATCAGAGAGCCTGCCGTGGAAGGGCAGGTGGAGAAGGGCAAAAGATGGGATTCATCAGCAAAGAGCCTGGAGGCAGGAGCTACTCAGTGGGGCTCTGACTGACTCTGCAGACAAATGGCACAGAAAGAAGATATTTAAAAAGTAGCCGCAAAAGGGAGACTGAGGGAAGGAGCACAAACACGTAGAGAAGGAGCACAGACACATAAGAACAGCTGGGGGAGCAAGGAAAAGATCAGCCAGAGGCAGAGCCACGGATAAAAACAGTAGAATAACCCAGAAAGGGTTCCCCACCATTTTAGCCCCAAGTAAGAGCCACCAGGGCATCCCCTGCAGGGTTTGAGCCAGGTGAGCGTAGCTGGGTGCTGGGATCACATCCCTGTGGATGCACCAGGCACAGGGCCCATTTAGGGGCTCCCATCAGGAGCAAAAGGAGATGGGGCCAGAGACAGGGCTGGGGACACAGCTACAGCATGGTCTGAAGTCCGCCCAGGAGATGGGGCTGAACTACCTCTCACTGACAAAGATGAACCTCAAAAAAGGGCCCAGCAAAGGGATTTGCTCACGGCACAAGGTCCAACTCCGCATCGTCATTCACAAAGGTCCCCCTCTCCCGAAGGACCTTTGGGTCGGCAGGGACAGACCTCTGAGCGCAGTGACAACAGCCAGAGAGCAGAGGCCTCTGCTCCCACCCTGCCAGGTCTGGAAAAGCTGATCCAGCTGCTGGGTACCCATCAGGGAAAAGCTAAGCATAGTCACACTAACACACCTATGCTAGTGTTGCTTGCTCTGTTAACTGCACTGACATCTGCTAATTGATTTATCTGATTACCCAGCCCTGTGGGAAGGAGTGTGGGGCTGTCCCAGGAGTACCTCCCAGGTTGGGATGAAGCATCCCTGCCATCTGGCCCTGACTCCATTCCTTTGTGTAATTGATTTCTCAAAAATCCCGTTTTCTAGGGAGCCCACTCGAGTGACTACCAAGCACATATACACCTGCCTCGGATTCACTGTGGATGGACAGTAGTCCTGGGAATTGTGAACTGGAAACTGCTTCAGGGGTGTGCAGAAGCACGTTGGAGAAGGCCTGTGCTCAGCTGCCACCTCGCAGCCTGTAATAAATAAGTGCTCTTAAGCAGAATTTGCTGTGAAGACACACTAAAGCAAACAAACGCTGGGATATTGCCCTTTACAAAAAATAACGTGGCTCTAGAAGCATCCAAGAGAGCTCATGGATGTGCTCCACTTCTCTGTGGTGCAGCCCAGAGCCCCAAACCAGACATTTAAGGGCAGCTGAGGCAGTGCTGCAGCCCAGCTCTCGCTGGGTTTTCGCTGTAGGCAGGAGGGCCCCGTGGCTTTGTGAGCCACACAAGCTGCCACTCTCACAAAGAGCTGCCGGGGCTTAGCAGGGAAGCCCAAATTAGTGTGGAAGTACAGCACTTGGCTTCCTTGGATTGGGAGGATTTAACTCACCAGGAAACTGCCAGGTCCGTAACAGTGATCTATGAATGTCAGCAAGAGAGGGATTTTTCTTCAAGTACATTTTTCCAAAGAATTGAATAAACAGCAAGGACACTTGGAGTAATAAAATAATGATTTACAACAGCAGCAGCGACACCCAAGTGCTGGAACCACAGAGAAAAGTGCAATAAACTGTACATTAGTACTCAGAAGGTAGAGAGTCTTTTGAGACCCATCACCGGGGACAATGACTCGCATCATAAAATCAGCTTAAAATGCACCAAAGAGCTTTAAACCACATCAGCATCCTTTACACAGATGCCACTTTGTAAGTTGTGTTTTGTGACAGCTGTGGCGTTGAGTGACAGCTGGGAGGGGGAAATAACCAGGCACGCAGCTTTCCTGGGGAAACACAGGACCCGAGCCTAAAGCCCAAGAGCAGAACAGCGAAAACTTCTGGAGGCCTTTAGAACCCTCTCAATGGTTACTAATCAGCTTTATTAAAGTTCCCTTAAATCCTAACAAGTGGTACTTTCAGGAGGTGGTTTTGAAGTGCTAAAAATTGCAGCTCGACATGCTGAAAAACTGCCTGGGCAAAAATGTTTTCTAAGGATGCACTTTAAAATGCTCTTTGAAAACACATAATAAAAACAATTTCGCATCAGATCGAGGATTTAAGCATTTCTTAGTGACAGGAAAGCTCCTTTACTACAGTTTTGGGCAAAACCAGCTTTTAAATGCTCGATGTAATTGTTAGACGCTTTAAAAGGGAAATTATGAGAAAAGAAAATCTGTGCCATTTCTGGTTGGAACCTGGATGAAAATAACTTCTCGCATCAAATATGATGAAAAAAAATATTACAATGGTCCCAGGGAATGAGAAAATACATTTCTGTGGTTGCCCTCTAATTGGAGCTGGGGTTCAGGACAAGAGGGATGGAGGGAAGAATTGGGTGGGCTACAGAGAGATGATCTTTTTAATAAGAAATGGGCCATACTGTGACATTTCAGAGCCCTTGGGCTAGAAGACCAAAAGATCTGTCATGAGAAAGGAATTTTAAGTTCTGCTGTGGATGGAAAGAAGCCTGGGAGTCAATCTAGCTGGTTTAAGACCGCAATTAGCTTTGGAGGCTTTAAGAAAAAGAAGATGTAATTGCTGCATTCAAACTTCAAATGCACCAAGGATAACAAGCTCTGGTCTCTCAGACAACATCATTTGGGAAATTTTCCACAGCATTATGGTCCTGAAACACAAATTAGAGATCACCAGACCTTTTCTCTCTGAAAATATATTATCCTAATTTTCATCTTATTCAGGCTACCCTCCAGTTCCAGGGAGACTAATGAAGAGGAAGCAAAGACCTGATGATTTCCATGCGGAGACTACATTTATGGATTAATCCCAACAGGGAGCAAATAAACCTCATTCCCAGAGCTCTCGGTTGGGACTCGACACAATCAATCGAGGAATGGATAGTTATTTATGACTGAGGCTGTTTTGACTTTCAAATAAACATTTTAATTATTTTAAGTGTTACACTGGAACTTAGACTGTGAGCCCAGTTTTCATTGCGGTGCCTTGCTCTCCTGCCTCCTAATCCCAAACCACTCTGGTCATTACGACGCCGTGCAAATGATACTGATTTCCACGCCTAAAACATTTGAAAGGTAAAATCCATGAACATGACAAACTGTGGAAGAGGAAGGAGGAAAAGAGAGGAGGATGCCTCTGAGTGGAGTCAGCATAAATGGAATGAACACCCTCAAACTACACTGAGCCTAAAGCAGCAAAGGTGGCCAATTCTGAAACCCTTTTGTCATCAAGTTGGCACATCCTGATCCATCTTTGTATCCTGCTTTTCTCTGCCTGCTCCTACAAGCGATTTTAATAACCAAACTACTTAGGATTGTTTCTTTTCTAACAGCTCATTTTCAATTCAAGTACCTGTACCACTTGCACTGCTAGCTTTTCCCTCCAGCCTAATTTGGTGTACTGTGGCCCTTCCATTCGGGGCTTCCCTGAGGTTAATGAAGCCACACTCATTTTTAGGGAAGTTCTTTAGGCTGTTAGAGTCTCGTGGTAAATAAAGACGAGGGATGAAATCACAACACAGAGGCAGTGCTAGGTCTGCTGTAGCTGTTGGCCTTATGGTCTCATCTTCTCTCTGTATTATGTTATTTTTTATCTCTTGTTGCCTGCTGTAGGGAGACTGAAAAAAACTGCAGAAGATTGTCCTTGGAAAAGCAATGGAACATTTAGGCTGGTATTTTTACCTGCAGCAGGTAAGATGGAGCATGCACGTCACACAGCACCCTTGGCTGCTCTCCCTCCTGTGGATTTGTGCACGAGCCTCCTGGACTCCTTCCTGCCACTTCTGTCAAAAACAACAGGCTCAGCTTTATTTTTGGATTTGGCAGCTTGAGGGATTAAAAACTAAAACAGGAAAAAAAAAAAAAAAAGAAAGAAAACATGCTCTTGATAACTTAGCAAGTTTCAAGAATTGAGTTAATATCATCTCCCACAGAAGGCAAATTCAGTTTCCCTGAATATTTCATGCTTGTGTTTTCCTAGAGCATTTACCTTTCTTTGCAAAAAGATGGTTTAAAAAAAAAACAAAACAGATTTGCTAGGGGCTTAATTTAGTTAGTTAGTTAGCTAGTTTACTTCTCTGGCTTAAAGATTAGATGTTTTCTTTTGGTAAAGCTGGCTATCCCAACTGGCTGTATTAAAATAAGGGAGAATCTCAATCAAAAAGCCTCTCCTAAGGCAAGCTTTCTTGTTAATATGCACCAACATGAAAGGGTTTCTTTTCATCCTATACAACTACAGTGTGTGTAAATTGCAGGGGGCTCATTGGCATAAATCTTGGCTGTGACCTCTGAGGTAAACTGGATTTACATTACTTTCTGACAAGAATTAAATGAAGGCCTTGTGGATATATGAACAGCCTTCTAGACTGCAACAGATGGGCATGAATGTGCTCCCTAGGCAAACTATCAGTGACATCTGTGTCCTCCAAATTCTGGTGGTCTCAGCCAATTAGCAGGCAAAAGGGAAGGAAAAAAAAAAAGCCGGCCCCTGCACAGCTTCCCCAGCCAGAGCCGAAGCAGAAGTGCTTCTGTTTGGAAATGGGATCAAGAACGGCCTCCAGCAGCAAGGAGGTGTTTTGCCGGCTGCTCTAATGCAGAGGTAACACTACAGGAAAAGCTGAAGTAATTAGGTAGAGCAGATATTAATATTAATACAGGACAAATTCCAGCCCCAGATAAGCCTGTGTGGGGCTAGGATAATGGGCTACCCTGACGGATTTACACCATTGTAGCCAAGGATGGAGTTTTGTGGGCCGATCCTAAAGAGCAGAGGAGGGGTGGAAGTGAAGCCCAGTGCCTGACACAGCTAAGGCACGAAAAGCCCGGCTCTTGATCCATATTCAAACCCTCACCACATCCCCCTCTCCCTGCAGAAGTAGCCAAGGTCAGAAGGGACCCATAAAGATTCCCAAATCCAACTCCAAGCGTCCTTCCCCAGGTGGATGGGGTCTGGGAAGCAACATACTCGATGGCAACTGCACCTGCCTGCTCCAAAGCTCAGTGGAAGAGCATTTAAGCTGCAAACATACCGGGGAAAAAAAGCTTTTCTAATTCTTTCTGTTGGAGTGAGGTTTTGAATTTCTTGGTGCAGCACAGGCACAGAACAGAGCCAAACCCACACAGTAAGTGCTCACCACGCGGAGCTGCCCAAAGGGGCATCAGGGAGTTAAAACCCATCTCCAAACTACACCAAAGCCACGGTTTTAGGCCAGTTAGACCAGAGGAGTGACCCAGACCAACCCAAAATGTGGAGCATATACTCTGTCTCTGTTTTTAATGGAGCTGCCGTGGCAGGAGCAGGCAGGACCTCTGGCTAAAAGCAGAGTATGGAACAAAAGCACCTGTTGTTTTGCCCTGGTCATGACTTTTCAGAGAGGCCACTTGGGTGCTTTTCCCTCATCACTGCTATCCCAAGTACTACTAGGGGATGGGAAAAAAAAAAAGGAATAATTGAGGGGCAGATCAATAAATTAAAAAGTTCTAAAAAAAAAAAAAAGAAAAAGAAAAAAAGGCATAATGAATTTGGTACAGCACATATTTTTAGATCAAAGATGCCTTTGAAGTGACAAACCCTTAATCCATAAACTACTGAAGCACTTCCTTTCTCTCCCAAACTACTTGTTGTCAAATAAAATGGAAGTTAAGGAAATTATCTTTATCTGAAAATGGCCAAAAGAAGCCATCACCTAATGACAGCCTTGTCAAAATGACAATTGGGGAAATTGTTAGGAAGGGGAGGCCTGACGACTGGAGGAATAAGCTGGCTGTTTGCTCTAATCTGGTCAGGCAGGCCCCACACAATTCCAGTCAGCTTGCTGTGTGAAACAGCTAAGTCTTTGTCAGTGCAGGCAGGGGCTGGAAAGACTTCTCTTTCATGAATATGTATCACCACCCTCCACGTCTACAGAAAAAAAAAAAAAAAAAAAAAAAACCCTTCCA
>VZRL01006120.1:0-53164 GCA_013397895.1 Origma solitaria | reverse complement strand
CCCCCCCCGTCAAAAAAAAAAAAAAAAAAAAAACAACAAACCCTTCCAAACAGCAAAATAAAAAAAAATTTAAAACCATAGAAAATAAATCTCAGAACAACAAAATCCTGAGATATGGAGCCACATGGAAAGAAAAAGCTACTAAGCAATGAAAGCACAGGTTTTGGAAGTGCAGCCAGAAGGACCCTCTTCCCAAAGGCTTTCTTTGCACTTTTATGCCCCAGCAGACTGGGATGAGGCACTTCAAGTGCACAAAGGCAAAACGGCCCATCAGGGTATTTAATGTCCATCGCTGTGTTTTATATTTGGCCTTGGCCGGGCGGGTGAGATGGAGCTTGCAGGAATTCCTTGTGCGAGGACGGAAGCATCCAGAGCAGGTCTAAACACTTCCAAGGGCAGGCACTGAGGCAGCTTCAGAAATTTTCTGTGGAGCCTAAAAACCCAGGGAGAATGGGTTCCTTGACAGGCAACAACATGGAATTCTGGGTCACCTTGAAGTTTGGGAGCTTTTTTCCGTCTGTACAGTATCAAACCTCAAGCATGTACAGCATTAAGCCTGTACAGCATTAAACCTCAACCTGGCATTAAAAGTGAAATAGAAAAGCCAAATGAAGCCTGCTGGACTGCCAGTGGAGGTGGATGTACAGGCAGAAGGTGCCTTGAAAAGGTGAAATGGCTCAGAAACACTGTGTCTCTGAAGGACTGATGCTGAAACTCCTGTAAACCCAAAAACGGTGTTTCAAGAAATGGATGGGCACATGGGAAGAGAGCACAGGATGAAACAAAGCCTACGCCTGCTGCAGAAAACCCAAATGAAGGTATTTTAAGACGTGGTGGGTTTTATCTCTGTTGAAGAACTACGACATCATTAAAGCATTCAACAATGTCTGAAAAGTTACCTTCATAGCTTGTGGCTATCTTTGTAACTTTGCCTATAAAACTCCAAACTGTATCTTGATTTATTATAAAGAGCTCGTGGTGAGCTATTACAAATGTCAGTTTTTATCAAAATAACAACCAGAATATGAAAGTTTGGCTTCCAGCAGAGATATCAAGACACAATGCTCAATTTTGAGGTTCCCAATATTATGCAATGTTTGCTGTAGACATTTCCATTTCATTAGCATATTCTACTTTACATGAAATCCAGCAATGAATGCTGTCCCTGATCTAAGGCTAATCCTCTTTAAAGAGCTACAGGCTATATTACATGTGGCCACAGCCACCGTTATGCCAGGGCTGAATCACTTTGAAGCCTATTGAACAGTGTTCCCTTGTGAGACCATGCACAGAGCCATAAACCAATGCTCCCTGTGCTGTGAAATCCTACTGTTTCCATCACCAGGAGTTTCTGGCAGGGACAGACTAGAGTCCCAGGCAAGGGGCTGCAAAGATGGAAGAGACACCCAGCTGCCTTCACCACCCCTCAGCGCCAATTTATGTGCCTACAGTAATAAAAATCCCTTTTTTCCTAAACCTCAACAAACGGCAGCTGCTCCAAGGGAGGGCTTCCAGAACAATCAAAGGTGAAGATGAACCAGGCACCTGCTTTCCTGAGCAGGAAGGAAGCTGCTTGAGTAGTTTGGGACACAGACATATCTATCTTTAAGGAAAAAAAGAGAGAAATGGGTGTATGTACCTCCAAGGCTGCATTGCTCACAGCTGGGTGCCCTTAAATGCTACAAACAGAGATAATGGAGTTGTGTTTTTATTGCCACACAATGTGCAATCTTCAACACCTTCACATCGATACAAATTTAAAGGGGGAAAAAAAACCCAAAACAACAAACAGCTCACTATATTGTCTGGTCCTACTACATATCAGCAAAATACAGTTTATATTATCTTTAAGTGTTCAAAATTACTTTCTTCGTTCAAGGAAGGGAGCTGGAAGGGTTGGTTCTGCTCAGCCTGCACTGTACACATGAAATCATCTCTGTCTGTATGGTGTCAAACCAGACAGAGAGGGTAGATTCAGCCTCCACAGTAAAATGTGGGGCCTGGTGAAGGCAATGTCCAACTTCCTCAACATCCAGACAGCCACACAAATAATTTTTTTCCTTTACAGCTCTTCACTGTCTTCATTAAGAGAGAATCCAAGCAGAGGAGAAAGAGTCCAGAGAAAAAACAAACAAAAGGTGGAGGGAGCAACAGAGGGAATATGAAAAATAATCAGGATGGTGAGAGGGAAGAACAACAGACAGCAAGAGGGGCAGGAAAATGGAAGAGGAACTGAGATAGTAAACAGGCAAGAAGGAAGAGAAAGGGAGAAGCCAGAGAGGCTCTAAAAGAGGACCAAGGGCAGATCATAATGTTGAATGAAAATGAGAACTCGGAAAGTGAATAAACAAAGTCCATGCTGTAAGGAATAGTTCTCTTCAGTAGTCAAGGTGAGATTCCTCAGCAGTTTAATTCAGGTCAGATGAGATGAAAAGAGAAGTGGAAGAGTTCTCTTGCCTGAGTAAACAAGGAGGAAAGAAAGAAATAAACAAACAGAGGGAACTGTGTTCTCTCTTCCTCCTTTGGAAGATCTCCTCTCTGCTTATGCCGTGGAGCTGTTCTGGGCACTGGGGGCTAAAAGTTCAGTGAACACACATCATCCCCATGCATCTCTCTTCCCTCTCACAGTGACATCCAGTGGAATACACTGGGATATGTTTGGAGTACACCTGTCTTTGAGAAGGGCCTATTTCTTTCCTGTTTCTACACAAGGCACTTGGTTGTTGTACAATAACAACAACTCATTGCAGAACCTCACTACAGGGTTTTGCATACTCCATTAGGCCTTCCCTAACTCTTGGAAGTTACCATTGCCATTATTACCATTAACTTACATGTATCTCAACAGTTCTTGCAATAGCAAAATGCAATTTATGACTTAAAACAAACAAACAAAAAAACCAAACAAAAAGCAAAAAACAAAAAACCAAACCACAAACCAACAACTAATATCCACAAAACACAAAAATCTCCCAAAACAAATGTTGTCTTCCCATGTCTGGTCACACATTGCCATCTACTGGCTCCCACTCCTATGCTCTGAGCGCTCAGGTGGTTTGGAATGAGGAAAGGGCCGTGAGGCAGCCTGGGTTTTATGGCTCTACATGAATCATTTCTCACTCACCTCCTCCCCAGTGACTCGGTAGTCCCTGAAGGACGGTTTCAGGTCACCCCTGTGCCTTCCCAGGAGAGCAAGCCCTGCGACAGGGCAGGTACAGCAGCATCATGCCCAGGCCCATGTGACAGGTGACAAGACACGAGTGCGGCATTGAACGCTGGCGAAAGTCAACAAACAGGGCTCATGTGCCTCGGGAGACATGCCTGGAATATGGAGAGGGCTGGGGGGGATAACTACTCACCTATTGCACCATTCTTGGGCTTTCTGGTGAGCTAACCGTGTCACATCTGTCACACGCGTGACACGGAAACGTGAGCACATGGCTCGTGTCCCCTCGTGCCCAGAGCCAGCCCTGCAGAAAAGCACCATTTCTGCAGATGTCTGCCTCAAAATCAACCCCTGATGCACTCAAACCCACTGCAATGCTTGGCATAAGAGGCATCACCAGGTCACAGCTTCTGCTTTCATATTCACCTGATGAAGTCATGGACTAGCCGTGCCAGTGAGTGGGAGCACTGGTGACCAAAAAACCACGGGAATTATACACACACAACATTTACAGCTGCTGTCACCCTTTACACCTGCACCCACTGGGATTACATCGAGTTTTGATAACCAGGTGTAAAATCTGACCTTAGGAGGGAAGGACAGAATTGTGGAAGTCTCAGCACTGTCAAAATCAGGCCCTATTTGCTGTCGATTCAGCAGGGTGAGGATACTTGCATCATGTTAATTTAAATAGCAGAGACAAACAGAAAGTTCCAGACTGGTCTGGACTGTTGCTGGTCTCAAATGGCCACAGAAAGGCTTTTATGTGATAAGAGACAGAACTATAAAGGATGTTTTCCCCAAGTGTCCAAGAAATGTCATCACAGCATTCCCAACTCATAACCAGTCACACAGATCATTAAGAGACTATACTTTCTATAAGCCTTCTGACCTACCATGAACATCCCAGAAAGAGAAAGAAACATTTCCCCTCACTGACTCATATTTTCTAAGCCAGTTATGACTGAAAAGAATGTAAAAGTTCCTAGAGTTGTTTCCCTTTTTCCGGATTTGCCCGTTTAGACTCTGGAGTTACAGGAATCAGTTGTCAGGAAAACAATGCACTGTCACAGCCACATCAAAACCACCTCAATCTTCCAGCCTATGCGTTACAAATATTAAATTAGCCCAAACAACACATTGATTTGCGGTTTCGCTTTCGACCGAAGAAATTTCAACTAAAAAGAGAAGTTATTGTAATACTGGAATGAACTCTACTACGGCACGGAACAATTTTAGCAGGAAGATCACCCAAAAACCTCACAGGCACAGAGTGCCTATATTTCTTTTTTTTCTCACAAAGGGCAAACCTGGAGTTGTTTTCCTGAAGCTGGCAGCATTTCAACTGGTTAGAAACTTATGGAAGAGAGAGGTTGTAAACCCAGTTCCTGCCCTCCTCTGTACAAAATCACGCAGAGCTATACTTAAATCACAAAACAATAAGGAATACGCAGCTAATTTGATGTTACACAATCCTAAGGAAAAAAGGAAAGGTCCTTACATACCTCAATAGGTACAAATATCAAAATAATCCTATCAGTAAAGTCCTCTCATGACCTGGGAATCAGGCTGTTTCCAGTAACAAAGGGCTGACAGGAATTATAATCATCATCAGATGCAATAAATAGCAGGGTTGCACAATCCTGGCTTTTCCAGAAGGCAGCAAAGTTTTTTTTTTTTTTCTTATGTGTGTGAGTACACAGGCCAAGCCCTGCCTGCTGTAGAAAACACATTCATCTGTGGGAGAAAGTTGGAATAATCTGTTTTCCTTCTCTGCTTTTCAACACGACTTCTTGCAAAACACAGTTTAATACCTTTCTTTCTTTTTTTTTTTCCTGATGTCAGGGAGAAGAGCCTATGGAACAGATATATTAGACTGCATACAGATAAAAGTCATTCCACAAGAACTAGAAAGGAACTTATCAACCCACGAGTCATTTACCTGTTTGTTGAAGATATAGAAAGAACCCACAAGTGCAAAACACTATATGAACCAACACAGTATTTCACCATCTGTGCCAAAGCAATCAAACCCTCAGTACTTACTTGCCAGTCCCAACGCTGTATAGGCACAGGGAAGGGAGGACACGGAACATTTGGGATCTGGATTGAAAAGCAACAGGTTTGCTTGTCCTATGCTGGGGAGTAATACAGATTAATATGAAAATCCAAGGCGCTGGATAAGGAAGAATCCAGGGCTGCCTCAGGACTTGTAAAGGGGGGGGGAAAAAAGAAAGAAAAAGGGAAATTTTTCAGATCAGTTTAGACCAGAGACCAGGGAAAGATTAGGTTATTTCCCAACGGTGGTGCAATGAAGCTCAACTGTGGTTTCTTAAAGCAAACAAGCAAATATTTTAAAATAACCAATTTAACAACATAATCAGATCACTGCTATGCTTATGCAGCGCTTACTAAGGCGTTTCACTCCTCAAAGCGTTCATCTGGGGGTTAAAATAGAAATTATTTTGTCTGACAGCTGGGCCCGTGAACCTGTGATCAGATCCCTGGCACGGCTCTGAACACAGGTTCAGATGGGCCTGTAAACCCCGGAGAGAGCTGCGGCTATTTCTTTCGGGTTATTCACTAGAATAAATTATTTAACTCTATGTTTTTTGTTGGTTTTTTTTTTGGCCTCTTATTTTTAAAAAAGTCCTCCTTCCGGCCCGGCGGTGCCCGCAGCGCCTCAGCACCGCCCGCCTCAGCTCTTCCCGCCTCCCGCCTCAGCGCCTCAGCGCCTCAGCGCCGCCCGCCCCAGCGCTTCCCGCCGGCCCCGGGAGGAATTACCGCGAGTGAGGAGCCCTGCAGCCCTCGGCAGGCGCCGGAGCCCCGCTCCCGGCAGGTGAGGAGGCGGCGGGGCCGGGCGGACGTGAAGGGAAGGAAGGAAGGGGGCGGGATAGATCAGGGGGCAGACCGGGATCTGTCCCGGCCGTTCTCATGGAGCCGGCGGTTCGGTCGGGAGATCCCAGGCTCGCCGTGCTGTGGGGTGGAGCCGGGGCCTGAGCCCATGTTCTTAGTGCTCCGCGTTCTTCTCCTGCCTCTGGATGTGGGGATAGTGACACTCATTCCCAGTAGAAGAGGATGAGGCGAGATCACGGTCCGTCTGACTCCAGACAACAGCAGGGCAGTGGCTGCCTTAGAGCTGCGGGAGAAATCTGGATTTAACTACAGAAAGTTTCCTGACCGATACACTCTAGTAAGTAGAAACTCCTTTAGCATTTACGTGAAAGAATATTCAGTATGTTAAACCTCGATAAACCTTTAAGGCAGCCGTGCTGGGGATACCTGAGGCGATCATGGGTCTGGATCGGGGTGTGTGGGAGCTGCCGAGATCCAGGTTCATCAGTGGCTGCTGCCGAAGCAATGGGTGTCTCTTTTTTATTAATTGATAGGTGCAGCCATTTGTAAAATTCACGAATGCGAACTGAAGCCTCGAGACAGAAAAGTGTCTCTGTGGGCTGATCGACGAGCTGAGTGAAAAGTACTCAGTGGTTTTCCCCTTCAGCAAAGATGAGCTCATGTAATATCCCGTTAGTGGTGCAAAACAAGGAAGGGCAGAGCTGGACACGGGCACGGTCCATCCTGCTGCTCACGGAGCGGAGGAATCTACAAGGAGGGGGGATTGATAATGATGCCACAGCTTGTCTCACAGATGGCAAAGGAATAACCTGCTATCAGGGTGTCTCTCTGTATCCCTGCCAAAAGCACAGATGATATTTCCTAGCTTGTTTTAAAGTGAGCTCTGCTGGAAATTCTGTGTTTCACTCGTCATCTGTGCTGTCACAGCCTACTTCAGTAACCAAGCTGAGGCTGCTGAGTTAACTGTGTCAGAACTGCTGCTGGCTTTGGGTTAAAGGTGCAAAGGAAGCCGTTTTGAGGTTTCACACAGACTGTAATGCACTGATACACCACCACTCACTGTGCTCAGTGTTTATGTACAGTGGTGTAAGTGAGCTTTAAAAAACACAACTCAACTCCATCATCACAAAGCACAATCATCACTTAATTGCAGTGATGATTCACCTACACAAAAGCTCTGAATGGAGCTGGTGAGCTCCGGATCTGTGTGAGACACGTTGGGAACTTACTGCAATCTGGATGGAGAAACACAACAAGCATCTGCACTGTGTGATACCAGTTAAATGGCTGTTCACATGTTTCTCTGGTGAGTAACTGGGAACTCATTTGCTGGTTTCTACTTTTAAGTGGCAAGATCTTTCTCTAGACTCAGTTTCAGTGCAGGAGGACACTGGCAGGAAGATATTTAGAGAACCAGATGACCGCCTTTCCTGAGCTGTCTCATATTTAGGAAGCACTGCAGCCGCTCAGGCTTTGGAACAGAATTTATTTCATAGGTGTGTGGTCTCTTTGCTGCATGTGAGAAACTTAAAAGACAGCACAAAACCACCAAACCCAAGAAAATTCATTTATATTTAGCACTTCTGCAGCAGCAGAGAGCTGGGATTTTCCAACAGACGATGGGGAAATACCTAGAGTTGGTGACAATTCCTCTTTTAGCTCTCGTGGATAGTCCAGCTTTTGCATTCATTTTGTATGCTGTCACAGCAGTCGCTGCTGAACACTTGTTCCATGCGAGAGGTCAGTTCTGACCCAAGAGCCAAAGGAGTGTTTCATACGTATTTGAATTATTGCTGCCTACAGACAGAGTGTTTGTAAAAGCCATTTGATACCTTCCAGTCACAGGACACACCAAGAGCAGAGCACACAGGCCCAGGCAGTGCCATTTACTTCTCCATTTTAAGTCCCTCCAGTAAATCTTACTGCTAAATGACACATTTCTTGAAAAGCTAAATCTGCCTGTGAGATCCTTGTGAAAAGCTTGTTGGCAGCAATGGTCAGTCATGGCTTCTGAACTCCCACTTCTTTACTCCAGTGCTTTCATCCCATTTATTGTCAGACAGTTATCTAGAAGTTCTATACAGTCCATGTACAGCAGCACAGGAAGTATTTTAATGCCACACTGAAACCAATTTGTTTGGTCCCACAGTGATTCCATGCCGTGATTTTACCATTTTCTTGTTCTGAGGACTCTTTCCATCATGACCTCTTTTGAGGAAGCCGAAACAGAAGAAACAGTGACGTGCCTCCACCTGACCTTTTACCACCCTTGCCAGGATGAGAAGATGATGTTCCGCTGCCTGAATTTCTGTAAGCGTGAGCAGGTCCGGGCAGACGAAACGGCCAAGTTCGGCCGTGATTCCAACATCTGCCACTACAACTTGCTGGACACTCGTGTCTCCCGGATCCAGTTCTCCCTGCAGTTCTACAGGAAGCTCCACACCTCGGAATATTGTTTTGAGATAAAGAACTTGAGCAAGAAAACAAAACTGACTGTCAACCAAACAGAACTGGGTTACTTGAACAAAACCGATCTGCCCTGGAAGTGCATCATTTGTTTTGGGGACTACCAGATCTTAGCAGAGATTCAAGAAGGGGAGTCTGTGGATTATTTTGAGACTCACTTGCACTTGAGTGAAGCACCAATCTTACAAGAAAGATCCCTGCCGTGCCTGCCATCCTTGCCACCTATACCCGAAAATGGCATTTCGCCTTCCTTTTCTCTTTCCCAAGGCAAAAGCCCCACCGAGATTGATGAAAATGAGCTGTGCTAGCAGGGAGAAGGATGCTGGATCAGGTTTTGTAGCCTGCACAGCTTCCAGCACAGAAGGCTCTCACCTCAGTCCAGTGTTCTTGGGGGTGTTCAGTGACTTCTGCACATCAGTCTTCTTACTTGGTGTTTTCGGCACAGGCATTCCAGAACATTCTCCCACAGAAACAGAATGCCAGAAATGTGTGGGAGACAGGGAGCCACTCAAATCCATGGAGCAGGTTCAATCCCAGAACCATGGCCACGTGCCTTGAAGGGGTGTTTAACAGGCATTAATGCAGAGCATGAACAGCAGGGTTTTGATCCGAGCCAGGTTGTACTTTGTGCTTTGCTTTTGACACTAAATTCCAGACAGTATTTGCAAGCCTAGGTTGTAGCTTCACAGATTTTGCAACTTAGAAACACTTTGTCAGCAAAGTCCTTTTATGTTTTTATTAACTTCACAGGAGGGTTTGGTTTTGGTTTTTTAAAAAACTTATTTAATTAACATGTATATATCTTTTGCAAGTTAACTACTTTTGCTTGTGATGTAGACAAACATGTAGCATCAATGATCATGGACTATAAAAATCCAGATAAATTTTGTAATAAAATCGTTTGGTTGCCTAGTAAGGATTTGCTGTCTTACACAACTGCTATCTAAAAGAATTTTTGGTGGATAAAATTATTTTCAGGACCACCCAGGTAAGAGATTGTCACTGACACTGTTCTGGGCTTTCCAAAAGTGCCATTGCTCCAAGGTAAGAATTGACTTACTTTCAGACAGTTTTCTACCTCTGCCCCCCTACCCAAAGCTAATAATTTTGTCTTTTAAGTATTTCTGAGGTTGTTTCAGTGAAGTTTTTCTTTGTCAGGGGTTCAGCTCTTCAGAGGCACTTGGCTTTTTTTGTGTGAAGTATTTTAGTTTGCTTGAAAAACACACTGGAAAGAATCAGACCATACATCGGAGCTACCCATCTTATCATCCCTAAACATTAGGATGCGTTTCAACATTAATCATTCCAAGAAAACCATAATTATAACTGAGGGGAGGAACAGCTGAGATTAAGGCAACCAACCACAAGCGAGAGAAGGCCATGGGAGAGGCCATGAAACTCAAACACAGGCTTATGTAGGATTTGGGTATTCATCCCATCCTTGACAAAATTACTTTGTTGCCATGTTTTCCACTCCTGGAACTAGGCTGTGGTTTCCAAACAACAATCATTTCTACAACTCCATGAGGTAAGAATCCACTGTCTAAAATACACATTAAAAATTGAGTCATCTCCTATCTCTGTGTTGATTCACCCAGCAGAAGTTCATTTACACAGGGAAGGTTATTTTACCTTTGAAGTATGAGGGTACAGCTGCTCATTTCCAATAGGAGAAGGGCTGCATGCTCCAAATTCCTCAGGTCCTCTTGTTTAGAGCTTCCCTTCCACAGCAGCAGGTCTCCAGAAGGGACAATGTGGGATTCAGCAGGGCTCTGACATGGCTGCCACAAACCCAGCAACAGATAAAACACTGCCAATCGTTAAGACTTGCTGAAAATTTTAATGACTTTTAAATTTGTACAGATACGCATTTTACAGTACCCTTGAATTGTTTCACATGAGCTGTTTATAGAATCTCTCAGTTTCTTAAATATCCACAAATTTGGAGCATCACTTCAAAGTCACTCAGCGTGGTGCACCGAGAACTGCAACTGTTATTATTAACCATGGCTACAGAACATGCCCATCACAGAAAAAGCTGGAGTCAGCCTCCTTTTTCCTAAGTGCTTGTTCATGCTAAGGGCAGGACTATCAGCTACTTGGCTTCCTCAAGGCATGGTCAGGACAAGGTCACCTCGTGTTCACTGGCCAGGAAAAGTAGTGACCAGTGCAGGGGAGGTGACAGTTTCAGCAGGTAAAAAAACCCATTATTTACATGTTGAGGAAGTTGCCTTCCTTCCTGCAGGAATATATTGTACAAAGAAATGTCCAGAAGTCACACAGCAGTAGCTTAGGCCAAACCCAAAATATACATTTGATGTGTACAAATCTTTAAAGCTCATTACAAGTATTGCAAACATAAATAACGGCATTAAAATAATTTCAGTGACATAGCTACAACTGAAATTAAGAGATGGAATGTTACCGGCAGGATTTATCTGTTCTCTCAGGTTATTTGTACATACTTAACCCCAGTGGGCAGTATTTTTGTTCCTTACCCACACTGGAATGACTCAAATATTCCAAATAGTTACCAATTATCTAAAGCAGCCACACAGGTTTAAGCAACAAATTCAGTTCTGATGATGGTGACAGTGCAGGTTTATTACTTATCACAACATGTCCCTTTTACTCCAAAACAAATCCTTTTTCCTATCATCCTTTTTCCATGGAAAAACGAGACAGCTACACAAAATGATGGTAGAGTAGAATGGCTTTACTTTGAAACTTTGGGGAAAGCTTGAGACCTGCAAGTATTTTGCAGGTTCTCTTTTGTTAAAAAGTATGATTTACATGGAAAATACCGGGGGGAGACTGCACAGCACAGGTCACCAGTGGTGCAGTCATTGAGCACCTCCTTGGATGTCAGCCCATTCCAGCAGGATTAATCATCCACTTTAGAGGCACAGGAGAGGCAGAGCACTTAAACACACTGTTAATACATGGATTTTTCTTCTTTCTTTTCAAAATGCAGATATAGAAATTCAGTCTTTAGGTTCTTGTTCTTCCCACCCCGGCAGCAGAGCCATCATCCCTCCCCCAGTTTGCTCACAGAATGTCACTTCCCCATAACTGTTGCGGTCCAGCTGAATTATAAATTTTCCACAATGAAAGAATTTCAAGGACCTTGTAGCAACAGATGTTGGTCTGTTCAGGGGGGCTAGGAAAACAAGACTTTGGTCCTCCCAGTTCTGCACTGGTTAAAACTCCCGTTTTATTGACACATAGAGAATTTATATTTTATTTTTGTTTTTCTATCTAGCACACGCTTACTAAATTGGGCATATAATACAAGACAATATCTTACCTAACCTGATGATTTTTACTATGTTCATTGAGGTTAACCGTGCTTAGCATAAAGTAATTAAAAAAATAACGTAAATGGAAAAAGGAAAACACAAGGCTAGGAAGACTTGAAGCTAGGCAGGGAAAAATCTGCAATTTACCACATGTCAAATTTGTTTCAAAGCTCTTACTTTTAAATCCTCTAAACAGCTGAAGAGCAAGTCAAAAAGCACAGACTGGAAATAAAAATATTTTAAAATTACTTTTCTATATTCAAGTATTAAATAAATTATATAAGACTGTTTCTGAGATAAATATTAGGCCAATGATGAATTTTAAAACAAAATCAATAGAAACATCATCCAGAAAAAAAGGCAAGTTAAAATATAGATAAGTCAAGCTATGAAGCTTCAATTAGTGCAGATAATTTTATATTAAATCCAGATATCCAGAAATATACACAACAGAATCATCCCAGTTTTCACAAAAGTGGAGAAGGTAGATGATAAAATTGCACTTAGTTCTGAATCCATTCAGACAGCAAGTCATTCCCATTCCTTGCCGATCCGCGTGTAAGAAAATGGGAAGCGGGTTACAAAAGAGCAAATTGGCTTTGTACATTCCATTTCCCTTTCCAGCATTTGGTCACAAGCAGGGGCCGTGCAGACAGCGTCACTATCTGTCCTGGTGGTCGGAATCCGACAGCCTGACGTCCGAGGCCGACAATTCCAGCACGGGATTGACGAAGCCGGCGTACTCGGAATTGCCGTTGTCATCCATCTCGGCGCTGACAAAGTCATTCTCCCACTCCAGCCCGTTGGAATCGTCAGAGGCTGAGGCTGGGTGGCTTCCTGTCTTCCTGCTGTTGAATTTCAGCGCTGCCCGCAGGATGTCCTCCTCTGTTTTGGAGCGCTCCCTCATCGGAATCATCCTGTTCATGCCTGGGATTGAAAACACGTTGATGAGAAACGCATCGTTGTGAGTTTTCGTCTCACTTTTTATGTTTCTGTTAGAAGAAACAAAGCTAAAATTTGGACGGATACTGGAATCATTGGTCTAGGAAAGGGCTTCAGTTTGTTTGCAAAGGGATGTTTAATTCCACACAAAATAAGGCAAAATATGTTTCTGAAAAGTGCCCAAAGACAGCCAAGATTTTACTGATTTTGTCAGTAATTACAGACCTTCTTGTGGGAAAAAAAATGAAATCAGCTATATATTGGCTAAAAGGAACCCTTGCTTGTTTTTGGTGAGCTTTTCAATAGTCAAGGTCTCAACATTTTGGATAAACTTTCAAGTAAGAGCTTTTGCAGATTTAGTAAAAGAAGCAGAAAATATTTGTAACAAACTGCAGCAGTGATGTGGATAGCTGGGATACTCCCTGGAATGCACATCTAAGTTCCCAGTGAATGTTACAGTAAAAGAAATAAGGGTTTTTCCCAAAATACTTAAGTCAGACTCCTGACCAACTTGCACATTTTAAAAGGAAGAACAAGCTCTTCCTTCTGCTCCTGGCTCACAAGAGGGCACCATTTCTTCACCATTACTTTTGCTGGGAGCTTAAAAGTCAGCTCCACAAAATGCAGGGAAAGACATTTACTGGAGTATCCAAATAAATTAATTCATTTTTTAGGGCTATCTCCACATTTATCAAAATAAGGAATTTTCTCGGTAAAAATATTTTGCATTTTAATCACTACAGACTTGTCAGAAATTCCATCAGAAATAAGTTTTAAATCACCTTCCCTTTCAGAAACAACAAATTTACAATGAACACAGTTCAAACTGTCAACACTTTCAACTTTGTAAGTTCAGGATGAAACTGAACTGCAGGATAAATACCTTCTTCATCTTCCCACTCTAAATCTAAGGAGGTGCTGTCGTCGTTCCCACTCACTGATTTGGTTTTGGTCATCAAGTCACAACTGCTCTCCGTGTTGGGTGTCAGCACTGTGGCATCAGATGAAAGTCCTATTAAAAAAAACCAACATAATGTATTTTAAATTCATAAATGTATTTGAATTTCAGGCTCAATATGCAAAAGTAAACTTTTATATTAAGCTTTCATTGTGCTCTGTGGCCCTTTCAATCTCAGGAAGGCTGGAAAAGGCACAGTTCAAAGAGTAATCAGTAGCTTATTAATAGTCAATATCATTAAGACATTGCCTAATTAGAACCAGAAAGGAATTTAATAAGCTGTAAGCAGAGATTGTATGAAGACTTGTAAAAAAAAACCCCAAATCAACCCTCTCCTCCCCAAAAAACTAAACTGCTCACAGTATTTCCTCAAAAATTGCCATCCGTCCCCCGACTTAGTGATTATCATGTACTGTCATCAAAACTTACAGATAAAAGCTTATCAAATTGTTTTCCTCTAAACTGATAAGGGAATGTTTAAGAACAGGCAGCCAAATCCCCTCTTGCACTTCACTAGGGAAAAAAAATTAACCATTAATATGATTCTAAATATTTTGGCAAGGGATGATTAAAGAAAGCTATAAACACACATCTGCATGTTCAATACAGGGTCTGGTTTTACAAGAAAAGTTCACCGCTGTCTTCTATCTGTCAGATTAAAAAATACTATCAGATTTTTTATTCACAGATACATGTATATACATTTTATATTTGTGTGTGTATAAATATAAAAATAGAAATAATCCGTTTATCTAGAAGAAGCAGCAGCCTCTGTGCTCCTCAGGGTGCCTCAACATTTAAAGGCAGACTTACGGCTACTTCGGAAAGCTTCATATTGGAATTTTGCATTCCTTAGGAAAGGATCGAGATCTTCCTCTGCTACAGAGCTGTAAGAACAATGCACAATTTTTTAGCTTTATAAACCTCCAAGGATGCCATCAAAAATATGTTAATCCACATGCCCCCCAGCTCTGTGCTACAAAGCACATACACCTTAAGCTAAATTCTTTATAAAATCATCTGTAAAATGCTTTTCTGTTCCTGTTCATCACATCCTCTCCCAGTCTGTGCTTCTGCTCAATTTTTGTTAGTATTTTCAGTTAAAAATTAATTAACTTCGGCTTCAAAACAACTCTTCCCCTCTCTTCACCACTTCAGATAAAATCTCCTTAATTTTCAAATCTTTTTTTTAAGTAATGAATTCAAATCCTGCTCCTGCAGTCCTTTGTTTTTAAAATCTGGCCAATTCCTACTCAGTTTTCACAGCTCCTATTCTAACTGTGCTTCCATGGCCAAATTCCTCCTGTCTCCCTTCTCTTCCATTCAAGAGATTTTTCTAAAACACCATTCCACTGTAAATTTCTCCACCTTTTTTTTTTCCGCTTGTTTTCCCCACCACCACCACTGAACACAGAAGGTGGGAATGAAGAGAATTAAAATATTAAATAAATACATAAAATATTAAATAAATAAATATAATTAATAATATTAATGAAGAAACTGGCAGACTCTAGAAACCATTTAAATTTATAAGTTTATACCAGGTTTTTAAAACAGGGTTCTGCATAATATTCTTACATTGGCTGAAATTTTACATATAAACACCTTCTTAAAATAAACCACTGGATTTTGTGTGTGTGTAAATACATATTGGTAGCTGGGAGTAGCATTGTATGCAGCAGTCTAATAACTCCAGTGATAACCAGAATGAATCCAAACTACCCCCTGGCTTTCCAGATAAGGAACAGGAGTACAAACAGTCAAGGCTCTCGATTATCATGAATAAAATTCGGTCTCTTACCTCTGGAACTCTCCATTATTAACAGCATGTGCTCTCTGCGTTATCTTGTGCTGCCTACGTTGCTATCAAGAGAAGTGAGTTGTTGAAAAAGCTGAATACTCAAAGCAGAGCTCTCAACACTTAATCCTATTTTATGCACCCCCAAAAAACCCCATCAGTCTTTAGAAATGAGTGGACACCACCTCAGTCATGACTGCACCTGTCTTCTTCTCTCCTGTCTTAAAGTATTTTCAATGCACAACTAACACCTGGGTGATGTTTGATTTCTTTTGCTCAGGAACAGCCACCCTGCCATTTAAAAGATAAATATTTCCTACGAATCCTTTTATCCCTCTGCAAAGCAGTCCTGCCATCTCCTCTGGCTGTCTCCATCAGCACTAAGTGCTTCATCTATATTAATAACAGCTTTGCTGCCTTGCAGGGCCAAAAGTATTAATAACTCTGCTAATGTCAACTTCAACTTCATCTGAGAATTGCTCTTTGCTTTGGGTGTGGGGAGGTAACTGCATCGGATCTAGTGATTTTCAATCCCAAGATGATGATGGTTTTGTTTTCTGGCACACTTTAGGTCTCGGGTATTTAAACAATAATAATTGGAGGTTGAAATGAGTAAATGGGGAGTGTAGAAGAAGTAGAAATATCACACTGTGGTGGTTAGAGGTGAAAAGACTTAAGAATGCAGAGAGGAAGACAGAAATTTGGCACAACGCAGTCAACAAATCTGTCAAAATCAATTACTGACACATGCAACGATTTTCTTTTAGGATTCCTATACCCACATAATACCCAATTTAGATTATCTCCCTGTTTTGCCAGGTCACATCCCAATATCCAGCACTGCCAGTTCCAGAACACACACATATATTAAAATCCCCCCGCTGTTACAAACCCTGACATTTAGTAGGGCAACATCAGCAAGCCAAATGAGTTTTAAAGGAGGCCACACTTCCAAGGAAAAAGCCATTTTCCCATTTGTGCCCACAAACAGTAGAGAGATGAGTGATGCATTCGAAAATAGCTTCCAGTTTATCTAGAAGGGCTAAGTGCTTGATGCATATCTGGACAAAAATGCTTCCTTAAAATCCTTATAATCGTTATGGGTTTTGAGGAGGGTGCTTGTGCAGGAGATGAGTGGTACTAATTTTACACAAGGAGGAAATTAAAATCTCTATAATCCATTCTATCTTAGGTCCTGACCGAAAGGACTTCTAATTAAAAATATGGAAGACAAGAAAAATAGTATTTCTTGCACAGAACTTCTACAAAAACTAGTTAAATGCCATTAAAAAGAAGTCTACTTTTGCTGGCTTTATATAGACCGAAAGTGGTAAGAAAAAAAAGCAGGCAAAAAGGTCAGAAAGAATTAACCCTCCCACACCAAATGGCAAGAGGAGAGAAAGAGAAATGTGAAAAGAGAGCTATACTTAGTGACATAAAAATTAGATGAGAACTCTAAAGCAGGGTCAACACAAACCACAAAGATAAGGAACAATACAGTGCAAAAATATATAAAGTACATTTTACAAGTCTAAATGATGTCATAACGTGTGCTTAATTTCAGGGATTTTTTTTACCCGAAACCCATCACAGATCATTTTACATTTAAGATCAGTAACTTCTACATATTATATAAGAAGAATGTTAAGCTAATTATAGATTAAAATTATAACTCATTCAAAATCTATACTCGGCGACAGAAGCTGTTTCAAACAATTATGGTGATTTTCAGCTGTTCCAACCAGCTGTACTTTCAAACCTTGTACTTCTTTCTCCACTTTACAAGCCAAAGCCATTTCCTGGTCAGGTTTCCTGAGATGGGAAGGATATCAGGGAAGTCTGCATACATGGGAACAGGACAGAGGCTCTGATATATATTGGGGTCTTTTTCCCCTCACCTCCAAGAGCTTTTTCTGCTTTGCTGCCCTGGCTGCTTCACGTTGTGCAGCATATAAAGCCTCCTCTTCTAGTCTTAACTTCTCCTCTTGTAAGGCTAACTGTATATGAACAAAACAGTAATGGTTAACAAAAGCAGAACCTATCTATCTTCCTATCAATAAAGCCATAAGTGCAAGAAAACAAAAGAAAAGCAGCTAGAAAATCAAAATAAAATAAAATCGACTACAGCTAAAGCATTAACTGAATTTAACAGCTTCCCTCCCCCCACCAAACAGCCCAAGAAATTTAGGTAACTATTGAATAAATATTTGTTATTAGTGAATTGCTGTAATGCTTTTTGCATTTTATTATGAACTGCACAGTGAAAGATTTAGATCTTTTCAGTCCCATAATTCATTGGCCCTTGATTAAAGTTCATTCAAGTTCTACATTGTATTTCACATCATATTCCATTAACTGCTGCAACACTAAAACAAAGCAACAAATTATGTGGTTTTTTTCCTTAAGAAAAGTTGTGGAGAAAACTGAGCACAAGAAAAGCTGAATCAAGAATATTCCCCATTTGGTCTTGCATTTAAAAAAAAGGTCAAGTTTAAGAAATTCTGATCAGAGACCCAGCCTATTCATTCAATTTTTCAGCTAAGAGGCTATTAAAAAGAGGGAATTTGTGCATCTTGTAGATTAAAAACACTAACTGATGAACAAAATCCAGTTGTTTTATTCATATGAGTGGAATCTCCTGGTGTCCACGGCTGATCCTAACATTTTTGGAAGAAAAACTATCCATACTGTCACTGTAACCACTTACCTCTGACTGAAGCTTCAGATCAACAACTCTCTGCTTTTCAGCAATGGAGTCGTAGTGTCTCTCTTTCAGGTCTGCAATTTCTTCCTCAGTCAGAGGTCTGGAAGCACGGGAGAAACACAAAAAGGCTCCATCTATTATTCATGCATGACAGCCCTCAGCTGCACTTTAACATATCCATGTGGTCCTTCCTGACTGGTCCTTTAATGAAGGCTGTGCTTTTGGCCTGTTCCTCCTGAAAGTTCCAGTTTGCTCAGGACAATGCTGCCTCTCCTTATTCTTAAAATATAGATTATTTATATCTTTATAGAAAGTGTATTTTCAAAACCATCTCTGCTAACAGAACTACGGGAATGGAACCATTACCATCACTGCAGTCTAACTCTCACTTTTTTCCCCTCAGTTGTTTTTATCCCTTGTTTTTCCCTTACTTCATTTTGTTTAATATTCACAGTGGGAGAGCAGAGGGAAGGAGAGATGCTCAATCTCAGAGTCTTACCTGTGACTGCTTCCTGGGCTTTCCCCCTGTTAAAATACATAAAAAAGAAAAGTCTGATTTTTGTAGACAGAGCACTTCCAAAACTTCCCTTAACAAAGCAACTCAGGTCCCTTTCTGTTCTCAGATTGAGGGCACTTGCTGAATCTTACATAAAAGTTATACCAGGAGCATACTCTCCTTCAAGTCTTCCCAGACACATCTTTTCCCCTGCCTCTTCTTTACTTTTCTTTTCTTTTTGCCTTCCCAAAATCCATAGTGCCCCTTTCCTTACTGGGTTACTTCCCATACTCCCCCAAAATAATCTCTTCTCTTAGATCTTCATCCAAAGCGTTAAATTCTCCTTCCTAGAGCAAGGAAAACTGAAAGTGAAAAAAACAACAAACCTGTGATTTGAGTCTACAACTCAGCTTAAAGAATGAGAAAGGCTCAGATCTTGGAACCATTTTTAAGGATTGTACAAGCAGGTCACACATGGCGCCCCAGGTACTCACCTCATCACTTTCCACCAGGTTCTCGAACTGCAGAGAAGAAGAGGTAAATAATTTTTTACAATTCAATATAACAAGTCACTAAAGGCATACAGCAAAGATGATTACATATTTTATGTGTCTTGTAAAAAACACTACTCCAATTTTAGCAGTAACAGTATTTATGAAAGCCCCTACTTCCAGAGGAACTATTACTTTTAGAGTTGGGCCTATCTTCTTACCAATGTTTCTTGTCTCACACATTACATTCTCCTAAAAGGAGACGAGTCCAAATTAAAAAACAAAGCATTCTAAACTGCACAAGCTCACCCAGCAGAAATTCACCTGTCACAGAAACTGTGTCCGTACTGTTTTCAGTAATCTTAAATCTAGTCAGTCCATCAGACACAGAGGTCAGCACCTACAGCAAGACTCCTTATTATGCTAACAATTTGGGAGAACAAGACCTCCTTTACCCTGGCATATTTCTGTAGCAGGAGCACTCTCACAACTGGAAGTTCTGCACCAAAACAGATCTCCCCCACCGTATACATGTGACCCTTTTCTCGACAGCCGAAGCATTAACCACAATAATTAATGTTATCCTCAGTAATGGGGGCAATCCGGCTGGCCTAGGACTTCAGGCCACAAGAACACTCAGGGAAAGCAAACCAGGTTATTCCCGGTTAACCTTACACTACCCTTAGCAAAAAGGGGTTCTATTTGGAGGCTGGAAAGGACCTCTGTACTCCAGAGGTACACTCAGAGTCTAAAGTAAACTCTAAATGCAACAAACTATAAGGTAGCCCCATCGGATTCTTTTTGTACAATCTGATACCTGATCCGGCAATCAAGAACTAAATGCTCTGCCCTTATACAAGTGGCAAAACCCCAACACAGCAGAGAGGAGGTGCAACAAGCAGCCTGTGGAATGCTCTGGTGATGGGCATCAGACTACCACAAATACTTATCTTCTTTCCAAAAGACACATTAATGTTCTGAGGTGCAGTAAGAATCACTCTCTTTCCAATTAGTGCAGCATCAATTTGGGCTGGAATAATCCAGAATATTTCAGTGTTCATAAACTGCAAAAAGTATTAAAGGCATTGCTAGGATTCAGCTTTTCACACTTTTTCATAAATCACTCAAATATAAGCGCTCACCTCTATAGTAAAGTGTTCTCCTGTTGAACATGTTCTAAAATACTTGGATCTGGAAAAAGAAGTTTACAGTTACACTACAGAAGTCTTCAATACACCACAGGAGGTAAATGAACCTGAGAACTTAAAACAGATTTTAAAATAGGCTAAGTAAGCATAAAATAACCATAAAATCTTCATGTATTAAACACATAGATTTATTAACCTGAGCCCTGCATCGCTACTACAGCAGGAAGAGGCAAAAGCATGTAAACATCTTCTGTAGAACTGGCGAAAAAAATAAAACCCTTGTGAGATTAAATAATTTGTCAGAACGCTGGACTTCGCATTTACAGACTATTAGCATGTTCTGCCATCCCTTTAATACATTTTTCCTGGAAAAAAAACATTGTTCTAGGCAATTTCTGAAAATGCTGTTGCTCATCATGGCACTTAACTCTTTCCTGGCATCCTGTGCAACATCAGCATTAAACAATACATTTTATTTTAACAGCTTGGCACTTCTAGAAGGCTGAGCCTCAGAGAAAAACATCCAATAAGAGGTCAAGACAATACTTCTAAACTACCAAAAAAAAAAAAAATCATGCTCTAATCTTATACATGGAATTGTTTTTTCTCTCAATTCTTTAATCAGAATTCTGCCTGTTTTATTTTAATGCTTTTATAGAGGACAGTTAGCCCTGTCCTTTACAAAACCCAGTCCAGTATTAAGTTACCTGAATACATTTTTACCTAGCCAAGGAGGTTTGGCCAGCGTCCAGAAGAACATTCTAAGGTAAACACTCTTCAGTACAACATCCATTTCATCGAACTGTTTCAAAAACCAGGGTTTCCAGTTGCAAGTGCTGACTGGTACAAGGAATAAAACCCAGGGCCTCAGGGATTTCTACACTTGCACAAAAGATCGTTCAGCACTTGCAACCAACACCTACTTCGACAATAATAAAAGCAACACACCAGCCAAAGCCTGAATTATTTTAACCGTGTCGTATTTCATCTCCATCTCATTTTTCCTTGCAAGCCAGTTTAGGGAACGTCTCCCCTGGCAACTTGTTGCACAACCCACTGGTTCCTTGTTGCACAACCCTTCCTGCCACTAAAGAACCGTTTCCAGTGGATTCACTGCTCTGAACCCAGAGGGGAAGGGCCACCTGAACTCATGCACTGCACAGCGAGGATAACTGGGACATTGGCATGAGCACTTAGAGCAATTTCACTGCTACCCTTCTCTCTAATTTGGTGTGTAGGAGCCGATACCATTAAGAATCTAATGGACTAACACTGCAACAGGAAATTGTTCCAGGAGTATCTATGCTGTTAACAGCAATTCCAGTTTGCTGCACCAGGCTTTTGGTAAATTATTTCCAACTTCCCAAAAACTCAAGCTGCGGTCCAGCTTCGTTGCAGGAATTGAACAGTGAAGTAAACGCAGTGCAATCTCCCTAAATGTAATTACAAAGAGCCCAACAGCAATGGCAGCTGTAGGAAGCAAGAGCTGCTCTTTCAGCTGCTTGCTGAACAGGGACTCAGTCCCAGAAAACCTAAATCTGTGCCAGAGTTTGAGCCCGTAAAGCCCAGAACTATGGAAGTTTGAGATCATTAGGGACACGAACAGAAGACCCATCAGCTTCACCCCAAGACAAAACTTCAAGTGAAGTGTCAGCAACCTATTAAAATGCTTACACCTTTTATTATTCTCCTTTCAGCTCTACTGTTCCCTTATTTTCTAAAACAGACTTGAGAATCTTTTTGGTTGGACAGCTACTAGAGAAAACAATTCAGCTGACAATTCACAGGACCTATAAAGACTGTCAGATTAATCTTCCAAGATCTGGAGCTATTAAAGAGACCAACTTTACATACATATATGTACATACGTGTATATTTATTAAGCACAATTCCAAGCAAAGGCAACTTACAATCTTGCAGGATATTAAAACACTTACTAAAAACCTCTGTACTTAGTTCTTTAATTCGAAGTTTATTTCTTACAGTCAAATCTTGGAGCACCTAAAAATAATGAAGCTGGGGTGGGGGGAGGATCCGAGTGATTAAAATAATCATGTAGTTTATAAGCTACATTATTATATTATGGTGTTGGAAGGAGAATAACCTCAAAGGCTCAACGCTCTGATACTGCTCTGTAAACTACCACCACCACCACACCCGGAAAACAAATCTGGTCTGAAACACAGGCCAGCAGTTCTCTGTACATTTTATATTCCCAAGACTTTCACCACTGGTTGTGCAACACCTGAACAATCAAACAATACAACAGTGGGCAGTGAGATTTATTCCACTGGCAAGTACAGCCTGATATTGGACTATCACATGCAGGGATTGTCACTACCCTGCCTGCTAAAAAAAGGGTACTGGCCTGTGAGAGGAGACTCAGCAAAACACACATGTGGAGGAAGAGCCTTTCAAGTATTGACTGCTTTTCTCAGGGCACAACGAACTGATACTTCAGTGCCAGCTGTCAAGGCATTGGAGTTGTTCTCATCCCCTCTGGTGGAGGACTAAAAATACAAGCAGGTATCCTCTACAGGCACTGCCCTGGTTTCTCACCCATTTCTCTGAGAAGGCCTTTCAGAAGGTGAGACTTGCCTGCCAGAGCTGATGTGAAGCAAGAGGCCACGAGTTTGCATCATGTAAAATGCTCAGCATATCTGATGAGAACGATTTCTATCCTAATACATCAAAAGTGAGTGTTATGTAGGGCTCCAATATCGGTCAGTATGTGGAAAAAACCCCAAGCATTTCCTGTTTGCACAGTGCTTTTCCACGAGCTGGTTGTTGTAGAATGAAACAGGTTGTTACACGTTTCCAAGAGATAAGAATTCATCTGAACCATTCTGCAATAAGATATGAGTTCATCCGAACCATTCCGCTCCTGATTTATCCCAACAGCGTCTGAGCCTCTGACTCACAGAGAAGACGAGATCACATTGCACAAAACCGGGTGTTTTTCCATCTTTTGCACAAGCACGGCCGCCTGCACACGTTTTGGCAACTGACCTGAAAAACCTCTCTGAGCATCCCCTGCCGGAAAAACACCAGCGCGGGCAGGGGTAAGGAGACAGTGACCCTGGAAGTGCATCGGCCCCGGCCGCACACACCGCACGGAGCCCGGCGGGCTCCCGGCAGCTCCATCCGCTCGGGATGCCGGCGCTCCCGAAGGGAACGGGCCCCCGGCGCACCCAGACCCCGCATGCCTGCCCACCCTGCCAGCCCCTCCTGCCCCACGGGGACCCGGGAAGGCGGAGCCGGCGGCCCCGGCACCTCCCCGCCCCGGGGAGGGGAAAGGGGCAGCCGCGGCTGCTGCTCACCCTCCGCCGCGCTGGAGCCGGCCGGGATCCCTCCGGAAGAACAGCCCGCAGCACCACTGCGCCCAGCAGTTCCCCATCGCATCCTGCTGGGAGCAGCTCCGCCTCCCTCCCGCCGGGCTCAGGCCGCCCCGGCCGTCGGGAGGGGCGGCCGCGGACCCCCGGGAACAAAGGGCCGGCACAGCCTCATGGCTGCGCAGGGGCGGGCGGTGCTCCCCCGATCGCCGGCACCGCCCCCGCCCCGGCATCATCGGCGGCATCGGCCCGCCCCTCGCCGGGACCGTCCCAGCCGGGAAAACCCCGCCCCAAACCTGGCTTTCCCCGGGCCCTGGGAGGGGCCGTGGTCTCACGGTAGCACGCGTTTTAGAGGGGGAGAGGATTCCGGGGTTCCCGTGGTCTGGATGAAAAAGCATCGCCGGTGATCGAGTTTGGGAGGAGAGGAATCCCTGTTATTACGGGGCGGGGGGAGGGTTTCTCCCCCAGTTGTCAAGGGGACTGGTCAGTGCCATCGAAGTGCCAACAGGCTCCTCGACATACCTGGGACGCAGGCACTGTGGTTTGGCGAGGCTCCTCACTCATTCTCCAGTCTCGCTGTCTTTAAATCACACTGGCACATGGAATCACGGAATCTCAGAATGGTTTGGGTTGGAAGGGACCTCAAAGCCCATCTCGTTCCAACCCCATGCCATGGGCAGGGACACCTTCCACTATCCCAGCTTGCTCCAAGCCCCATCCAGCCTGGCCTTGGACATGTCCAGGGATGGGGCAGCCACAGCTTCTCTGGGTAACCAGGGCCTCACCACCTTCACAGGGAGGATGTTTGTCCCTAATATGCAATTTAATATGCAATCTACTCGCTTTCAGTTTGAATCCATTCCCCCTTGTCCATGGTAAGTTCACGGTGTCATTACGAATACGTGGTTTGTTCCTTTGTTTTAACAGATCCAAAAGTATCTCAGCAGTGAAGAGTTAATTGGATTCCAACTCCATTAGCAGCACAGGACAGATGCCAGGACCCAGAGGAGCTACTTGCTGCAATAGTGATGAGCAGTAGAAGGTAGGAGGAATATAATAAATCACTGCCAACCACACTCCGATGTTTTTCTTTCCCTGGAAATGTGAGGTCAGCCTGGGAAGGTGCATTAAAGTGATTGCATGTAGGGAGAGGGAATGGCGGTGAAGGAGACATAAAAGCAAGCAGGAATTAATTACAGAAGGTGATGCATATTGACGTGACTCAGGAGGAATACAGTAAAGGTTCCAGAAAGTATTACTGGGATACATGATGCCTCATTAGACTGTTTTCCAGGAAATCAACATTTTGGCAAAGTACATACTGCCCCTTTCCCAAAGAGGAATGTTGCAGTAGTCCATTCTGACAGGTGTTCATAAATTTCTCCAGAGAAGTTGAACGCCTTTTTTTCTACAGTACCCTCAGCTGTGAAATAGAGGCCACCAAACTGAGGAGAGAATATTGGGAATATCCCTGTGGAATACCTTTGTTTCTGCAGTTTGTTCCTGGTGGCGTTTTCCTGCCGTGCCACTCCTGCCCAGAGCATGAGAAGGCAGTGTTAGGAGAAGGCCATCATGGGTTACTGCATCCATCACTGGACTGAAAGAACAAGAGGATGCTGGATTAAGAATGTATTGGATGAAGTCTCCACCAGTAAACCCACACGGATGCTTCAGCTTCCTTCCTCTTGAAGGGAGCAGCTTTGTGCCTGGTTTTAAGTTACAAATAGCATGTACAGAAACTGCCAGGGTTTTAAGATAAAGTGCACAGCCGGGCACTGGCACAGACATCTAAAACCAATTTATTCCGCCTTTTTCACGGCTTGTCCTTGGCAACATCAGCAGCCTCCCAACAGCACACGGAACAGTCATTACACGAATTCAGGCTTGGTTTTTAACATGCCACTCAGCCCACAGCACTAGGGTTGCTTAACCATTTCTCCTTTACGTACCCTAATGGTTTTAAGAAAGCAGCCTTTAATAATTTTATATTAATAATATTTTACAAGGCCTTTTTAATCTTTGTAAACCGGGCGGGCTTCCACGCGCCTTTCGCGACAGGCGGGGCGCGCCCGCGCTTTTTACGGCAGGCCGTTGTCGCGGCAACGTTGGGCCGGGAACCGGCGCGGTGCGCGGTGCCTCCATCCCGGTGCCGTCCCTGCATCCCGGCCCGGTGCCTCCCGCCGGGCCCGGGCCCTCCCGCCGCCATGGACAAGTACCAGGTGCTGGGGCTGGTGGGGGAAGGCAGCTACGGCGTGGTGACCAAGTGCAGGAACAAGGAGAACGGGCAGATCGTGGCCGTCAAGAAGTTCCTGGAGAGCGACGACGAGGCGGCGGTGAGGAAAATCGCCTTGAGGGAAATCAAACTGCTCAAGGTGAGGCTGCCGGGACGCCTTTTATCGGTTTTGTGCTTAAATTTCGATAGTTCTGTGTGTAAATTCGGCGCTCCTCTTTGAGCTCCCCCTCAGTTTGTGTCGCAGCACAGCGTCTGGGCAGCCTTTGGTCACCATTTCCAAAGCGTCACCAACAAAATCCAAGCGAAAGCAAACTCGGCTGGGCCCCGTGTGAATTGACATGTGCGGCCAAGCCGTGCGAGATTAATTGGACCTTTTGCAGCTGTAGCCTTGCAAAGCTGCTTTTCCCTCGGCGTGGGTGCTGTGCTGGATTCCCCTGGTGAATCCTGGAGGAGAAAAGCCTTGGTGTGCCCGGCGTTCCGCAGGGGAAGGTGGCGAGAGCTCTGTTGCCTCCTGCTGGCAGCTGTCCCCCTCTCCAAATTCCTGTTCCTCGCTGCTGAGAGTTTGCTGAAAATAAAAGAAACGCTGAGCTATTAAAGCCTGCAGGTGAATGGCGACACTAAGCGGATTGGAGGGGTGCTGGTGTCACCTGAGATGGAAAAAATGCTTCTAGGGAAGTTTTCCTTTATTTTCTTTTATCCATGGCACCTTCCTGGCAGGCATGAGGCTGGAGGAGGACACGTATCAGATTCCCTGAACCGTGTGTAGCCCCCAGGCTGAAGCCAGCTGGCATTATGCCCTTTGCTGGTGGAGTGTGGGATTTGCCTCGTGTCGGTGTTGTGGTGACAGGACAAGGGGGAACGGACTCAAACTGAGAGTAGGTTTTTATTGGATATTAGAAAAAGTTATTCCCTGTGAGGGTGGTGAGGCACTGACACAGGTTGTCCAGAGAAGCTTCCCTTGTTCCTGTGCACAGGCATATGTGGGAGTTTTAAATGCATTTGGTGTAAAAAAGAAAGAAAATCTTATTACACTTGGAGTCCGTCCAGGCTGTTTCTGTGGTGTGGGGTGTTCCAGAGGTGGGAATACTGGCAAACCTGTGTCCTGTCCTCTTGTCTGCCACTATTGTCTCTTCCTAAGTCTGCCAGCTTACAGTTCCTGTGCTCTGAAGGGGGAAAAAAAGTGATATTTTCCATTGCTGCAAGAGCTACAGAATTAGAGTTAACAGAAATGCGTGTGCTGGAGCTTGAGACACAGCCAGCAGCTCCAAGCACTATCCCTTCAAACCCTTTCAAAGTGGATCTGTGTCCACTTTAAAGGAGTGGGATCATACCTGCTCTGTTGGCCAGGCTCACCGAGTTATTGAGTTACTGAGCACCACCCTGGTGTGCTGGGAATTAACTTGTTTTCCTGCGTGAATGGAATCTTAGCAAGGGGAACAGTTCCATATACAGCTCAGTAAGAGTGGCCTCTCACAGTGAAAGTAAATACCTGGAGATTTAATCTCTTTGTAGTTCCTTCCCTTGTTCCCTGTGAATCTTTGGTTTTAATTTTTTTCTTCTCTTGAGTTTGGGCAGAATTTTAATTGTGACTGAAAACAGCAAAACCTCTTCAGGTCTCCTGTGTTGGGAATAAATCATGCTTGAGAAAAGAGCTTTTTCTCCTATTGATTATCCTTTAAAAATTCTCCTCTTGTCAGACCTTCTAAGAAATCTGGGCAGACACAGATGCAGGTTGGCTGGCACTGCTCCTGCACTGGCAGAGTTTCTCCTACAATTCCCTGTGCTTTGCAATCCTTTTGCATCTCCCCGGGTTACATCCCTGGGCTCTGGTGCTGCCTCCAGGCAGCCTCTGGTGATGTTCCCCTGCCAGGCTTCAGCTAATAAATAACTGTGCTCTGTAGCATGGCCTTTTGTGTTGGTGTGTGATAAATGTATAACAAATTGGAGGTGGATTCTTGCCTGCTGGGAACATGATGGCAAAATAACTAAAAAACACAGCTGCTTTTTCTTTTTCTTTTTATTCAAGTTGCATTTTTTGGTAGTGTTCCAGCTGGGCTGCAATTAAAAGTATCCCTTCATAGTTTTCCCTAAGTGTTTTCCCTCACTAAACATTCCCTGTTTTATGACAGCAACTCAGGCACGAGAATCTGGTGAACCTGCTGGATGTGTGTAAAAGGAAGAAGCAGTGGTATCTGGTGTTTGAATTTGTGGATCACACAGTGCTCGATGACCTCGAGGCATCTCCCAATGGACTGGACTACGACAGGGTTCGGAAATACTTATTTCAGATTATGAGAGGAACTGCCTTTTGTCACAGTCATAATGTAAGTATGTGCAAGAATTCAGCTCTGCAGCTAAAACTAATCGATAGACAAGTATATATTTTTGTATTTATATGTATTTAAACTTAGAGAAATAGAGCTTTGTCTGAAAAGTGATACAGAGAGATACATAAAATAAATGTGTCTGAAATTAGAGGTTCTGTGTTTGCCTGTAATTTTCTACTTGAAAATGAGAAAGCTACAATTTTTGCTGAGCCAGTCAGTTTGCTACGTACAAACAGGGAATTTGCCCTGACGTGCTTTTCTCTGTGCAGATAATCCACCGGGATATTAAGCCAGAAAACATACTGGTTTCCCAGCTGGGAGTTGTGAAACTGTGTGACTTCGGATTTGCCCGGCCCTTGGCAACTTCTGGGGAAGTTTACACAGACTACGTGGCGACCCGCTGGTACCGAGCCCCGGAGCTGCTGGTGGGGGATAACAAGTATGGCAGGTAAGTCTGGCCTGCCAGGCTGGGAGGGGCCGTGGGGAGCATGGACAGGCTGCTCCATCTTCTGCACTGGCTGAGCCTTTGGATCGATGAAGCTGTGCTGAGCTGAGCTGCTGGTGGTTTGTCTCCCCAGGCCTGTGGACGTGTGGGCAATTGGCTCCCTGATAACAGAAATGCTTACAGGAGAGCCCCTTTTCCCTGGAGACTCAGACATTGACCAGCTCTTCCATATCACCAAGTGCCTGGGTAAGAAGAGCCCCTCGGGCTCCTAGTGCTTGCTCAGGAATGAAGGGCTCAGATTTGTTTGGATGGGTGGGAAGATAACAACCCAGGCTGTAGCCCTTTCTGTAGTGCTGACCCAGCATTTCAGCCTCTCTCATGTTTCACAATCCTGTATTATTCCATGTGGTTGCTTTGTTTGCGTGATTCCAGGTAATTTAATTCCAAGACAACAGGAGTTATTCTATGAAAATCCCCTCTTTGCTGGCATGAAGTTGCCTCAGGTGAAAGAGCTGGAATCCCTGGAGAAGCGCTATCCCAAGGTCCCTGCTGCTGCGCTGGATTTAGCCAAGGTAATTAACTGATTGTATCCTGTGAATGTTTCTGTTTCCCTGTCCTCCACCTCAGGCAGCTGAGCACACGGCTGTTAAAGAGCCTTTCTCTCAGCTCCCTGTGCAGTGAGCAACTGCTTGGGTTGGCAGCTTGGGGAGGACTATGAGGATACCACAGCTTCAGTCCCGCGTGATGGGGGCACTCAGCCTGTCACCTCCAGGGCCAAAGGGGTCACTGCATATCCACCAGGGATATTTCACTCAGACGTGCTAAAGCCTTTGTTTCATTCCTGGTGTGTTTACCTCCTTGTGTTGACGTTGGTTTGACAGGAGTGCTTGCAGATTGACCCAGACAAGAGACCGTCCTGCGCTGAGCTCTTGCAGGGCAGTTTTTTCAACAAGGATGGCTTTGCTGAAAGGTAAACAGCTCCTTTCTTGCTCGCTGCAGGCTCAGATTTGTGCTTTAAGATTGCACACTGGGTTTGCAGAGCTCACAGCTGCTGTGTAGCTCGGGTTTGTTTTGGCTTAACCCTCCTGGAAATAGGAGAATGGTTGGAAGGGAGCACATTGCAGTGGCACATTTACCTTGTTGTGACTTTAGTTCATCAGTGTCACACCATACTGGGTAGTACAGTGTTACACTGTATTCACTCTGTATCTGCACCAGACTGGGGTTTGAACACCTTTATCTCTGTACTGTGAAAAATGTGTGCTGAAGATTTTAATTACTTTAAGGTACCCATCATATTTGGCTTCTCATTAGTTAAAAGGCACAGTTTGTTTGATTACTTAAAAGGCCTGGGCTTAGCAATTGACAATGATATTAAGATAAATAGAAGCCCTTTTATTTTATTTTTTCTTCCTTTCTCCTTATATGGAATGTAGATTTACTCTGGAGCTTAAACAAAAGATCCAGAAAGAAGCCAGAGACCATCAGCTCCAAAAAAAATCCAAAATCAGCAAAAGGGACAAAGATGATGTTTTAGAAGAAAGAAAAATGCTCAGTGTCCAGGTTGGTCTGTCTGTGTTTTCCAAACCTGCATTGGTTTTTTTTTTTGTTGTTTTTTTCCTCATGCATTAAAATCATTGTTTTTAAAATAGGTGCAGCAGTTCAAATTGCTAGGAAATAGCTCAGGTATGTGCAGGTGGCTCTTTGGCTAGTCCCTTGCAGTGAACTACACGTGGGTGCAGTTCCTGGCAATACAGAGCTGAAGGGGGAATCACTTGGGAAGCATAAGTCACTTTGAATCATGGAAACAACCTTTATGCTGCTGTTCACCTGTTTTAAAGCCCTGTCTCCAAAATTAAAAATTTTGCTTTCAACTGGGTACCAAGGAGGCTCCAGAATGACTTTGAGGTGACATTGGGATGAGTTTTTATTTAATTTCTTTGGGTGAGACACAGGATACAGCTGTTCTTCCTCCATCATTTCTGATTCCAGTCTCAAGTGACTTATTTACATAGAGTGCTGGAACCCTGACAAGTTTTCTCCCATTTGATGGAAAGCAGAGGTTTTCTAACAAAACCAGTTCCATCTCCAATAGATTCTTGCAGAATCATGCACGTTTAGGCTTCTGACATATTTTTTTTCCTGCATGCACTGCTGTAAAGTGCTTTTTTAACATGACTGTAAGGAAAGATGATGTTTCTCTTCCCAAACAGGATTTTCGTGTTGGCCCAAGGAGCAAAGACGGAAAGATGATAAAGACCAAGCCCTCAAAAGCTGATGCAGAGAAAGCAGATCGATCCTCCAAGCTGGACTTGCTCTATGACAGTGCAATCAACCCATTTAAATTCAGCCCTCAGACCAACCTGAAAGATTCCAGCAGCAGCTTGGACTACACCAAGAACACAGGCACAGTTATCCCTCCCATTAACCAGAACTTTTCTCCTACATTTGGGATGGGTTCTGTGCCTGGGAGCCTTAATTACAGGTATGGGAGCAGAGCTAGGAGACCTTGTATCCATCATTCCTGTGATGTCCTGAGAGGTTGCATTTGTTGCTGTACATTCAGTGTTACCCCAGCTAATACAAAGTTTGGGGCATTTTTGATTACAGACTCGATGAAAAGAGTAAAAAATACTTGAACCCATTGCTAAAGGCACGGAAGCCTTCTCCAGTGAGCCGTTGCAATGTCAGCTTGACACCGGTGAGTTGTCTGTCTGTCCCCCTCAGCAAAGCAAATATAAATTCAGTTGTGCATTGTATTCTCAAGAACTCCATCTGATCCATCTTTTGCCATAATTCCCCACTAGAAATAGTGGGTTTGTTACCCCTTCTTTCCTACAGATTTTTTGTTTGTTATCCTTCACTAAGTTATCTTATATAAAATGTATTTTATGTCAGAAAACAATTTTAAATGAGGGGAGCAGTCCAGCACAGGATATCTGTGAGATTTGGAATATATCCATGGCCTCCTGCCCGGCCAGGAAAGGCAGACCATGTGTGCTGTGCTACTGAAGCAGAAGTGAGGGTTTGGATTTAATGCGGACAGGGCCTTACTTAGTCGTGTCATAAATGCATTAAAAATTGATAAGGAAAACACGTGAAATGGAAAGTTTTCCTCTGCTCTCACTACCTAGGCATGATTCTTTATGTGCCAGCCAGGAACATTTGCCTTTTTGCAGATAACTAATCCCAGCCATTCTCCAAGTGCTGTATTTTATCTCTCCAAAAGCAGCCTCACTTAGATGATTGCTTTTATTTTGCTATTGCTTTTCCATTGTTCATATATAAATACAAAAACACGTGAGCAGGTTGAATTCCTTCACACACGTCAGAGTTTTTTTCTCTCACTCTTGTACAAATTCCAACTACATCAGAACATCGCTGTGTTAATGCTTTTTTAAAGCTTAAAGATAGCTTTATTTTTTCTATATTTTCACGAGCTGGTCCTTATGCCCTTGATTACAGGTTACTAATGAAAAACCAATCCTTCAGGCAAGCAAGAAGAAATGGGAATTCCCCAAGGCAGATGTGCGTTTGCCAGAACTAAATCATCTCCCTGAGCTGAGAGGAGCGGAAGGTAGGAATTTTAATGTCCTGTAAACAAAAACTGGGCCCCAAATAAGCATCAGGCAGCAGTGTGTGTTGCAACAGTCAGCTCTCACTCCCTTAACGTGGCATGCCTTGGTTGTGTATTGCAGCTTGGCATCCCAGATTACTGAAAAAGGAAAACAGAATGTTTGCAGAGTCCCGAGTCCCCTCCCTCGCTGCTATCGACCTTCATAACTCAAGTCTGGCTTCACAGCAGGTATCAAGGCAATAAAGTGGTTTGTGCTGCTCTGTATTTGTTTGGTTTGTGACTTTCTCAACAGCGTGGCTCGCGGAGTTCCAGTCTGACTCCTAACAGGAGCAGAACTTGCCTTGGGATCGTAAGTCTTACACCAGGGGAGCATTTTTGAAGTCTATTTTGACCAAAGAACAAATTTGTTTTAAGTTAGGTGTCAGCATTGCATATGTCTTTAGAATGCTGTTTCTGATTGTCCTCTCTGTTTATCCTACACTTGGAAATTGATCCTGTCTCTCTCTTTCCCGATTTACAGCTGTCAGGGACCTTGATGCCGGATGCATCAGAAGCCAACTTTCCCAGGGTCGAGCACTAGCCTTGGGGAGATGGGCACACCTGCCTGTAAAAGGTGGGCTTTCATTTATGCTGTGTAGCCTGCTGGGGGCTTTCATGTTTTGCTGGGTAGCCTTCCAAATGGATAGTTTCATGAACACTTACCTAGGGATGGGAAGCACTGTAGGAAAATCCTTTTATACTTCACATTCTTGGTCAGGACACGCAGCTATGACAGACTTCTTACCGAGGGCAGTACACAGCTTGCTGTGCCTGGTAAATAATTTTCCTGAGCTGAGGTGCTGGGCACTGGGGTTGGAGATGAAGCAGCTCACGAACTTGGGGGGTTGAGCAAGCTGCTAGAACAACAAAGAAAGGGGAAACTGGCTGCCTGCATGTGAGGAGGGGAAAAAACAGCTCAAGTTGTCTAATCGGTAAAGCAGAGAGGTGTAAGTGCAGAGCTTCAGCAAGGTAAGGATGTGTAACACATCAAAATAAAGGAAGCCTTTCACCAGGGAGCACATCTGTGGTTTTTTTAGTCTGTCCAGAGCGTCATTTTCCTTTTCTCCTCTTGATGCAGGTGACCGAACAGTGGGAACAATCCATCTGAGTTTCCATGGGCAAAAGCTGCCAGGTCTCTGCAGGGAGAGGAGGATGCCTTACTCCTGTTGGAGCAGCAGAGTGCCACGGAAGTGGCTCGGGTCCAGGCCGAGGATGGAGCTCGCACTGCCATTGCTGCTGGATTTCTTGCATGCAAAAAGCCCCTGGAATGTTGACTTTCTGGCTTAGGGCCAGGTCTTGTCTGAGAAGAGTAGTGGTTATTGGTGTGTGACAAGGGCAGGAGCTGGTTTGGAGGACTCTGAAGGAAGCTGGGCTTTCTTTTGTCCACCTGCTTGCCCGCGTGAGGGGTTTCTTTTTAAATGAATAGTGACGAGAGCAGCTGCCAAAATTCTCATATTTTGGAGGGCTGCCTGACCTGGATTGAAAAGCACCTTTGCCTTGACAGTGAAGAAAACGTTTGTGCAAGAAATACGATGTTTAAACGTGCAAATCTTCAGCTGTTCCTTCGAAACTCTTGCTAATGCACTTGTCACTTTGCTTCAGGTTCCTTTTCCCTTTGCATTTTTGACCCCATGTTTGGGCAGTTGTCTTTGGGGTGTTTCACTGGCTCTGTTGTCTGGCTGCTGTTAATGGTGAAGGAAATATCCCTGTGGAATACTGAGCTGTGACGCAGGTGATACGTGGAATGGCTCAGTAACTCAAGTCATCATTTCTTTAGGTTCCTTGGGAGAATGGGACAGTAAAACTCGACTGTTTGGAAACACTTTTTGCTTGTTTGTCTGTGGTCAGTTATGTGCTGTCCCTGCATTGCTCACAACTCTGTTTTCCATCACCTGTCACAACTCACACGGTGTCATTAACTTTGGAACTCATTTTTCCACAAAATAAAACGGAGCCTTTCCCATCGTGACAGAATATGGTCTGAACTCAGTGTATTTAGGGATTTGTCTCTATGCTGTGTCTTGACATGTACATTTCATTTGTAAATAAAAAGATCTTCCAATTCCAGGCCTGGCTGTCCCCATAGTGGATGCACCCACTTGGCCACAGCAGTCAGTCAGTTAGCCGTGGGCAAATGCAGGGGGGAAAAGAAGATTTGGGGAGGGAAGAGTGGGGGTTTTGGGGGGAAAGTTGGATATGGGGGGCATAGAAAGAAAGGTTTAAGGGGAAGGTTTTTCATGGGGAAGAGTGTGGCCAGCAGGTCCAGGGAGGTGATCCTCTACTTGGCCCTAGGGAGGCCACAGCTGGAGTGCTGTGTTCAGTTCTGGGCTCCACAGCTCAAGAAGGACAAGGAAATGAAGACAGCTGGAGAGGGTCCAGCAGAGGCCACAAAGGTGAGAAGGGGTCCTGCAGCATTTCTCTTTTGAGGAGACACTGGGGGAGCTGGGCCTGCTCAGTCTACTGATTCCCTCAGAAGCCTGAGGGAATCTCATCAATCCATACAGATATCTCCAAGGTTGGTGGCAAGAGGCTGGAGCCAGATTTTTGGTGTGTCCAGTGACAGGATGAGGAGCAATGGGCAGAAACTAAAACACAAGAAGTTCCACCTCAACATGAGGAAGAATCACAGAAGATGCTGAGTTGGAAGTGACCCACAGGGATCATCAAGTTCAAGTCCTGGCTCTGCACAGGATGGCCCAACAATCCCAACCCGTGCCTGAGAGAATTTTCCAAACATTCCTTGAGCTCTGTCAGGATTGGTGCTGTGACCACTGCCCTGGGGAGCCTGTTCAGTGCCTGACTGTGCTCTGGGTGAGGAACTTTTCCTAATATCCAACCTAACCCTCCCTGGCACAGCTCCAGCTGCTCTCTCAGGTCCTGTCACTGTCACCAGCAAGCTGAGATCGCTGCTGCTCCTCACGACCAAGTTGTACCCAGTCTCGAAGTCTTCTCTCAGTCTCCTCCAGAGCTTCTTTCCATGGAGGGTGGCAGAGCACTGGAACAGGCTCCCCGAGGCAGTGCTCACAGCTCCAAGCCTGCCAGAGCTCAAGGACCGTCTGGCACACGGTGGGATCGGTGCGCTGTCCTGTGCAGGCCCAGGAGCTGGACTCGATGATCCTTTATGGGTCCCTTCCAACGCGGGATATTCTGTGATTCGTTGTGGAGTGTCCCTCTCTGGAGACAATTCCCAACCCACGTGGACGCGTTCCTGTATCACCGGCCCTAGCTGACCCTGCCTGGGCAGGGAGGTTGGACTGGGTGACCTCCGGAGCTCCCTTCCAACCCGAAGCGCCCTTAGCGGGACGGAGAACACAGGAGCTGGAGACGGGCGGAAGCTCTTTTGGAAGCTCGGACTCCTCCGGAACCGGTTGTGCGGCAGCGGAAGCGGCCAGCGGGGCCGGGCGGCGGCGGAGGCCATGGCCATGGCGGGGGGAGCCGGGGGATCCGAGCCGGGATGCGAGCCGGGATCCGAACCGGGATGCGAACAGGAATGCGAACAGGAATGCGAGCAGGGATGCGAGCAGGGATCCGAGCAGGGATGCGAGCACTACCGGCGCGGCTGCCGGCTGCGGGTGGGTGAGCGGGGATGGTCGCCGATCCGTGCCCCGACCCTTGCCCCGATCCATGCCCCGGTCCATTCCCATATCCATGCCCCTGTCCATGCCCCGATCCATGCCCCGATCCATGCCCCGATCCATGCCCCGATCCATGCCCCGATCCGTGCCCCAACCCTTGCCCCTATCCATGCCCCGATCCATGCCCTGTCCTTGCGTCCCCAGGCGCCGTGCTGCGGGAAGCTGTACCCGTGCCGGCTGTGCCACGACGGCGCCGAGGAGCACCAGCTGGACCGGTTCCGAGTGTCCGAGGTGCAGTGCCTCCGCTGCCGCCTCCTGCAGAAGGTGGGGCCGGCCGGCGGGGCGCGGGGGGCACGGCAGGGGCCAGGTTGGGAGGGACCGGATTGTCGGGGTTATGGCCTGAAGCTGTGCCGTGGAAGGTTTAGGTTGGGTGTTAGGAGAAGGTTCTTCCCCCTGGGGGTGGTGGGGCACTGAACAGGCTCCCCAGGGAAGTGGTCAGAGTGCGAGAAGCGTTTGGATGGTGGTGTCAGACACACGGTGGGATGCTTGGAGCTGGCCTGTGCGGGCCTGAGAGCTCGACTCGGTGGTCCTTGGGAGTCCCTTTCCAGCTCAGGACACACAACGCATGGCACAGGGTTCTGTCCAGGCAGGTCTGGAATATCTCCGGTGAGGGAGACTCCACAGCCTCTCCGGAGCGCACAGGAAGGAAGTTCTTCCTCCTGTTCAGGTGGAGCTGCCTGGGCATCACTTTCTGCCCATTGCTTCTTGGTGTTTCTGTGGGCACCACGAAGCAGAGGCTGGTTCCATCCCCTTGGCACCTTCCAGATCCTTACCGACATTGATTATATCCCCTCATGAAGGCTGGACAGGCCCAGCTCCCTCGGCCTGTCCTCACGAGAGGATTGCTGCAGTGTTTAATGACTTGGTAGGCCTCAGGCCTCGCCCCAGGAGCTCCGTGCCCCTCTCGGAGCCCAGCCCTGGCCACAGCACCCAGGCTGTCGCTGTTCCCTCAGGCCCAGCAGCGCTGCAAGGGCTGTGACAGCCTCTTTGGGGAGTACTACTGCGACATCTGCCACCTGTTTGACCGCGACAAGAAGCAGTACCACTGCGAGGAGTGCGGCATCTGCAGGTGCGTGCGGGCGGCGGGCCCGGCTCCGTGGGGAGCGGCCCTGCCCTCACACCTCTCTCCACAGGATTGGCCCCAAGGAGGATTTCTTCCACTGCTCCAAGTGCAATCTGTGCCTGAGCCGGAGTCTCCGAGGAAAGCACAAGGTGAGGGTGCACCAGTTGTTTCCGTTTAGTAAAAAATAACACCTTGAACGTGAAGCATGATGTGCCCCTCAGAGGTCACACAGTGGATTCTCCTTCTCTAAATTCACCTAACAGCCACTACTTGAAGACATAAGAAATTTTACATGTTGGAACTTTAGAAAAACACAGGTAACTCTACAGAAGAATAACTTTTCCTTCTCTTTTCCATTTGCAAAGTGTATCGAAAATGTCTCCAGGCAGGACTGTCCGATATGTTTGGAGGTAAGCAGCTTCTTTTCGTCTCCTGGATTACTGCATTGCCCTGTTTTTGACTGTGTTTGAGTTAATTTTCTTCTCTTGTCTGATATTTGTCTCAAAACAGGATATTCACACATCTCGTGTTGGAGCCCATGTTCTGCCATGTGGTCACCTTCTTCACAGGTAAAGCAGACACCTGAGAAAGGCGAATATCTGCTGCCTTGTGTGGGGTGTTTATTCAGCAGCATTTAGTCTGTATCAGCTGCTTACAGCTACTTTCTGAGGGACCCACATTGTGGAGGCAGATTGTTTCAGCAGGAAATATTTTCATTAAGGGAGGTGTCTTCCTTCTGCAGTCAGTTTTGACAGTGTGAAGCTCTCTTCTCACTTGGCCTCAGAATGCTTTTAATTCCTGATTTGGGGTTACCTGTGTGCGTTTTCCCTTTGTGCAGTGCAGGTGCGTTACCTGTCAGTAATTCCATTCTTCTTATGAGCTGTGTTTTCTTTTCAGAACATGCTACGACGAAATGCTGAAGGAGTAAGTATTTCCAAACATCTTTTTTCTTGATACTATCCTCATCCAAACATACTGCTCCAAGAGGCAAAGCTCATGATGCCAATTCTGTACCAACTAACTTAAGCCAACGAGAGGGATAAAGGGCTAACTTAAAGGGATAAAGGGCATTTTATTTCCAATTTGTTTGCAAGAACTTGCTGTTTCAGGTTGTTTCTTTGACTGGTATGACATGAAACTTATCCCCATGAGAGGAATGTTTTCATGGCCTCACTCCAGCTTCTGATTCGAACCTTTTCCCCCCTTTCTGCCAGGGGCTACAGGTGTCCTTTGTGCATGCGCTCGGCGTTGGACATGACCAGGTACTGGCGCCAGCTGGACAACGAAGTGGCGCAGACTCCCATGCCCACGGAGTACCAGAACATGATGGTGGAGGTAAGAGCTCAGCCAGGCACCCTTGTCTGGTTTTCACGGAGCTGTGCCTCGGAGTTACTGGCAGCAGAGGGCACTCGGGACGTGTGCTGGAAGAGAAGTCAGCCCGAGGGGTGGGGAGCGATGAGGAAAAAGTCACGTGTAGCCTTGGGGTGTTCATCGCTGCTGTTTATACACACACACTGCTGGTGCTGCAGTCTCTCCCTCACTCCCTCCCTTCCCTGTGCGCGTGCAGATCCTTTGCAACGACTGCAACGCCCGCTCCACGGTGCAGTTCCACCTGCTGGGCATGAAGTGCCAGAACTGTGAGTCGTACAACACTGCCCAGGACGGCCGGTGCCGCCTGTCCTTGGAGGAGCCGTGACCGGGATCCGCGCGGCGTTCGGCCCGACGCGGAGCGCTCCGCCGTGGGAGAGACTGGTTCACAAACAAAGCAACTCTTGTCAGTAAAAACCCCTGTATTCTGAGTTTAAGGAGCCCTTTGCTGCGTCAGGGAGGAGGGAGCTTAGAGGAGCAGCACGAGGAGATGTGATGAGCAGCTGATGCAGCAGCAGGAGGAGTTTTGGGGCGGCTGAAGGGGAGGGGAGGTGGAGGTGCAGCTGCTGGGGAAAATGGGTCGCTTTGAGAGGCCTTCCCGGCTAGTGCTGACTTCTGCAGGGTTGTATGTGAGGACGTGGTGTTCCCTGGGAATGCCACGTGTGATCTGGGGCCCCGGGGCCAGCGCTGCACGTGGGGACCGGGCAGGAGTGGCATCCTTTGGCTCCCATCATGTACAGAATTCCCTGAAAACATGGGAATTGCCCTGCCTGCTGGGATGAATAGCTGCAAGATCAAGCTGCAAAGTCCCCCTTTTTCCCCTGAACACCCATCCTGACCTGCTGCCGTCCCCTCACTCAGATTCCTTTGCCAGCTGCAGTCACTTTTGCCCCCATTTCTTCCCCGTTTTGCTTTATTCACTGGCGAAGACCGAGGTGTTGTAGAGTTCTGGACACGTACATAGCTCAATTTTGCTGGCTGAGTGCCTGAAGTGAAGCACATACTTCACATCAGGCTGAGCCTGAGATGCTCACTGAAATAACAGCAGTCCAGAGGCACTCCAGTTGTGCAGGGACCAATTTTCTGTGCTTTTGGCGTTTGCTAGTGGTTAAACTTTGCTGAGGGAGAAAATGGGGGGGCAAACGACTGCCTTTCTAAAAGAAATAAAAACCCCAACCCCAGCCTTCTTGGTGTAATATCCTGCCCGAGGTGTTTTGCAGTCTTAAATATTGCAGAAAGTTCTTGATTTCTGTGAATTTCCCATGCAGGTATTTTACAGTAATAAGATACAAAAAAAGATCATTTACTCTTCAGGTTACAACTACTCGTTTTTAACTTGTTCTGTTGTAAAATGAGCTTTTCTTAATCCGACAGTGCCCCATTTGGTATGGAATATTTAGGATTTGGATGATAGCTGTTGTAGCTTGCCTTGACTGGGCTATCTTTTTCTGGAGCACTTTTCTCACTGCTATAAATAAATGTAAAATAACGTCTCTATTAAAATAAACAAACGGCACTGTGCGTGATGTGCTCTTCTTTCACACACGTACTCCCTGGAAATTCCCAGCTGAGTTTAAACCATGATTCAGTGCTGAAAAATGGTCTGATGTGGGGATGTGTGAGGCCTGAGATGCTGTGAGGAAAAAGTGCTTTGTTTTTCACAAGTTCCTGTGTTTCCATATTTTTGTGGTACAAGCAAGGTTTGGTTCGCACGTGGTGTCTCCACCACGTTCCCTGGATGGAGATCTGCTCCCAGGTAAGTCTGGAAGTGCCAGTGTGGCTCCCATCAGCCTGCAGGAATCATCATCCCAGAGAACTCGGTGGCCAAGCTGCCTTAGAATGTGTTGCTGATGGTAAAACCGTGCTGGTCAAGTCCACATCCAAGCAGGTTTGCTGTTAAATGGGAAGCTAATTTTATTTCAGCTGGAAACGCTCCTGTTTGGGTTCCAACCACAAGAGGAAGTTGAAAAGAAAACCCTTAGTTGAGCTGAGCTTTGGAAGAACAGCTCCTGTCCCAGCTGAACTGTGGTGTTGGGAAGGAAAATGATTCGTGGTGTGGGATCCAGGTGATTTTGACCTTTTGCTGTGCTGTTTTTGGTGTTTGCCTCTGGAAAGTGCACGAGGGAATGCGAATGCTGAGGGAACGCTGAACCGCTGTTCGGTGTGTTTATCCTGGCACCGAGCCCTTAACTCCCTTTGCCAGGGAATAAATGGCGCAGCAGGAGAAGGAATGGCATTTGGAGGGGATAAAGGACAGTGGAGTGGATAAAGGACAGGCAGGGAGCTGCTCTATGGGATGGGAGGTGCCGCACGGAGCTTTGCCCTGCCCATGGAGATGCAGGGATGGGAGCAGGAAGGATGCTTGGATCAGGGCACTGTGATCATCCTGGGATAGAGGCAGCAGCTGCCCTGGCCACAGCTCGCCCGCTGGCTCTGGGAGCTGTTGGGAAGCTCCCGCACTCCCTGCCGCCCAGAATCCAGCCTTGCTCACCCGACTGGGCCAGCATGGGGAGCAGATGGGATTATTGCTGCCGTGTGGGAAAAACGCGGAGTTCCAGCAGGCGCAGGGACTGCAGCCACACGCAAGGTCACGGAGCTATTAATAAAGCCAGGGCCTGCCCGAGTATGCGGAACACGGGAGAGGGACTCGGGAAGGCGGCAAGCGGAAAAATGCCGGACTGGGGGGCTCGGTTGAGCCCTCCATCCATGGCAAGGTGCAGAGCGATGGCTCAGGAGCCATGGGGAAAAGGGATCCCCAGTTTTGGGGCTGGTTTAATACCTCTGGTGTGGTTCTGGTTTGCTCCAGTAGCATCATCTGGGATGGAAGCAGGGGTGTTCCGTGTTCAACCTCCGGTACAGCCATCCCCTCCTGTGGTTTTCCTGGTGCCAGGGCTGATATCTTGCCCCTGAAACCATCTGTTTTTAAATTTCCAACTGGAAGGAACGCAGTGAGGGAGAGGCTCCTCGTGTTGTGCTATTTATATCTCGGAGGGGCAGCCGAGCATCTGTCTCTGCGAATCCGAGCTCAGCCCGGGGCTGTGCCGCGACCTTCGCGCTGGAAACACGGAGGTTTCCTTGGATTTGCTCCTCGATGGCCCCAGCTGGAGCTGGATTCCGACACCTGAACTATTCCTGTGTCTAACCAGCAGCCTGGGAGCTGCAACCTGGAGTATCTCTGCTGCTCAGCACTGCTCACTCCAGCAACTCCACCAGGAGCCCAAGGAGATGACGCTTGGAAACACGCGGGTGATGGATGGGAATATTCCCAAACGAGCCAAACAAGAGCATAATTAGGGAGGCCAGAGGGAGTCTGGAAGCGGTGGTAGAGCGTCTCTGTGGCGAGGGCAAGGCGGGAGACCTGGAGCGGGATCATGTCATCCCCGGCGTGGCCGCCTGCGGGATCGGGGAATGGGATGTTCCACACGGAGCTATGCGAACTATTTTTTTTCTATATAAATAAAATATCTCTGAGATGAAACGGAGCCAAGGGGTGGGGGGGGAGGGGGGAAGTGAGGGAGTTGGGAGGAGGTGGAACTGAGCCAAAGTTGGGGGAGCCTTTGGGAAAAATGGGAATTTGCTATTTTTGCAAATGAAACAAGCTGGTAGCAGGGTTAAGCCCATTGTTTGTAAAAAGAGAAGGGAAAAAGGCATTTTTTATGGTGTGTCCTGGTTGGTTCTTTCCCCCTCTTCCCTGCTATACTCATGTGGGACAGAAAACCCTCGATCAGCCAGAGGGTTTGAGGTGGGAATGTGAGAGGGGTGTTTGAAGGCATTGCCTGGAGCACAGGCATCCTCCCTCTGAGGGCATTACTCCCCCCAAAAAAAGTGCTTTTTCCACTTGGCAAACGCATCTGTTATTCCCTGGGCTGTCCCGTGCCTCGGCTCGTGCTGGCAAACAGTCCCGGAGATGTAAGCACGTTATCCGTGTCCATATCATCCATGTCACAGGGCAGCTGCATTGGGAAGAAAGGTGCCGGGGATGGTGTCTGATCCCATGGAAGTGAGGGAGGAATCTATTTTCACCCTGAGATATCCCCAAAAATATGTACAGCTTCTTCCTTGCATTGTAGGCAGGAGAGAGTCGTTCATTTTGAGCATCCAGGCACAGGGTTGAGCAGGAAAACTGACACCCCATTTCTGTCCACCTCCATGAAAAAGGAATTTATTCCCTTGGGATTATTTATTTTCAGGTGAAGGCAACAGCTTTTCCTCTCCCTTTATTCCCTCACTTAGTTTAGCAGCAGCAGCACCACGACACCCAATTTATTTCAAGAGAACAAGGGCTCTGGGTTTTAAACTCAGTTTGTGGTTTTTCTCAGCCAAGGAGGCCTAATTCGCTGCTCCTTGGGTGCCAAAAAGGTGAAAAGGAATTTTGCAGAACACACGGCAGAGCTGAAAGAACGGATCCCTGAGCAGGCTGAAAAAGGCTCGGGTGGAAAAGGAAAATGCACAGTGATTGCACTTCCTTTTGGGAAGCAGAGCTGCCCTCATTCCTCCTGACCTTTCCAGGTGCCTGCTGCGGCGCCGCCGCATTTATTACACTCGCTTGATGGAAATCCGGAGAGGATGCATCTCTCGCAGGAAGCAATCATGGAAACGCCCCAAGCTTTGATGTTTTCGGGGATGCTCCGTTTGGGAGGCAGGGCGAAAGGCAGAGCCTGTTTCCAAGCCTGCACCACCTGTATCGGGGCACCCCAAAAGTTTGCAGTGCCATTTGGCGCTGGTTTATTTATTGAGGTCACGCGGGCCGAGGGCTTTGCTTTCCACTCCCAGGGAATTTAGCCAGAGGGAGAAGTGGCTGAACATCCCCTTCCCAAACCAGCCCTGCCATCAGCCACCCCCAGCCTTCCCACACTGAAAGCTGAATACAAATTGGGGATTAAAAGAACACTCCGCTGTATTTTAGCAGCCAAGTTTTTTAAGGATTGGAAACAAAGCTGTGGAGCAAGCAGCCACGTGTGTGAAATGGATGGTCAGTGCATCTTCCCGTGGGCTCCCGGGCTGCTTTTGGGACCAAAAACCCCACAATTAAATGGAAAAAAAATTAAATTAGGAACTTCTGCACAGAAGCACCTGCAGGAAAAGAAAGGGAACAGTGACTGAGCAGCCCCATAGCTGTTCATGGTTGCTGGTGAGACAAGGCAAAGGATTTCACAGCAGGGCAACACAGGGAAGTGATTTTAGGGAAAGGGACACGTGAAAGCACAGGAGACCCTGGCACAGTGCTGGCTCTGGCTCAGCAGCCCCCCACTGCCCCCCAAATCACAGAGCAGCAGCATTTCAAAGGATGCCACGGCACTGGCTGGACCTCCATCCTCTCCCTCGACATCCCCACCCCTTCCCCCTGGGGAATCTGGGTTCCCTTGCCCACAACAAGTGGCTGACCTGCCCCACGACCCAGTTTCCCACTCAAAGGCCAAAATTCAGGTTTATTGTCAGCACTGCACACCCGCCCTCCAGTTCCTGTCGTCCACCAGACCCGTGGCAGTCCTGCCTGAGGCAGGGGCTCCGTGCCCGGCATCTCCTCGACAGCGGATGCTCTGCTGCAGAAGCGCTTATAAATTAAGGATTTATGGGGTTTTTTCTTCATCCCTGCTAGGAATCATCGTAGAGGGGGTTGTTGTAGTTGCCCCAGGAGCCGTAGTCGTGGTCATCCAAAAGCCTTCCATAGGAGGAGTGCCTGCCAGGGAAAGCAAAGTGATTACTTTGGGGATTTATTAGTTATTCTGCCATGGGATGAAGAAATATTAATGCAGGGGCTCCCTAGGTCAAGCTTTGGGACATTTTAAGAGGAAGCACCAGGAGAAGTGAAGAGAAGCCCAGGCTGGATTTTGCCCCCGTTGAATGCGAGCGGACAGGGCAGGGAATTAAAACAAGACCTTTGCTCATCCCAGCTGTCAGCAAGGCCTCATTAGGGATGCTCAGCACTGGGCTCTGCTGCTGTTTATTGTCCCAGTCACAGCGAGACCCACGGCAGCAGCTTTCCCAAGGGATAATTACTGGTTATGACTATGCTGAGCAGCGTCTCTGGCATTTGAGCGAGGCTGTTGTAAAATGAGGAACTGAAACTCTGCTTTCCAGTATCGGAGCGGTAAGAAACGGAGCCGTGCTGGCACCAGAGGCTGCACATTGCCCTCTCTTCCTGGGGCTTTGCACCATCCTTGTGAGGGTGAGAGGGGCTGCAGGGAGCCCCAGGAAGGGGGGCCACCCCAAAACCAGCCTTACCTGATCTTGAGGTATGCGGCCGCCCCGAACACCAGCACCACCACCACGATGACCGTCACGGTTATGGCCACGATGCTCCCTGGGGATGATCCAGCAGGAAGGGCAGGGTCAGCCCCACAAGGCACAGCTCCACGGCACACATCCCACACCCCAGCCGCTCCCAACTCACCCATCTCTGACGGAGGGAATATTCCCTCACTGCTTTCCAAAGAGGATGCTGGGCCCCCCTGCATTTTTGCCGTGATCCCCTTCCCATAAATGCAGGGCAGGTAGATTAAGGGTGAAACACAGCTGGGCTTTGCTTGGGCACTATGGACCATCTCTTCGATGCTCCTCCCAGCACCAGACAGCATTTAGTGCTGAGCCAAGCCTGCAAAATACTCCAGATCGTGCCTTTTCCAGCCTTATGGAGCACTTTTAAGCTTCCTGTGTTTGCAGAATGTGACAGGGAGAAGCTCATGGCAGCTTCCTGAGGTCTCCAGGAGGGAGAATTAAAACCTACACCATCCTAACTCGGGCTGCACCCACCATCCAGCCATTTATTTCCTCTCATCCTTAAGTGTTTCGAGTCAAATTTAGAACTGAGGATTTTGTTCACATCTCCAGGCAACTGAGATTTGTTATCTACCACTCCCGGTCTCTGCCAGTGGATCAGATGACACAGGCTCCCCCAGGAATTGTGCCGAACGATGCTCTCAGGAAGCTGACCACCTCTCCCCTTCCAGTTTGGTGGGTCTGGCCCTCCACCTGAGCGCCCTGAGGTTGTCATTGTACCTGTACACGCTCACGGTGGTGCTCACCTGCGCTCAGGGCACGCGGCACCTCCTCCATGGTCACTCCGGGGCTCTTCTCGGAGGCTGTGGCCTCGGCTTGCGTGGGGCTCATCACAGTCACTGGGGGGGATGTTGGCTCCATGGCCAGGCTCGATGCCATGGCCAGCGTGCCCAGGGAAGGGACATCCTTGGTCAGCAGCGGTGGCTCAGTGGCACCCGGGCTCACGAGGACAGGCGTTGGGGACAAGGCCATGCCAGGGGGCGAGTGGGGATCACCGGAGGGGAGGGAAGCAGGAGATGATGGAGCAGCTGTGCCCGTGGGGCTGGGAGCTGCCCCCAAATCTACCGTGCTTCCTGCCAGGCTGGCAGTGTTTGCTGTCCGGAGGGCTGGGGCTGGCTCCAAGGTGGGTGGCACCGAGCTGGGGCTGGAGGCTGCCCAGGGACCGTCTGCTGTGGCCACGGGGACAGGAGCAGGGGACGGTGCCGCCACAGGGGTGGTGGCATTGTGGCCATCCCCCTCCACGGGCCCCGAGGACGTCCCTTCTGCGGAAGGTCCTGTGGCCGAGGGCAGGGAGGGCTGGCCCGGAGCTGGCGTGGGGACATCTGCGTCCCTGGAGTCTGGTTTCACCGGGACACCCCCCCAGAGGAAGGGGGGGCTGATGGGGACCTGCGGTGATTCCGGGGAGTCATCGCCCAGTCCTAGGAGGGAGACAAAGGAATGTTAATAACCCGGCAATCCTTGGCTAAAGAGCGCGAAAGGGCTTGGGAATTAAGCTGGAAATGAGTTGGGGTTCTAAAATGCGGAGAGCCATCTAAAGCAAGGAGATGGGAAATACAGCTGTGTACCTGGAGGTGAGGTTTAAACCCGACCGGTTGCCCTGGCATAAATCAGCCCCATTTTTCCCCCGGTTTGGGATACCCCCGTCCCAAATCACCCCCACATCTTCCCAGCATCTCCTCCCAGCAGCCGGGGAAGAAGCTCCTCCTCACAGCGGCCACTGTGCAGCTGGGAATGATAACACAAGACGCCTCTTTCTCCTCTCCCCCCATTTCCTTGTGCATTCATTCTTTCATTCCTCTCCATTTCTTAGCACGAAATGAGTCATTTCTCCCTCTGTCCCCACCAGCTGACTGCTGGGGCTTCCCCCCCTTTCCTAGGGCTGAGCTCAGCCCTGCTCCAGCACTGCCCCCTCGGTGGGGCTGGGGTGAGGGAAGAGTGTGCCAACACTGCGTGACATCGGGAGGCATTTTTACTCCATGTATTCATTTATTTACACCCCCAGAGCATCCCTAGCCCAGCGCTTGGAAGAGCAGGAGCTCAAGCCAGCTGCAATGAACTAATTATGAGCGTGGAGGACAGAAACATTCAGTGCCTGTGTGTAGAAACAATGGGATGTGGCACTGGTGAGCAGAGACTCATTAATCCAGCCAAAATTTCTTTTCTTGGTGCTGTGGATACCCACATGAAGGACCCCATTTCCCAAGCAAAACTGTCTTGGGAGTGGGACTGAGGCCATGGCTACTCTTCCCTCCCAAGGACAAGCACTTGGAGATGCCTCTGAGCTTCCACCCTCCTCAGGCTGAGGACACAAACCTCAGGATGGGGGAGAAGAGAGGGACAAAAAGCTGGAATCTGGTTACTGAATGAGCCACCACAGCAGCAGGGAAGCCTGCACCAAGGATCCCGCACACCAAGCTTCAGAATCCATCTGTAGTTCAATAATCCTTGCCCCAACACAGCTGGACCTTCTGGATTTCTCCAACAGGTCCCGGGCAGCCTCTGCAGCCCAACAAACCCTCCAAGCACAGCAGGATCCTCCCAGGGCTGGGAGCACCTGGGAAGTTTGTTACCTCTGTCCATGAGGATGCTCCCAGTCTCTCTGGCAGCTTTCCTCCTCTCTGCAAAGCCACCCTGACGTCCCAAAGTGCTTGGGGTCAGCAGAGCTCCCATGATCTGCCTGAACTTTGGAGGCAAACCAATAGGGAGCTCGGGAAGCTGGCAGTGCTGCTAGCCTGGATGAGTCAGGAACTTTCCGATAATATCTGAGGGGTATAAATTCGGATCCCGAGCCAGAACTGGAGGCAGGAACAATCCTTGGCTGCTGGCTGAGTGCTCCCGGCCAAGAAGGTCACAAGTCACAGGGGAGCATGCACGACCGAAGGCACTGCTCAGCTCAGCCCTGGTCCTCCCTACGAGCAATCCCTGCCCGTGCCCGTGCTGTGCTATCCCCTTCTTCCTCCAAGCCAGAGGTGATCTGAGACCCAGGCACTGCCCTCGGGGTCTCACCCACAGGAGGCAACCCCAGGAAATCCCAGCCGTGGTCCCAGAGGCAGTGCAGGCTGCTTCTGAACGGAGTTAGGATTAAGGGACAAAAGGTTGAGGGCCCCTTCGGCTGGTGCTCCACATGTCCCCATGTCAGCTCACGGGCAGCCTGTTTGTCCTCTACCAACACATCTGAAAGGAAAAAAATCAACGGGAAAAGAAAAGCCAAAGGAGAGCGTTTCTTTGTTTCCCCAACACCTGTTCTGCAGGAGCTGCTGCTGGGAGCGGCGCCCCGGAATAAAGGGACAAAACACACAACGCTTCATTCAGCTCCACATGACTTGGAGGGCTAAAAACACCTCGACCAGGGGCTGCCAGAGGGACTGAGGGATGTTAGCTCCCAGGGGATGCCGAGCATAGCTCAGCCCTGAGGAATTTGCTCATCTAATTCACTTAAGGCAGTTGACCACCCTGGTGGAATCCAGCAGGGAGCCGAGGCAGGGAAGGGACTGCTAGGACAAGGCAACCACCCAGGAAAGCAGTGGTGTCACACTCCAGAGCCCCACAGGAGCTTTGGAAAGTCCTTCTTCTAGATTTTCTTCACTAGGAGTGCAGAAAACAGCCAAGGAATGAAGGACCCAAAGCCGTGCCATTCAAATATCCTGCTCTCGGGGAATATTAACCCTAACCCCTTGCCAGCCTGAGGAATGAGCCTGATGAATTTTCTCTCCCTCCTACTGCCATGCTGCTCTCCAGGCTCTTGGAAGACACGCAGAGGGGCAGGACTTGCCTTTGCAGGAGCTGAGCTGTGCTCATGCTCCACTTGGGAAAGAGCTGCCCGACCTGGGCTGGCAGCCTCTCCAGAATGCATTTCCCAGGCACTCCAAAAGCCATTGCAGCAAATCCTAAATTGCTCTGCCAGCTGAAACGCAGCATAAAAGCCACCAGAGAACATCTCCAGCCCGAGTGAATGACATCAGATTGGAGCAGCCACGCCGCAGCAAACAAACATCCACTGATAAGGCCGAGATAGAGCTTTTATCAAGCTTCGCTTCAGAACTCATCACCTCCGACGCAGCCATCAGGAGATCCACATGACCTAACCCACACGCTCGCTCTCAGCCCAAATTAACCGCAGCACCCGAGCCCCAGCTGCAGCCAGGGATGCTCCTCCAGCAGCCAAGGCCAAAGGGATAATGAGAGTTTCCATAACATGCATATTATTTGCTCTGCCTGCCAGCAGCAGATCCCGACTGTAGTCACACAGGGAATGCAGCCACCTGTTCTGAATGAGGGACACAACAATGGGAGAAACACGAGGAGAGCTGCTGGACACACACGCCATGCTGTGCTTGCGCACTCAGCCTGGGTACCACTTTCTGTGCCAGCCCAGCCGCCGGGTTTGGGGCAAACACCCCAAAAACACACGGAACCAAGACTGAACCTAAGCATCACGCTACCCTTTACAGCAAAACTCAATGGTGACCTCAGTCTTTAATCGGAAGAGTGAGCAAAAAAAGACCTTTTGCAGGCCTTGTATTATGCCGCTCCTCACAAAATGCTGATGACAGAACAAGCCTGAGTCCCCTGAGTGTGCCTTGGTTTATAACCAGGTTAAGTGATGCAGAGCAATAAAACAATCTAGGTTTAAATATAAGTGAGGATTTCCTGCTCGTGACCTCGTTGGCTCGGCTTTGGTTTCTGTGGCTGGGGATTCCCATAACTTGTGCTGGTTTTTTTGCAGATCCCCTCCCCCTTGTTAATGCTCAGGTATAACTTTCATTGTATTTCTTTGCCATAAAACCAGCAGCATCTGGCTGTGGATGGCAAAAGCTGCCCTCAAAGTAGCTAGGACTAAACCAAACTGGTTTTTGCTTTGGGTTCAACGAGTTTTTCCAGCTGTTCAGCCCTGCACGGCCTCACCTTCCCTGTCACCCCGCAGTTTGGGATTTGGGGATGTCCACTTCTCTCCTGGCTGGCTGGAGGCCCCATCTGCAGCGCACAGGGGTGTGACTGAGCTCTGTGCTGCTGTGGGGGAAGGAGCACAGAGGATGTGGTGCTTGGTTTGGGCCTCTAACCTGTGCCTTTCTTTTCCTGGGGCATCGCTGTAGAGTCCTGCCTCGTTATCCCCAAGAAATAGGGATGATGGGGAGGTCTGGGAGCAGCTCTCCAGGCTTTAAACTCTGTCCCACCCACCAAGCTTTCCATGCCATCGCGGAGGGACACGCCCAGCTGGATTGGTAATGGGAAATGGTCACTCCTGGAGGCATCTCCGGCTCGAGGTGTGCAGCAAAGCCCCAGCGCTGCTTGTGCATGCTGGTGACTCCCAAAATTAGCAGCAGCACCCCGGGTGATGCGCTGCCCCACTCCCTCCTGCTCTATCTCCTCTGTTTTCGGTGACAGGCTCTGCTGGAAATGGTATGAAACCATTTCTGAGAGGAGGAAGAAACCCAGGGAGACAACAGAACCAACAGGTAAAAGGCAAAGCTATTCCCTGCCCGTGTGAAGAAGCCAAGGCCGTCAGATCCAATAAACCTGCAGTTGCTCTGATTTACTGGCGAGCCGAGCTGGCTTCCTGCATGATTAGTTTTATTCTGCTGCATGGTCGTTAAGTGGTTTAGGTCTAATTGCTCTGAAGCTTTCTGTAGCCAAGAGAAACAGCTACACAACAGAAATCCCTGCGCTGTGTCCGTGTGTCCCTCCCCATCCCGAGCCTCTGTCCCAACCCATCGGCTGGCCAGGACACCCTGGGGATGTCCCTCCCCGAGGATGGGGCTGCTGCTGAGCCAACCCATCAGTATCCACCTCCCCAGATGCACCAGCACCTCTTGGAGAGGCCTTTTGCAGAAGGGAAGAGCTAAATCCATGCGGGTAAATAAAAGAAATAACTTAAAATTCACATGGTTCCCTGCATGCTGCACGGGCCTTCCTTCCTTGCCTGGGGTTGGTGTCCAAGCTCTCCCAGGCACCGCCTGCCCCAGGATCCAAACCCAGAGCTGAGGACTGTTGGTGGCACAACAAACACACCCTCCACGCAAAGAAAATGTGGTGTTTCCCCCCCGAAAGGTAAGCATTGCTTAATTATTCAACTCGTGAAGCCCTTGATCCTGATGCTGCAATTAAATCATAGCTAAAAAGAAGGTGAAGAGAAATTTTTAGGTGTTTTTTTTCCTTCTGAGAGTGACAAAACACCCTCTGGCTACTGGTCAGCCTGTACAGCCAGAGGGATCTGATGAGGACCTGGGGTGGAAAGCAGCAGTTGACAGCACCAGCTCCTTCTCAAAGGATGTTTCGTTTGTTTAAATAAAAAAATACATTAAGTATTGCACGTTATACTCTTGAAACACGCCAACAGGTGTGCTGTGCTGATTTCCCTGGGGAAGGGGAATAAGGGATCCCATGGGAGGGGATGCTGTCGGCTCTTTGGGGCTGGCAGATGGACCTGTCCGCTTGGGACACCTCACAGTAGTTTTTCCCAGGCACATATCTTGGATATGGCTCTGGAGCCAGCCAGGAGTTTTGCAAGCAGCAGCTCTGCCCAAGCGACAACTCCCCAGCTCCGTCATTTTCCTGGCTGGCTGCTAATTAGTGCTTCTAGGTGCAGCTTCCAACATGCATCACCCCCATTCCAGCCCCTCCCCGGGGGAGAAGGAACTGGGTTCGGCAGAGAGAAATTTTAGAGCATCTTCTGGTGTTAGAGGCTGATTACTCATTAGGGCTGGGACAGGGGATAATTACCCTTCTCCCCTGTCCTTCAGCTCATGGGGAGCAGAGTGCTTCAAGATTTGAGAGCTTAAAACAGCCCATGAGGCTCCGAGACCCCCAAAAAGCAGCTCTTCCACCCCAGAGTCTCCGTGAAGAAGCACCCAAAACCTTAAAAGCCAAGAGCTGCTTCTGCAAGGCACTTAAAAATGTCTCAGCTGGGGCACAGGGGGAATTGCTGAGGGGGAGAGCTGGCTTGGGGCTGGGCATCACATCAGGAAAGCAAAGCAGGTTTCAATTTACATCCAGAGTAAGGAGTAATAACAGGATAAAAACTTCCTTGTGCGAGACGCTGCTATTTCATTACGTGGCCAGGCAAAGCCCAGACTTATTTTACTCCTGCCCAGTGACGTCTTCACTGTCATTTAGTCCTGAAGAATGAGCTTGAAGCACAGTTAAGTCGTGCTTTGTGTTTCCTCCCAAGTGATAGGTAGATAGATAGATAGATAGAGAGAGAGATAGAGAGATAGGTTTTTTTAAAAAGAATTGTTTCAATGAAGACAGAAAAGTAATAGAAATCATCTGAAAGATGCAGGGAGCAGCCTGAGAGCCATGGGACCACAGTCCAGGGAAATCTTTTCTGTTTCTTCTGCCAAGCCTCGCTGGCGTTGGTGCTTTAGAGAGGGATGGTCGTGGGAACAGCTTTGGGTTTGGCCCGGGTGCTGGGAAAAACCCGCCTCCCGACCCCAAAGGTTGATTCCCAGCAGAGACTGGCTGCTTTGGGGGCAAATTAGGGCCCGTGAAGGAGGAGAACAGCATCCCCAGCATCCCTGAGGAGCAAAATGTTCACCCCCATCCCTCCCTAACGCATTTGCTCAGAAAGCACAGAAACAGGAGCTCGCTGGCGAATTCCCCCTTTCCAGGGAGAAGTGTTCATCCGGCTCTCCCTCCCCTCACACCGCTGGGGTCACCCATCCAGGGAAGGTCTCCCACATGCTGTCACAGTCCGGGGTGATGGCTCGGGGTCCTGCCCAGCCGCTGGGCTGGGGACAAGGTGCTGGCTGCGGGCTGTCACAGGAGCTCAGCCCTGGCCCAGCCCCGTCCCCTCGCGCTGCTCTGCCGGCAGCAATGTGACAATGACAGCTCAGCCGATGGATTTCTCCTCGCGCGCGTCCCCGGTTATGCAAGTGTGTTTTCCATGTTTCTGAGCGAGCAGCTCCTCGTGTTTATTAAAAGCCCAGCCTGGGCGGGCGGAGGGGTGACCTGCGCTCGCTGTCGCATCAGCCGGGGACAGAACTGTCCCCTCTGACCGTCTCGGTGGGGGGAAGATGTCGAAGCGGGTGTTTCTGCGGGATGGGGAGGCTGGCGCTGCCGGGGGGAGATGCCTGGAGCTGGGGGGAAGCGCCGGGGGTGAGGAGCCTCCGCTCAAGGCCAGCGAGAGCCATAGCAGCTCCTTCAAAGCGGTGACCGGGGAGGGAACGGGGACGCAGGACCGGGGGACAGCCCAGCCCGGGCAGGGGTGCCCGTGAGGAGAAGCTGGTGGTCCCATCAAGTTGTCCTCCTCCAGGGCAGTCGGGGACTCCGCTGGGGACCCCTCTGAGGGGCGAGGAGTGAGGAAAAGAAGGGCGAAACACCTCTTGCCTGACCCCCCCGGTGTCATTGGCCGTGACCCCCTCACGGGGGTGTGAGTGGGACCCGCGGTGGGGCTGCTCCGCGGAGCCCTTCCCCGGGCAGGAGCCGGGCTGTCCCCGGCACACGCGGGGCTGTCACCTTCCCCGTCCCCAGCGCAGCGCTCCCAGCCCCACACCGGCGGCTCCCCGGCGCGTCCCCCTGCCCATCCCGGTGCGGCGCTTACCTG
>VZRL01006119.1:1119240-1161280 GCA_013397895.1 Origma solitaria | reverse complement strand
GTAATAGATATCTAATATCTATTATATATTTATATTTTTATATTTATATATTTTAATATATTTTTATATGTATTTATATATATGAAAATAGCTTCAAATAGAAGCCCCATTTCTGTCTGAAGCTGCATTTCTAATCACATCCACAGCAGAGTAAGAAACACGGCCTGGCCACAGCACCCACTTCACTGCCATGCTCCGAGTGTTTCAGAGCATATGCCAAATGTTGTGATCTTGAAGTGAGGATTGATGGAAATCAGGAAGATTTAGTAAATTTAGAGAAATAAAGCCAGTCTTTGAGAACTTTGTGGGTCTTTGTTTACCTTCTAAACAGAGATTTCAGAACTTACTCAGACCTCATCCTTCTTCTTTGGGCATATAAAAGAAGAAAAAATTTAAAACTCATTAAGAAAAGGAAACCAGACTCCCAGGCCCGTGTCCTCAGAAAACGAGGCTTTAATAAGTGTCAGCTGTTGTGGAAACCCACAGCGAGAATTTGTATAAATGGTGTGAAGAAGGTAAGACTCTGGATGTCTGTTCCTTATGTTTGGTACAATGGGAAGGGGCCCCTGTTAAGTCCCCAGGCTCTGTGTAATTAAATGGTGAGATGTGTGACGGCCAGAAGGATAAATGGGTTCAAAAAGAGATTCAATTAATTCAGAGGAGAAGCCTATCTGTGGCTATTAAGCCCCTTTTTCCCACCACAACTCATGGCTCAGGAAGTCTCTAATCTGTTAATTACTAGAGACGGAGAGTCTGATTTGTAGGCACAGATTTGTCCAGTTTCTGCTAGAGACAGGGTACTGGCCGGGTGATTTTGGATGCTCGAATGTACCACATCTTGTGTTTGGGCCTTTTAAAATAACCTTACCAGACCTTCTGGGGTGCCCTCCTTGCCCCTGCTCCCCCAGGCTCTTAGCTCTGCCCTCCACCTGTCCCTGCAGCATCTGTCACATACCCAGCACAGCTCCAGAAGATCCCAGCAGAGCTCCAGAAGATCCCAGCATTCCTTTGTGTTTCCATTTCATGTTCATAGCCCTTTAGGTTTTTGAGGGGTGTTTTTCCCTTCGTGTTTCTTCAATTATTTGGATGATATTTTATTACTGCAATAGAGTAATTGCACAGGCACAAGATGAGCACACATTTGCAGTGTGGGTTGAGAAAAAAACACCATCTTTAAGTCTCCACAGCAAAAATGCTCCTCAGCAACAAATGAAGGTGCCACAGCCCAAGTTTCCCTGCAGCAGAAATCTCTGCTGCTCCTCCAGGACTTTGAACTTCAATGCCACCCCCACCAACAGCACTAACAAACAGCAAAGTCAAACATTTTTTACTCGAACACACACCCAGTCCTTGTGATTTCAGATGTGGTTTTGTTTCCTGATTTTATCTGCATGAGCAGTTTGAATGGTTTTATAATTTGCCTGTGCTTCCATTTTATCACATCTGCCTCCCATCTGTTATTTTTACAGTTTACATTCCCATTCTCCTCTCCTAATGCCAGCAGCTTGACTATAAAGCTGATGTCACATCCTAGAAACTTACACCTCTCTCAAAAAAATGTATCTTGTGCAGGATGGCATAAGAACCACCTGGAGAAGGATGGGTGGATCTGTTATTATTGATTTTCTTTAGCAAGAGCACACACAAGCACCATACTTGGTGCAGGTACATGTCCTCTTCTCACTGCACCTTGTAAATTCCCACTGAATGAACAGAGACCAAATGTAAACGAAACCTTAGTGCTACAAGGGTGTTCATCTGTTGGAGCCCACTGCACTGAGAACAAAACAGGAACAGAGTGAGCACTCCAGGGTTCCCCACTCCTCCCAGGGCTCGTCCCAGCCGGCAGGGATGGGCTGGAGCAGAGAGCTGGTCCCCAGGGATGTTCCATGAGCTGCCCAGGGCTACAGAAGGGAGGGGGGAATGGAAAGCCAACCTCTGGACCCCCAGGCTGAGCAGATCCCTGTAAAAAAATTTAAAAGTAATTTGGTCGCTGTATCGTGACAGCCATCCCCCTGCTGAGCATTGCAGTGCATGATCGCCAGGGATCCTTCCACAAAACACTTGAATTAGTGTGAATTCACTGCAGCTCTCACAGGGTGACCTTGGGCTGTGCTGGGCAGGTGGCTCCTGTCCACAGAGCCCACAGAAGGAATGTGAAAGGGACTGCAGGACTTGGGCCCTGATGCCAGATTGGCATCAGGTGGAAGAATCCATAACGTGCAAAATAAATATAGATTTCCCTAATATAGTCTCCAATACTCAATGCTCAACCTCAGATAAACAACAGATGAGTCTCGCACGTGTTGCAGGTTTGGGCCAGTTAAAATTCTCACTTATTTGTGGCAACACAGAGTTTTTCTCCTTCTTTTATAATTTTCCAAGCACAAGTATAATTGGCTCTGGCCTGCTACCAAGAGGTTTATTAGACCAGCAAGGGATGAAACTAATGATTGTTAAGAAGATCTAATTCCAAGGATACCGAGTTGTTGATTACACATTTATGGCTGCTAACCAGCAGCTCTTGAAAAAGGGCCTGTGGATTTGTTTACCTTGCCAAGGCACTAAGATGCAGCCAGTCAGTAAAATTCAAAGGCTGAGGCAGGAATCGATACAGAGCTGCTGAACACCCTCCTGTGCAGCTGGGAGAGAATAATTGCTGATGAACCTGTGAGTCCAATAAAAATGTGCATAATTTAAATTGTATTAAAACCATAAGCAGCTAAAACATCAATATTTAAACACCATGCCACCATCCCCTGCAGTATGACCAGCAATCTTATGGGAAGAGCCGATATTGCCAAACATTAAAGTGACAAAGGCACAAGAATTCCCTGAAATATTTCTTTCACCAAATTCCTGACATGGATTTGAATAAAAGTATCTCAGGGGTAAATTTGGCCCCAGATGTTCTCCCTCTTGGTGCTAAGAATGGAAGCCAGAAGAATGCACAGAGTTAGGGCAGAGCAGCTCCACAGGAAGCTCATGCCACGGGACATGTGCCGTCAGTGAGTGCTCTCGGGTGCCTCTGCACACCCTGTCTGCCATCAGGCAGGGTTGGGATGTCCCAAGGCAGGTCTCAAGTCACCCAGCCTGAGCCTGGGCAGAGCTTTCAGGTCTCAATGTGGTCAGTGGAGCCAGGCTAAACTGTTTGCTGGGATGTGCCTTTTCCCATGGGATTTTTGCAGCTTCAAGCAACCAAGTGAACACGAACACAATTGGGACTGAGTCACAGTGACTCAGAAGCTCCCAGGCCCTGCAGTGCTCAGCATGTGCATCCAGCTCAAACTCTGGCTGAGAGACTTGAGGGTGGCTCCAGAGAATGACTTTTCAGCTGCCAATCCTAAATAATTTGCTGTTTCCCAGCATCACCTCACGCCGAGTGCTTCAAACACCAAGAAAATGGATGACGCAGAAGCAATCTGCGTGGTGGCACCAGGAGCCAGGTGTTACTGCTGAGAAGTGTGTTGGGGACAGCGTGGGCAGCACTCCCACCTGTGCTTTAGGGTGAGGGGGACGTGTTTGCTTCTGAGGAGGTTTGTTTGCAAAGACAGAGCTCTGTGCCAGCCAAGGACTGAGATCCCCTGCTGAAAACTGCCAGCTCCAAAAATCCAGCCCTGGACATCACCCACTCGACAGATTCTGGATCACTGAACCAGACAGTTCTTCCCCGAGACCTCCCAAACCGAGTCACGGCTCCTGGAGCAGCGCCTGTCGGAGGGAGTTCACCAAGGACTGACCCTTCGACAGCAAGGTCCCGTTCCTGTCTGTTGACAATCCTGGCCGAAGCACCACACACCGAGAATCTGCACTGTGCTGGCTAATTTGCACATTAACTAGCTGACTTCTGAGGAGATCCTTGCAGTACTCAACCCACGGCTCACCTGCTGAGGATAATGATTTATCACTGAGAATCTACCTGTCTGTGCTGTGCAAGGTGTGCACGTAGCAAACCTCCATCATTTTCTCAGACACTCTGGGATACATACCATGAAATTTAACAAGGTGTGTCCTATACAGGGCTGTAACATTGCAGCTGTGTGGACTAATTAGATAACACTCATTATTGTTCGTTCAATTTGCATTTGCAGAGGCGGTGCCAGCGCTGGCTGCGCTCCGGCCCTGATTGATTGCTCCCACTTTGCATTCATTAGGAAGGTGGCCTCAGCACAGTGGTTTTACAGCGTGTTTGCTACCACTTAACTAGATATGCCAGTCAAATGCCTTGAACTGTGTCTCTTGATTAACAATATTTTGCAAATACAGTGCAGGCTGTTTGAGCAGCCTGACAGCGATGGTGGGGCTGGGCGAGCACTGCTCCCCCTCTCTGCAGAACCCTCACCTTCCTGCAGGCCAGGCAGGAGAAATGCCACTGTGACATGAGGGCTGGTGACAGCTCACCAATCCATCAGGGTCATCAGTGCCCATGTTCATTGCTCGTCTACTCCACTCAGTTGTGATTTGCAGAAATAAAGGGCCCTGTCAGAGAGTTTGACTTTGTCAGGCGATATCAAGCCTGTGAAACTGGCTGGGGGCACATTCAGGTCCCAATGACCTCTGCGATTTTTCCTTCACATCCCCTCACAGCTCCAGAGTGGGATTTGCTCTGGTCCATCTCACCTTCCCCTCCATTCCCGGCAGCCACCTTGGGAGGAGCAGGGACGCCTCTCTTGCCTGGGTTGCTGTAGCAGCAAAAACAGCCCAGAAGTGCCCATGTCCCCACCCCAGGGACCTCGAGACCCTCCGGTCCCAGGGTCCCCCCTCCGCTGCCCTCCCCAGCTCAGCCCTTTGCCACCGGTCACTCAGGCTGCCAAAAGGAGGATTCTGGACTTGCAGGGAGCCTCCTCTGAGCACATCCTGGTGACATGGGACAGCTGCTTACCTGCCAGGGCAAGGGCACTGCACAGCAAGATGATGCCGTTCAGTGCTGGACTGATTTCTGGGGATTTTTTCCATCACACTCGGTGTTGCTAGGCTGCTGGCACAGGCAGCTCCACAGCCAGCATGTTTGGAGGATGAACTGTCGCTTCAGCTTCATTCCAGGGTGAAACACTGTCACTTTTCCCTTTTGCATATGCAACATGCACTGGGGAGTTCAGGTCTGTGCACAACAGATTTATTCAACAGTAATCGTTTCATTTCTGCAAAGGAAATATGTTCCACTGTTCCTGCAGCTGACAGGCTCTGGCATCAGTTGGAAGCTGAGGCTCCAAAAGGAGGGAGAATATGTTTATGGGATGAACCACAGCTGTTTGCAGTATTCCTCTGCCCTAGCAATTATTTTAATAGAAAGAATTCCTGGAGGGTTATTTGGCTTCACACGGCGCACGTCGTGTTCACAGTCACTGGTTCAGGTATCAGGCGAGTGAACCTCTGAAGACAGTTCTGCTTCTGTAAAGCGTTTTTTTAAAAGGCAGCAGGTTCAACACTGCAGCCTGCTCACACACCAGAAAATGCTCGCTCCCATGGGTAGTACAAGAAATGATAGGAAAAGTGGTCCATTTACATAATCTGCATTATCATAAAGTTGTTTATCAGCATCGCTGAGCTGCCCCAGCACTCCCAGGGTGTACTGCAGCCAATGCTAACTTAGAGACACAGAAGAGGTGAGCAAGACACATTCCTGCAGAAAAGGTGAATTACCTGGCTTCACGTATTTTTCCCTGAGGGAGAAGAGGTAGGGCCTTCCTGACTTGTTCACGGTGCAATGGTTTCCATGGGTGCCTTTTCTGCCTCTGTGGAGCAATTCCTGGGGGAAGAGTCTCAGGCCAGGCTGACTGCAGAAGTGCCAAAGGGAGTTCTTGCCCCAGTGCCATATTTCCACGATAACTGGAGTCTATTTAAAATTCAGCAGCATTGTGTGAATGTGTTGCTGCTTTGCCTCCAAAATATTCACTCAGGACAGTCCTCAGACACTGCTGCTCATTAAATAAAACACCTAATAAAAAAATTTTAAGTAATATTAAATAAAAATTAAATAAAAAATAAATTAATTAAATTAAAATAAAATAAAACAATAAAATTAAATTAATTATAATATTAAATTAATAACTTAATAATTAAAATAAATAAATGAAATAAAAATAAAATAAAATAAACAAAAATAAATAAATAAATTAATAATTGATAAAATTAAATAAATAAATTAAATAAAGAATTATATAGAAATATAAATAAATTTAATACAAATTTAACATTAAATAAAAATTCCTCCCTGAAGGGGAAGACTCTTCAGGGACTGGTAATATTTTAGCCTGCTTGCCATCTGAGGGCTTTAAAATACTTCAGAAGCATTAATTAAGTCTCAGGACATGCCCATAAGACAGAAGTTCAGCATTTACTCAGCAGTGAGCAGCGCTGGGGCTGCAGGCTGGGGACACTGCAGGACTGAGGAAGTTTGGATCAGATGCTGTGAATCTCAGAGCATCAGGGGGTGCAGCACAAGGGAGAGGAGAGTTCCCAGTGCCTGAGGCACTGCAGCTCCTGCCCTGACCGCTCCCGGGGCCAGGCTGGTGGCCTTGCAGAGGAAGGTGTGATCTGGGGGTGATGCTCTGCTCCCACAGCTCTGTGCCCATGGGGAGCAGCTCCAGACCCAGCGCCAGCTTGGGACAACTGTGCTGCTCAGTGTGGCATTCCCAGCCCTGCACTGTTTGATTAGCACTGCCAGACATCGTGTCCTTCACTGGGAGCATCTCACACAGACTGGGATTTGGTTCAGGTGCCTTCATGAGAAAATGAGTAAATCCTTTCCTGGATTTTTGCTTTCAAACCAGCTGTCCAAAATATGCCATATCTGAATTCCTTATAGCTTTAGGATGTTAGACTCTGTTTTCTCTCTGAAAATGCCCATCTTTCAGTGCACAGGAGAGCTCTAGCTGTTCATCCCACCAACAGGACTTTAGTCACTCACTTATGAATGTATAAATGGAACTTACATGCTTTAATACTTCTGTAGAAATTGATATAAGAGAGCAAAGCATGAGTAAATAAAATCTGCCAAGTGATGTTTTAGAAAGTTGTCCAGAAAAAAACCAAAAACCAAAAGACAAAAAACAAAACAAACAAAAAAAACCCCCTACCTAAACAAAAACCAACAACACACACACACACACAAAACCAAAAAAAACAAACAAAAAAAACCAAAAAAAACCCCCACAAAAAACCGACAAAAAAACCAACCCCAAAAAACCTGAACAAATATCCTGTAACTCAAAGGGGAAACAGGTAAGGGTTTGTGTCACTAAACAATGCTGTTCACATACAGAAATGCTATTTCTTATCTGGAAATTTAGATGAGAAGAGAAGCTCTGTGATTTTTGTCAGTGCCTTTAGTTTCTCTGCAGAAAATATTAGCACACTGCTGCTGACAGAACGTCAATAATTGGGGAGGTAAACACTTCTAAAGCATTAATTGTCTCAGCATTGTGAGATCCAACATATGCATAACACTGTAAGGCAGAGAGGGATAATGTGAGCAGGCCCCGAATTTTAAAACAAAACAGTGGAATCTGCTTCTGAAAGAGATTTCCACGAGGGAACAGACAATGTTTCAGCAGTTTCCCATAACAACACCACGGCCCAACGCAGCTCCTCGCTGTGGGAATCTGCCTTTGCCACAAACAGCTTTGCAGTGAATGCACAGGGTGGGGATGGGTCAAGCAATCAGGAGCCATGGGAAGGGAAAAGAACAAATGGGAAAGTCAGTGTCATTTAGCTATCACAAACAGCTCTGTGCACACTCACCCTGGGCAGCACTGGAGGAAAGCACAGCTTCCCCTGACTTTCCAGGGCAGGCTTGGCTTTGACCTGCAGTCTGAATGCCCAAATCATTTGGGCCTTATGAATACTTAATTCCCCATTTAATTGCTTCAGTGGCAAGCAGCTCTCCCTTGCTGCACTTTCATCACCCCAGAACGAGATAAAAGAGGGGAAAATGATCTCCTGGATCATGCTCTGGCCACAGAACACAGGCTGCTGTTTGGGATCATACAGTGATCTCTGACTCTCTAGCAAGAGCTGGGTAACAGGTTGAGCAATCCTTGTCTCTATCTGCTTTCCATGTGTTTATCCAGGACATTACTAGATCTGGGCAACTGATTATGCACAAAAATTTCTTGGATTTTTTTTAGTCTTGACCACTTTCTCACTCCTTTTACATGGGGTTTTCACTCCTGTGCCTTTATTCTACCAGCTCTGTTTACTATCAGAGTATTCACTGAGGCAGCAAATTATACATGATTATTGAAGATTATTCACTGAGAGTGAAGTGATAAATGAATAATTAATTCTCATTATTAGCACTGTCGCCCTGTTGCCTGGAGGCCTCTGTGAAATCAGGACCCTTTTGCTTTAGGTGCTGCACTGTCAAATGGGGACAGACAGCTCTGGCTCCCGAAGGGCTCAGCTGCAGAGGTGACACAGCTCAGGGGAAGGAGCAAAGAGGTGTGTGTTGGGCTGGGGCAGCATTTCAAAGCCTGGGGGATTCTGCACTGAAGAAATGCCCCGAGAGGTTCCCTCATTTCCTTTGTTGGGTTGGAAGGATGCTTCCCACTGCCCTGGTGAGTTCATCGCCCCTTACTGACATTCCTGTGACAGCAAACACCAAGGACTGCTCTGAATGTCCTGTCACCAACCAACACCTCTTGCAACTCTTCTGATTTTTCTGTGGCCATATTATTTCTTTGGCCTGTTCTGATCTTCGGCTTGGAGGTTTTTTGAGCCTCAGCTCCAACGTCTAAGTCGGGAAGGTGAAACGCAGGTGCTAAAGCTGCTCGGGAGAAGGCAGGAAGGAGCAAAAACACCACGGGGGAAGAGTTTCCTCCCTCCTGCCAGGGCTGCAGTTTGCAGAAGGAGATCAGTATGATGGATAACTGTGGAACTCCCCCGAAGCACACACAAATAAAACAGGGAACGTGCTGTAAAATATGTTAGAGCTGGAAAATGAATGATCTCTGTCAACTGTTTAAAAGCAATCCAGTAATGCGAACAATCAGAAGTGAAGAAAAATCAATACACTTTTCATGGCGCAGAAATGGAAAATAAGTAGGATTTTACCCCTGCAAAATCCGTGCAAACAAAACCCAACAAATTAGTTCTGTTTGTCAATGAATATGGTCATGTCTTCAGCAGCAGAACCACCTCCCAGAGTGCTCTCTTCAGCCCCAGCACTGTGCTAGTGGTGTCAGTGGTACATGATAGAGAATTATGAACAATTGTATGTTATTCCCAGCATATTTAATTTGTTTAACAAATAATTCCTCTAGGAAGGCTTCAAGGAAAGTAAACAGAGAGACAACAGAGCACAGCAGATACAGCCCAGTCCCTACTTCTGCGCCCAAAATTCAGACGAAGCCTCAAAGCAAAGTAAAGCATCACAGTCCCTGTCAGACAATTGGAGGCATAATTAGAGTGTCCTGAAGTGACCATTTCTACGCTCCAAATTGCAGCCAACTTCTGACTTCAGGTAACAGAGGGAAAGTGGCCTTGAGGGTAAAGGAAGGAGTTCGTGTAGCAGCTCAGGAGGTGTGGGGGCCCTTCCCAGAAAGAGCTTAATGGAATTTGGAAGGGGGGAAGTGTACAGTGGGCAGGAATCAAGGGGAGAAGGGTCAGTGGGTAGAGCGTGGTCCTGCAGAGCTTCACAGAGCCACACAATTTGTTTAGCAGGTCTCAGTGCCAGGCGTGCACAGTGATAGATCTATTAGCTTTCCTTTCCAAACTTTCCTCCTGGACACATGAAACAGAGCCAGAAACACCATGAAAATTAAAGCCCTGGCACTGGCCACAAGACAGAGAGCTGCTGGATGTTCAGCAGGTTCTGAGCCCTGCTCAGTCCTGTGTTTGGCATTGCTGAAGCTCTCAGCTGTTCAGCACCCTTCCCTCTCTGCCCCAGCAGCCAAGGTCACGGCCAACTGCACCTAAGATGGGACCTGAGGCAACACAGGGAGAACTTCCAGCAAGCCTAATTGATTTCATCTCATCAGGACAAAAATTCTTTAAAATTGTAGCATTTGGCAAAGTTGTAAAGGAAACATTAGAAACACTATGAACACAAATACACTTTCTGCAGCTGAATTTCTCCCAACAGCAGCTGCTCCATCCCTAAGCAGCAGCTACTGTGGGACATGAATTCGAGGTCTCCTGCAGCACCCCAACCTTGCAAAGAAAGAAGGATTTTCCCATTTAGTCAAGCGTGTAAGCTCTAAGCTCCTGCAACCACATTTGTTTATGTTTGGGTTACCTTCATGGGCTCTGTTCCGCTGTGTGCTCAGATTTGTGTCTGCGCCGAGGCGATGCCGCCGCTCTGTGGTCCTGAGCAGAGCCGACAGCGCTGAGCCTCCGGGGCTGTGTCCAGGGATGCACGTCACCTCCAACCCTTTGCAGCCCTCCTACAGCCACAAAGAGCAGCTGACAGAGCCCTTGCTGCTGCTGATGGTGAGCTGGGCTCGGGCGTGCGCCTGCATTTGCTGGAGGGGCTTTGAGACAAACCTTCATCGAAGGATCTGGACGGTGAGCAGATGGCTCTTGGCTGCTTGGGCAGAGACACGAGTGCACCCAGCACAGCCCCAAGCTGCTCCCCCCTCGGAAAGGAGACAGCACTCTCACCTCTCCGTGTTGAGGACTGTCTCTCGCTCTCCTGAGCACTTGGACTCTGACAATTCACGTCAGACCCCAGCTCATCTATGGGGGCTCAGACATTTTCAGTGTGTGCTGTGGTAACTGTGCTGCTCGCCTGGTAAATGAATCCTCGGCAAGAGGCAGAACAGGACCTTATTGATAGAGAAAGGGGGAGCACTCGTGGTCTCTGGTGTTCTGACAAGCAAGGTGTCACCCGGACACAAGCCTGTTTGTGAAGGCAAGCAGATGATTTTGCTTCATTCCTGTATTTCCAGTGCCACCTTCTGTACAGAAGAGGAAACCTCTGAGTTCAGCAGCTCCAAGGAATGAAACTGGAAAATTCTTCTCCCACCCACGTGGAAACTCAGTCACTATTGAAATTAAACACTGAAGGATTTACATTTTCAGTAGACCAACAACACACTGAGTTGTGTGCTCGAGACACCCACATGTGCCAAAACCTTCTAAATTTACAAAGAAAGTACATCAGCCTTACTTTGTGTTTGTCATAAATTCGTGCAGTTTCTGGGATGGGATGTGAGAGAAATAAACATCCACTATTAGAAAAAAATAGCAAAGTATAAGTCTGGCTATAAATATCAAAACCTCATGTTAAATAAATTCACAGGGCCATAATTACAGTATATGATCAGGGATAGTTGTTTTCCTTCTCTGTGTCATCCCAAGCCTTTCCCAGGGATTTTCAGTTCCAGATTGCTGTGGGGCCATGGTGTCCTGGCTGTGCCATGGAGCACACACCTCATCCTTCACGACTACACTGCATCCAACCACGTGGAAAAATGACTGTGGTAAACTTCTGCTCCAAATAGTTTTTTTATATTGTATCAAGAGTTTGCAGGCATTAAAAAAAACCACAAAACAAAACCAAGTTGGATGTTTTTGTCCCTAATACCAATTTCAAATACTAAGACCCAACCTGATTTTGATCAGTTGATGCCTTGGTTGGTTAAGCCACACAGAGCCATTGTCAGAGCTGGATCCAGAGCAGTAGCTTTGCAGAGCCACATCCCTGGGAGCGTTCGAGGCTGGACTGGAAAAGGTTTTGAGCCCCTGAGTCTACTGGAAGATGTCCCTGCCCTTACTGGGGGGTGAGTAGGCGATCTTTAAACTTCCCTCCTAACCCAAACCATTCTGTGATTTCATTCTTCCTTCTACTTTCCTACAGTGCCTAGGAAAATTATTTGATTACTTGATTAATTACATTCAGGAGGTTTTATACTGAGCTCTATTCAGCCTGATTATCTGGTACCTCCAGACTTTCATTAAAGCGACAGACAATGTCTTATCATCTTCCCTAATAGCTGCCCCATGCTGCCCTGCCAGATCTGATAAGCTCTGAAGATGATTTGGAACAGCCTTAGAACATCCAACCACTTTCAATTGGGGTCAGTGTCTTCACGTCCGCAGATGCTCCTGCGACTGAATGATCAAATTAGCCTCTCTGTGATCACGACGAGCAGTCCTGGACACAGTGAGCATCCCTGCAGCACTCAGAGAAGGTGCTCGGAGAGTAAAATCATCCTCCCGTGATTCCCAACCTGCAGCACGTGAGCCCTGAGCAGCACCACTGCATCCTCAGCTCTGGCTCTGGATTGATTCTGCAGATTTATTCTGCAATTTGCTGGCAGAATTGGTCAGGGACTCTGCTCTGAAAGCTCCAAGCAAATTGCTAACACCTTGTAAAGCCTAGAGAAAGTCCCTTTCCAGGTAGGAGACTTACTTTAAGCCTATAGGCAGGCAGTGGAATGTGCAAAGAAACTGATCTTAACTCGGTAAGTAATCTAGAAATAAACCTCTAGGAGATAAATGCTGAAATGATTATTTACATTTGTCTCTTAAGCCTGGATTGAGGCTTGATTGGATCCTCCATAGTTTGGAAGGATGGGAAAAACAGCAAAGTGCTACTCATCATGCAGATCTGGCTATAGACAGCCGAGAGAATTGGGATCCTGATTGGAGCATCTCAAGTTCAGAATTATATAGCATAAGGCTGAGCTGTAAAATTGTGTATACAGCAGATCATAATTGCAACTACTGCTGGAATAAATTATGGTGAGTGTCTTACACCCTCTGGGTTGAGCTGAAGCAGGTTTCCCAGCTAAACCTAGAAGAAATCTTAAAATAACCCCAAACTAGGACCAGACAACATTCTGTGACTTCTCAGGAATAAGATTTGCAAGATGGGTTTGTGTTTCATTTTATGAGTAACATTCCCAGCAGCTCAGCGCTCTCAAGCCCATTATTTAACAATTTAGTCCATCTCAGCTATAGAAGTAAGCAATTAACTCAATTACTATCTCCAAATCCTCTGAAACCTGGATTTAGGCCCTTGTTTCCTCAAAACTCACAGTTTGTTTAAACTATGAAAGTGAGTGAAGCAATTCTGGCTGAGCAGCCTGTTGTATTTTCCAGTTGTCTACAGAATTTGAGTCTCCCTTGCACAAAACTTTAGAGTCCAGTCCAGATTCTGTGGGAAACTTTCCAAATTCTGGCTGGAATATTCAACCATTAATTCCCAACTTTCCCATCTGCCAGGTCTAGAAAATATTTCTTTAAATCCTTTAAAACATATGTCTAAACTGCTTGTTTGTCTGTCAACACTGTCTCACACTATTTAATTTTATACTTAACTTTCTGAACCTCTCAAGGCTGACCCTGTTGTGAACACGAGGAGCTGTCAGTAACTTTGCACTGTGCAATGACTGCCTGTGGCACCAGACAGGCTGCACTTGCCACACTGTGCCCACTGACCACACCCCGAGCTGCTCAGATTTGCCCACAACAGCCTCCTATCCCCTCTTAAATAGAAAAATATTTTTAAAAAATATATTAAAATATTTTTTTTTAAAAATTAAAATATTTGAAAGGAGCCTTAGGAGCTGGAGAGAGAAAATCCAATTTCCTTGTTAGCTTACCCAGGATGTCCAGAGGCAGATGCAGGATCCTGACGGCCTGAGGGAAGCACCGCGGACGCTCACAGACAGAACTGTCGGCTGTGTCTGCGCTGTGCCTGGCTTGTCCCTGGCTGCTGACAGGGACCGGTTCATGGAGCTTTGTGGGACACATTTCAGCTCAAACAGAACTCTTCCCTTGGTTAATGAGCAGCTGCTCCTCCTCTGCTGCTCCGGTCTCAGGGCTGGGAGCACCTGCAGAGATGTCATTTGCACATCCCTGTGCTCCCACATTCCTCTGCTTCCACTCCTCAGTGTTTGATTTCAGGTGAGCTCTCCCAGGCTCCCACTGCCACGGCTCAGACCAGCTCCGTGCCCTCACCTGGTTTTCAAAGGAATGGGTCCCAAAAAGCTCCTCTAAAGCTGCCACTGCATGGCCACACATGGAGTATACATATGGACACAAAATATGTTATTTATTGTGAATTTTGCAAAGACACATTAAAGCAACAAAATATACATTTGTGAACCTTTAGTTTTATACATAACAATCTGCTACCATAGCAATAAATTAAATATACATTATTTACAACAGACATAGGTCACCAGAAACTACAAAGCACCGCCGCTCTACATCAAAAATAAACTTTGTCAGATACATTTCTTCAAGATTTATTTTCACTCTATAAACTCTCTTCACATTCTCTGCTATAAATCCAGCATTTCCCTTTGCAGGACACACGCAGTGCTACATTCATTGAACGCGATGAAAGCATGCTGGGGCTGGGGGCAGAGGCTGGAGCATCAGCAGAGCAGCGAGCGCAGGGGACCCGGAGGTGCCAGGCTCTGCCCTGGCCTTGGGAGCGCTACCGGCACCGAGCGCCTCCCAAAACCATCAGACCACAGCCCATTTGTGGCAGCAGCATCTCTCGGCCCCTCGCCTGTCATTTGTGAAGACCCTCAAACTCTGCAAAGAAACTGAGTTTGTGCTTGGGAGCCCCGGCTTCCCTCAGAAAAAAGCACTTCTGTGTTGTGCTTGGGTGTAAGTGCCCTGTGCTTGGCTCTGTGGGGGTTCAAGAAGATGCAAGGAGGTGCCAAGTGCTTTCCTGAATGGAAGCCCAGCCCTCGGCAGCTGCACACCAGCCCCGGATGATGGAGGGGATGCTGCTGGAGGGGAGAGGGTCCCAGCCCGGCTGCACGAGGCCTCGGAGCCAGCGGCACCAGCGCTGCAGGTGTGCTCTGTATCTGCCCTGCCACTGCCCCTCAGCAAGCCCACGAGCCCAAGGGACAGCCAGGGACCAGCAGGAGCAAGTGGGGAACCGAAACCCCGGCAGGAAGGGGAGCAGCCCCTCGCAACAGAGACCTCCTCACACAGCGGGGGCTCCCCATCATCCCCCTAAGGCATCTCTGAGCCCCTTCTGCTCCCTCTGCAAAGTCACTTCTGACTATGGCAGAAGTTGTGCATGGAAACAGGGGAATCAGAAAGGAAAACGCACTGCCCAGTAATTCTAGTGTCAGTTAAGGATCCTCTCTTTTATATATATAAATATATATATTTATATTTATATTTATATATATCTCACTTTTATATATGTATAGATGTGTAAGTGTCACTTACAAGCACAAAACATTTTGCAAAATATATAAAGGATCACCTTCACCCCCTGCTGGAAGTGCAGAAGTCTGTGGGGTGTAGCACAACCTCTGCTCAGTCCCAAAGTGCCACAGGACATTCCAGGACATTCCGGGCTGGAAGGCACAGGCCAGCACAGACAGCTTCAGGGCAGCAGGAGCCACGCTGGAGCCTGGCAGGACCAGAGCACCCAAACCCCAGCGGCTGTGGGGATGTCCAGCAGGTTCCAAGCCTTTGACAAAGAGTGAGTGCTGCTGGAAATGTCCCGCGGGAGCCACTGGCAAACCTCGTGGCACACCCTGGCTCTGGCCACGCTGCGTTCCAGGCTGGCGTGGCACAGACAAGTCCAGCACACTGCAGCTCTCCCTGAGGCTTCACTCTGCTCTGCCTGTTAGTCCCATCTGCATAATTCCCAAATCAATCTAGGGCAAAAAGGAAAGTCACCATTTGAAATGAAAAAAAAAGCAACAAAACAACCAAAAATGGCAAACCAGTTGACAGTAGCCACTGCATCGTCTGCTGAAAGATCTCACGGAGATCAACACCCACGGGAATGATGACATCGACAGAACCGAGCGACTTCTCAGAGGAAAAAGCAAACCCAGAGCAGACCCTGGGAGCAAGTCATTGCACCAGTCAGTGTTTCACTGTGCAGCTTCAGGAAATCAGACCAAAGCTTCTAAGAGGACAACTGGGGGTGGGTTTGAAAGTGCTACCGAAGCATCATCAGACAAGTGCTGAACAGTGAAGTGTGTGATCCTGAGACACCTACAGCTACAGGCTGGGCTGAGCACACTGCATGCTCCTCTTCCAAAGGAAACGCAAGGCTTAAACTATTGAAATGCAACTGGTTGGGAGCAGGAGGGAGCATCCCCATGGGAACTATTGGTATTTACTAGTCCTACACAGCACTTAGGGCCAGTGGAACTGTTCCCTGCCTGTCCACAACTGTTCTCCTTCTTTAACCTGGCTCCCCTCCCACCTGGGCTGCAGCCCTTCCACACGGATCAATTCCAGCACGAGAAGAGCACCTATGTGAACCGGATCATAAGGCTCTTGGAAAACACCTCCCTGCAGGACCACGGTGAGCAGAGCAGGTTTGGCTTGGCTCGGCTCATCTCTGGCCCAGGGAGGTGACAGGGAGGAGGGGAGGCGATGGTTGGACCCTGTAAGCACTTACCCCAGAGAGAGGGGAGCAGGAGCAGCCGCAGCTCGTGTGCTCCAGGAGCACAATTCTGCACCCACCTCCCGAAACAGGCTGTCGGGTGCTTTGTGCCTCTTGGAGCACCCGCGCTGCGAATGTGACTTTGGCACTCAAAGTCCTGTTTTCAGCAGGAATCACAAAGAACTGTGCTCACTGGAGACTGAGAACCTGATTTCAGGAGGGTTTCCAAAAGTCACAGGCTGGGAGGGGCAGGGGAATATCACTGCAGCATCATGGCCTGTCTTCCAGAAAATGGGTAGGGGATATCTATGAGCAATGTGAAAATTGTGGACAGGCTTCAGGACACTTCACACGAAGTTCCATAAAAGAGCAAAAGGATTTCTTGGCATGTTGAGAGAGGTATTTTCTGGGAAAGGGCATTATGGAAAGTTACCTTGCAGAATCCATAATCCTTTCAGAATAACAAGAGCTCACTCAAAAGCAGCAGAATAGAGTCTGCAAGGGCTGGAGCAGCCTAATGCCTCCCAAATCACTGGAGTTTTATGCATTTGCTTGCCTGGCGATCCAAGTCATAGGGCAAAGCAGAGCCCACCAGATAAATTCCCTCTGGATCCAGTTCTAGTACTTAGAAAAGCTAAAGCTGTAGCATGCCACAGCTTTAGCTTTGGGTCACCTTTCCCAGGCCTGTGCTCAGTGTCAGGCAGGGACAAAGCAGGGAGGACAAAGCTGCCAAGGGACAATGAGCTGGCTCTGATCCCTGGGCCAAGTCACTTACCTGCCCCTTGTGCAGGAAACTGAGCAAGTTTGGAGTCAGGGGCTGCCCCTGCCCCAAGAGTTTTGGGGTCTGGGTAGGAGCTGGGGATGGCTGGAGAGACACTGCAGACCCCACTCCAGGGGAGTGCCTGGGGTGCCCCTGGGGAGGTTTGCCCCATTGCCCCCACGGAAGAGAGAGAGCAAACAATGGTGGGGGGCGAACTGCCCCAGAGCCACTGACCTAGCTTTGGCCTGAGCCCCACCCTTCAACAGACAAACAAAACCTGTTTCCCCACTGATAACTGCAAATAAAGCATGGAGCGACGTAAACTGTGCGGGAGTCTCTCCTGCTGCCGCTCTGCCCAAAAGGAGCTGGCAGGCAATCCAGGGAGAGGGGGAATGGACAGTGCCCACCAGCTGCAGCACATGTGGGCAACCACAGGGTGACCCAGCACAGCACCAGGAGGGGACATGGCCCTGGCCACGTGTGTGCAGCACAGTCAGAGACACATCCCCTCCTGCACACAGAGCGGGGGGCGCAGGCTGTGTGCTGGACACCAGGTGAGAAGGTGGCTGGCCCCTGTCAGGACAGGATTGTGGCAAGGTGAGAGCTCTTTTCCGGCACAGCGGGCAGCCAGGAGTCCAGAGTACCTCGCTGCTCATGGCCGGGGCGTGTGCGGTCTCATGGGGTGTTGAAGAGTTATCCCTTTTTTGAAACAAAAATTATCTGCAAAGAAGAAAAGGATATAAGTGTCAGGACTGTGGAAGGAGAATATTCCCAGCCCTGAGGTGATGGCTATGAAGCACCTGTCCCAGGCAGGGAGCCAAAGCCAGGGCAGGGCCCTTCCCCAAAGTGCCAAGCCACCAATCACTCACCAGGTTGTGGGAGAAGGAAACTCAGTGATGGGGTAAAAATCCCAGCTTTTTGGGATCCATGTTTTCAGAAATGTAAATTCCTCTCATTTCAAGTTCTATGGGCCCTGCTGCTCAGCTTGGGTCTTCCTAATGACATCCTTAATTTCATGGCACAGAAGGAACTCGGGCAAATCCCACTGAGCTCCCTTCACCTCCACCCATGAAACCCACCTCACGAATCTTCCATTTCCCCCTGGGTTTTTGGAATGGGTAAGGGTCTGGACTGCCTTCCCACCCCAGTGCCCAGAGCACGGCGCAGCAAACCCCACGGAGATGGGCACCAGGGTGTGACAAAGGTTAACGGGGAAAAATGCAACCTGCAGGGCTGGGGCACGGCAGGAACACACAAAAGCACTCCAGAAAGGAACAGGTAAAGCTACACAGCAGCACTGGTGGGTGCAGAGCTGTCACTAACCCCTACCCTTTCCCTCACTCACCTAGAGCAGCGTTTCAGGTGCTCTAAGGTACAGAATGGGTCCCATAAGCAATAAGAAGTGTGAGCAGCCGCGGTTGGCTGAGCACAGCTTCCCCCAGTGAGCCTTTTTGTGCAACACTGACACCAACACTCACCTGTGACAAGTCCATGACTTCCTCCTGCTAGTGGCTCTGTGTGAAAGAACAGAACACAGGCTGGGTTGCAAACAAAGGGGCAAGAAGTCACAAAATCCCTTCCCTTCTCTCCCTCATGGGCCCCGAGCCACCCCCAGAGCACAGACCCTCCACGTGAGGCAGGGAGGACACAGCTGCACAGCATCCCACCAGGGACACCCCTGGCACCTACCATGCTGGAGCTGCCATGGCTGAGCTTGTCAAAGCGAAACTTCAGGTTGGACCTTGGAGAGTTTCTGTTCTTTAGATCTGCTGGAGGGAGAGGAAAAACACAGAACAAAAATAATAAACTGTGAACAAAAATATCTGCTATAGTGCTGGCTGCACTCACCCAGCTAGGCACTTTAATAGACTGTCAGGAGTGCTACCAATATTTAGTCTGCCTTGGCTGAATGTTTGGCAAAAGCTGTACATTAAGTGTTTGTGATGGAACAAATTGAGGCTTAATTACATTTCACAGTCTTTCTCCTGGAAATGCCACTGAAAAGGCTGCAAGAAATGACTGATCCATATAATGTATGGGTGGATTTTTACGTTCTTGGCAGGAAAAATACAAAATAAACACTTTAAGCATTAAAAGGGGCTGGTTTAAGGGTTCAGAAAATCACTAATGAAATAAGGAGGAGGTCCTGTGTGGTGCTGAGCCACAAAAAGCCTGCCTGCGGTCCATGGTCCCGCTTTGGCTGCAACACTCCCAGCTACAGAGCTGTTTGGGGCTATTTGTGCTCCCCGGCTGCTTCAAAAACAGCTCCTCAGCTGATAGTGTGTTTCACGTGGATGGTGGTGCCTTGCGGCAGGCCCTCTGTGGCTCAGGGAATCAGAGCCATGGGGATCTGTGGGTGAGGGGTGATTGCAGCCATCCCCCTCTCATTGCGCCGTTTCCACAGCATGTGCCAGCCCAGGGCCATTCCTGCCTCTTCTGCCCTTTTGAATTGCACCTCAGTGTGCAAATCATCCGACTGCAATGGATGGGGCTGGCGAGCAGGTTGGCAGGCGAAGAATGGAGCCAAGACCACGGGAAGCTGCTTGTTGATTAAATAATTGTGAGTCATGGCTCGGCCTCTGGAGACAGAAAGTTTCCACGACTACTGCACAAGCCTGCCAGGGGAGACAGAGCAAACAAAGCCACAGCGAGAGCCACCTCTGCGCTCTGACTGAGAGAGGAAACGAATTCCCCATGGAAGTACAGACCTACAGCACTCGGGACCATCTCCCCAGGACAGCTCTGTCAGGATGGGGGTGCCCCACACCCAGGGGTGCCCCACGCCCTGGGGGTGCCCATCCTGCCAGGGCCAGTGCAGCTGCTGCTTCACCCTGGGACCCAGGCAAGGCTGGCGGGGGCTGCTTCATCCCAGAGCCACAGACCCCATTCCAACGCGCCACTACAGAAACCCGGGGGCTTTGGGTGGCTCCGGGAGCAAAGGCAGCGCTGGTGCCCTGTGCCAGTGTGCGTGCCACCCACCTGTGGGGCTCCTGCTCATGATGACAGGGGTGGCTGTGGCCCCCACGCTGGGGCTCTCGCTGCCGGGCGAAGCGCTGTACACAAACACGTCCTGCTTGAACGGCGAAGCGGTGGAGGGCTGGCTCCCCTGCTCACAGACACAGCACATGGCTTTTCCCGCAGTCAGTCATCCCTCACACCCTGCTGGCCCCCACTGCACCCACGCCCACTGCAGCCCTGCTGCTGCTGGAGAGGCTGTCCTGATGGAGAACCGACCAGCCGGCAGACCCAGCAGGGCCCAAGGCACCCAGGGCTCACTGCGGTGCCACAAAACCACAGAATTATTTGGGTTGGAAGGGACATTAAAGACCATCTGGTCAGACCCTCCCTGCCGAGGGCAGGGACACCTTCCACTATCCCAGGTTGATCCAAACCCTGTCTAATCTCACCTTAGACACCTCCAGGGATGGGGCAGCCACCACACCCCAGTGTCCCACCAGCACACCCACCCTCCTCCCCATACCCAGGGATGGGTTAAGCCTCTCCATGTCAGCAGCAAGGAGCACCTGGGGGCTGCTAGGCACTTCCCTCCCACACAGCCCAGAGGTCCAGAGGCAGCAGGGAGCGGAGGGACGTGCAGAATGTGCTGCAGGGCGCGTTTGGTGCCTACCACGCTGTCGTACTCCTCCAGGGTCTCGCTCTCCCCCGCCGTACTGCTGAAGCTGCTGGTGCTGGAGGAGGAACGGGAGATGTTCGACCGCCCGTTCTCTTTCAGCTTGATAAAAGGCCTAGGGAGATGCGGAACGGAAGGAAGGGCGCGTGGCTGTCACTAGGGAGCCGTGTCCCTTGGACTGGGGCAGTGGGACAGACCCTCCTGCGCACCCCCGGAGCAAAGTGCTGCCGTAGGAATGAACCTTTCGGGGTGCTTCGGTACGTGACCACTTCCAAAGGCGTGGGATGAGGCACTGGGTGGGTGCCTCGGCAGGAAGCCCTGGGTCCAGCTGACTTTGCCTTGGCAGGGAGGGAAGGCACAGTGGCCTTCCTGTGCCCGGGGTATTTGGGCAACCTCCATCAAATGCTGCTCTTTGCTCTTCTTTGTAAAGACTAAAAAGGAGCTCTGCTCATGAATCACCAGAATCTTTTCTCCCTTACTATCAAACTTATTTATAGTAAAATTTAGATATGGTTTTGTTTGACAAATTCCCTGATACCTGTTGAGCTGTGGTGGGAGGAGGATGGGCTCCTCCTGGCTCACCTGTCTTTGTTGGGGCATATTTCAGGCGAGCTGGGGTTGGACGAGGTTTCAGATTTCATCTCTTGGGAAGAATGTCCCAAATCTGGTGTCTTCTGGGCTCCAGAAACACTGTCACTGAGGGCACAAGGAGACAGGTTGCACAAGTTATAAAAGAGACTTAAAAAGGATGGTCAAATTGTACTACCTAACACCAAATATAAACTGTGAGAGTGGCAGATGCTCAGTGAGTACCACTGCACTGATGACAAACTTACCTCCTTGTCCTGCTCTCCGCCTGGCTCTCCGATGTCGTGTGCAGGCGAGGGAAGAGCCCTGACCGGCGCTTGATGGGGCTCCTGGACTGGTTCTTGGCAGCAGCAGCGGGTACAGGGGGCTGAAAGCAGAGAACAATCCGGGTTGGAGAGCACAGCTCCCTCCTGGGAGCTCAGACACCAAACACCCTGTGAGGAACTGTGCTGCCTGTGGCTCCCAGCCTGGGCATCCAAAACTACATAATGCCAGAACTTCTTTTCTATCTCCTTTGTACTTTGGGGTAAAAACCCCAGGAAGCTTATCTTGGGCTCTTCCACAAAACAAGCCCAGCTTGAGCAAAGCACCCAAACTCACAGCCTGCTCAATTCTGCCCCTCATCTTCAGTCTCAATGCCCCTGCAGGGCACTGCCAGACTGCATCAGCAGAACGCAGTGCACCTTGGGCTGCGGAGGGAGGAACAGCAGGATGGAAGAACAGTGGGACAGAGGGACATAGGACACGCTCACCGAGAATGTGGTCTTGGTGACCTCGCCGCTGTTGTGTGCAATGCCCCCACTGAGGCTGCCGGGGATGCCGCTGCCGTGGTGCTTCTTCTGGCTGCCCACCATCGTCTCCATGGAGTGGCTGCGCACCCGGATGGCCCTCTGTGGCACAGGGGACAGCGGGTCATCACCACCCAGAGGGGTGCTGCGCCCAGAACTCCTCCCCAGCTCCAGGTCTGCCCCAGGTACATGGGGGGCACCTGTCTGTGCCTCCCCGAGAGTGTGCACACCCCAACAACAACCTGAGTGTGACACCAGTCCTGGCAGGTCCAGTCGAGCATGGGCTGCCCTTGGGGAGCTCACAGCCACCACAGGGTCAGATTTCCCCCCATTGCTCTGTGATATCGAGCACTGCAGCTATGGGACCAGGAGAGGCAGACACAAGCCCCAAGCCCTGCCTGGCACCTAACCAACCTCCCAGAGCCCTGAGCAGGAACGGGGAGCACAGCCAAGCCATAAGCCATGTTTGTGTGCACACCTTCCACGATTCTACCTGGACTCAGAGAGGACAGATCCTGCAGAGCCCCTGCCTTTCCTGCACCAACACACCTCTCCAAAACAGCCCCTGAACTGGAGGCTTCGCAGCCACACAAAAGTGCTTCTGTTCTTCAGCAAGCTAATGCTTGAGAATACATTTAGCCTGAACTGCTGCTGTTGCTTCTGGTTTGGTCTATCCACCTCTGGAAGGGGCTGCAGGTGAGCTGTACAGCACCTGCCCCACAGCAGCCATGGGCTCTCCCTGCTCCCTTTGATCTTCATTTCTCCCCATCAAGCAGCTCCCTTCCCTCACTCTTCCCAGCCACCTTTCCCATTCTTTTCTCAGCTATTCCCTGTGCTGTGCCATCGCTGTGCCATGGCTGCTCCTTTTCCAGCCCCTGAATCCCAGCCCAGGCTAAAGAGTGAATGAGCCATGGCAGGCCAAATTCCTGAAGGTGCCAGCACTGCACCCACAGCTCCAGGGGTCATGGAGCCACAGGCTGGCCCCCGTCAGGGTACGAGGAAGCTGTAGCCCTGAGCTCCCACTGAGCTGGAGACCACAGTCCCAACAGCCCCTCCTGCCCATCCCGAAACAAACATCAAGCAAGAGTCCATCAGACTGGATTTATTTGGGTCAGCAGCAATTCATACACAATTTGATGTTGTTTGTAGGTAAAAGTGACCATTTGCTTTGCTGCCAAGCAGCACCCACAGGTACTCACACCCTGCAGGCTCCTGCCCTAGGCTGCAGAGCTCTGCGGGGCTCCCCAGCACCCCATCCTGGGGAGCAGCTCCTCTCCCCACAGCAGAGGCTCAGGCACCTCTCACTCACTCAGAGCCCAGCAGAACTGGGCTCTGCTCACCTCTGAGAGCTGAGCTGGTCCCACAGGTGCCTGGCCAAGGGGATGGGGCTGTGGGCTGGGTCGCCGGTGCAAGGCAGCAGGCAAAAAGACACCGTGGTGACCAAGTCTCAGCCCTTGCAGCCCTCATTTACCGTGAGTCCTCCCCCCGGTCACTCCGACAGGGCACGGTGCAGGACGTAAGCCAGCAGGCAGCCCAGCAGTGCGGCCCCGAGGCGTCCGGGCAGGCGCAGCCCAGCATGGACCATGGGGCTCACCTCCCACCCCAGCACTCCCTGCAACGCCAAGAGAGCACGGTCTGTCTCCTCGCACACACAAAGTGTGCCAAAGCAGGACTGTTTAACCTCAGCATTGAGACCCTGACATGAATGCTGTGAAGTACAACTGACTGCACAGCAGTTCCAGTCCCACACGGACCAGCTTGGGCACTTGGCAGGCTGAGAGGGCAGTGGTGGCAGCAGTCCCCACCTCCTCTTGCCACCCTACCCTCAGGGGACACCTCTTGTCCCCCAACATGAGCTTTGCCAGCCCCAGGTGCATTTTAGCTCTGCTGTTGGCCAGGGCAGGGCTTTACCTTGAAAGACTCCAGGAAGCCTCCATGACCCCCATTCTCCAGCTTGTCCTCCTCGGGGCCCAGCCCCAGCATGGTCTGCGTGTGCCCGTGGAGCTCGTCGTGAAGGTTGTCCAACAAGGCAGCCCGTGTCCGGTCCTGCAGGAGAGACGAGGCACTCAGGCAGAGGCTCCGAGGGAGGAGCAGTGGCACTGACCCCCATGACAGCCAGCTTGTCCCTCTTTGAGCGCAGTGCCTGCACTGTGGTCACCACACTCGTCCCTGCGAGCACTGACCCAGCTCAGTAGGGAAAGGTGGCTTTGCGGAGGAACGGAGAGCTCCCCAAACCTGCCCCTGCTCCAGGCAGGGACACGGGGACAGCATTACCTCCAGCTTCGCAAACTTGTCGGACTTGCAGCAGGCGTTCTCGGCGTTGATGAGCTTGGTCAGCAGGAACTCGCGGAACTCGGGGCTCTGCAGGGAGAGAACCGAGGTGGAGAACACTCACCATTTTAAGGATCTCTGTACGCCTGGTACCATGGCTGTACCAACGCAAAACCTGAGCTCACAGCATCCAGCAGCCCCTCCAGATGGGGAACACTGGTGGAAAACCCCGGGTGGGTTTGAGGTGCCCTCCTGCACCAACACAGGAGCCTCAGCACTAGAGCCGCCGCTGCCTTGCACACACAACGCCATGCAGGGGTGCATGGCCACTCACCCTACCATAAACACCAGGGGCCTCACTGGAAACCAAAGTCAATGCAGAGCACTTCCAGAAGTCACATTTTCCCCAAGCCAGTGTGCTTGGAAACATTTTGGACATGCACATCTACTTTTTTTATGGCTTGGAAAATGCTTCCCTCTCAGCTCCTACCTTCTGGAACACTGGCGGGCTCGGCAGCGGTGGGCCAAAGGAGGGAACATCTTCCCGGGCTGTGACTGATACCTGAGGAGTCAAGAGACATGTTATTCCCGTGGGTGCAGCAGGATAACAGGGTTTATGCTACCTACACCCCAGCGATATGTCAGATGGGCGTGAGCTGTTCCAAGGCACATTCCAGCACTGAGGACCATCAAAACCCTTTACCAAATGAGCTGTTATGCAAACATGTATTTTACACACAGATGTCTGTATACCCACATTACGTAACAGTGCATATGTAATACACCTGTGTGCATACGTCCGTGTGTTCAGCGCTTGTGGGGACACAGGTACATGTCCCCACTGGGCCTGACACTGACTGTATCACTGAGCACAGGACAGCTGCCCCCAGCCCTGAGATCATCGAATTATGGAACGGTTTGGGTTGGAAGGGACATTAAAGGCCATCTAGTCACACCCTCCTTGCCATGGGCAGGGACACTTCCCACTATCCCAGACTGCTCCAAGCCCTGCCCAGCCTGGCCTTGGACACTTCCAGGGATCCAGGGGCAGCCACAGCTTCTGTGGGCAACCTATGCCAGGGCCTCACCACCCTCACAGGGAAGCATTTCCTCCTGATCTCTAATCTAACCCTACCCTCTGCAAGTGGGAAACCATCGCCCCCTTGTCCTGCCAGTCCATGCCCTTGTCAAAAGATGCTGAAGCAAAAATGGGCACATGCATATGCAAAAATGGGTACTGCCCTCACCTTGTACGCTGTGTTATCTGCCTCGGGGTTTTCCACCTGCACCACAATGTAGGCGTGCAGGAAGTTGGAGGCGATCATGTCTGGGACAAATGGAGTGTTCTCCTCTTGGAAGATAATTGCCACGATGTCATTGCCAATGTGCCTCTTCCTCTGGAGCTAAGCACGAAGGGAGAGCATTGGGTCAGTAAAAGCACGTGGTTCTGCTCCTGCAGGAGCAGGTGCCAGCCCCGGGCTGGGACCAAGTGGCCACATCCCATGGCACTGGGCAGGGCAGTGTCAGCGCACCCCCACCCAGACCCTTCTGTGCAAGCAACCTCATCTCTCTTACTTGTTGTGTGTCTCCTTCGGTAAAAGGCAGCTTTGTAGAGACATGAAACATTATCTCCCTGTCCCTGAACACCGTGTACACAGACTCCGCTCCCGTCTGCCCGTGGCTGACATCCAGGCCTCCTCGAAAACTGGAGATCAAGGGAAAGGCGGAGAGAAATGAAGAGATATTAATTGAAAGCTTCAGAGAGAGCACCAGCGGCTGTCAGGGGACAGGCTGATGGAACAGCCCAGCTCATTTATCTTTATCTAGCAGCAAGCAAATGGGAAAGAACAAACTGTGCGTCATGTACTGTAACCAAGCATCGCTGTCACTAGCCTGAAATACAGGGTGTGCATACAGCAGAGCTGGTCAGCCAGGGCTGGCCATAGCTGTGGGCACCAGCCGTGGCACTGGTGGCCTCACCATCCCTCACGAGCCCTGGGGGTCTCTGCCCACACTGTGGACACTGCAGGGACCGCCCTGGAGGGACCCAGGGCACGGCACATTTCCACAGACCTCCTTCCATCTATGGCTGAATATAGCCAGATTTTATCACAACCTCAAATCTGCAGGAAAAGAAGTTTTTCTCTCTTGGCAGCTCCAATTTTTTTTTTAACTCCCCCAGCTTTGAAAAACAAGCCAAAGCTATATTTGCTTCTGCTCTGCACATCCCGCTCATGAGCGAGATGACTTCTGTTCTCGCACGTAGATATTTTTACATATGACATGGTCTCTTGTTAATGTATTTGTAAAATCATCCTTTTTATCTAACTTACCCTTTGAAGTCCTGCAGAGTTATGGTGTCTCCCAGAAAACTTAGAAAGTTCTTGAAGGCAGTGCTCTCTTCATTATTGCCAAACAGCTCCTCCTCTTGGGTCTGCAAAATACAGGGTGCATCTGCTGACAGACCCAATTTCCCTGCCTGTCCAATCCCTGCCACCTCCAGCTCCATCCCCGGGGGTCCTGGGGCAGCACCTTGTTCCATGGTGTCCTGCACAGCTGCAGGTGCTCCCCACCTCTGCTCCATTCATCACTGGCCACCAGCACCACCCGTGTGCTGTCACAGCCCACCCAGACCCCAGGACAGCCCAGGGTAAAGCTGCTGAGAGCCACCTCTGTGTCCCAGCAAGGACCTTAGGATAATGGCCAGGAAACACCAAAACACAAGCGAATCCTCCATTGGAAAATCCGAGCCCTAATCATCCCCGCTTGCTGTATTTCAAAACAACGAGACCCTAATTACGGCCTCGCATGAGTCACTCTATCCAGCCCAAAATGCAATATGTAAGATAATTAGAGTGCTTGTCAGAATAATTCTCGGTGAATTCTGAGGCTGAGCTGCCTCTGCACTCCCCATCCGGAGTCCCCCGGCTAATGACAGCATTTTCAGCAAGCGCCTGTCTTCAGAGCCCACAGTCCCTCCAGACAAACGTAGCTGTTTCGCTGTCTAAACATATATCTGATTAAAATACCATGCCTGCTAAAATCCATTTTCACATCCGCTTTTCTCTACAGCAGCTTGTGGGCTGATTTCCATACCGAGAATTTTCAGTCATATAATTTTTTAATGAGTGGGGAAAACATCCGAGCAATAACACAGTCAGTGAAGATACGCAGTGACACGAGGTGCTGCACGTGGCAGAGTTAATGTCAGAGTTGAGTCTGTGCTCCCGACACATCGATCTCTGGTGTTCCATGAAAGTGGCATGGGGGCAACTCACCTGCCTGAACTTCTGATAAATCACACCGAACTTGAACGTGTTGTTGACCTCATGTTCATCATAAGACACTATCATCTGGGATGCCTGCAGGAAAGCAAAATGCCAATTGTTTCATCTGGCAGTTCAAGATGTGGTGGCCAAAAGATCCATTGTGAAGGGTGAGGAGAGCCCACCGGAGCTGCAGGAGGGTACAGCAACAGCTGGGCAGCACCGGGGCAGCTAAATGGGGAAAGAAGCCAAATTCCCACATAACTAAGCTAAAAGTTTTCAGCAATGGCCCTGGGTGTGGTTCTCAGTGTCCCTGCAGAATACATGGCCAAGCTGGGCAGGTTACCTCACCTTGGGGTAGAGGACCGGGTTAAACTTCAGCCCAGAGGCGTCGTCACAGAAGGCCTGTGGACAAGGAGAAAGAGCGGTCAGCGCCAGGCCCTTGGCCAAAACTCCAGACCATGAATGTCATATAAAGAAGCCAAATACAGCCCCTGATTGCAGGAGCTCCCCACTGCATCCTCTCATTGGGACACACCACGGACCGGCTGGCACCCAACTGAGGATGCAGCAGAACAAGTGCCAGGGCTCTCCATGGCAAATGAGTGCTGTTTTCTCTCCTCTCCGGTGCCATCCAAGTGCCCCTTGACCTGAGAGCGCAGGCACTGCTGCTCAACACTGTCCAGTGCTGCCCAACACATCCCAACGCCTCCCAGTGCTGCCCAACACATCCCAACGCCACCCAACGCTGCCCAACACATCCCAGCACTGCCTGATGTGCCCTGGCACAGGCTTTGCTGCACGTGTTCCAGCCCAGCCGGGCAATGCACCTTTGCAATCTGGGGGATACTCGGCAGCTTGCTGAATCCTGCCAGAGGGATCCTTTCATGCAATGTCTTCAGTTTGGACCTAGCAAAGAAACAAGGAGCAGACAGCCGTCAGAGAGTGTCTACAGCAAAGCGACACCCGCTGCTGGGAAACACTGTTGTGCTGCATTTGTTGGCCTGGTTAGCGAGCAGAGGCTCAATTTCTCTTCTCATTTCTGCAGCTCCTAAAATATTCCTCATTTGGAGGGAAATGACACAATGGTTCAGACATGCTGGGTCCTGTCAGCTTACGGAGGGATGGTGAGAGAAGTGACTGGTGTTATCCCGGGGAGGATTAAACCCACAGAGGTTTACATTCAGTTCCAGCGGGTTTAGCAACAGATCAAAGTCTCGCATTCATTATCAGGTTTGGGCAGTCCCAGCACAGAAACACAAGGATGCTGCGACTGCCTCCCATCCCATCCCACCCAGACCCCTCCACTTGCTGCCAGTCCAGCTCGAGCACCTGCTGTAGAAACAGAACCAGGGACTCCCAAAGAGAGAATATTTTGTCAAACAAAGCTTTTTTTTTCCATACCTGAGTATAACCCTTAAATATTCCGTGCCATCTGTCTCCTCGCATTTAACAGAAAGGATCAGATTTCCAAGGCTGCTGGCTGTACAGTAGAAATTTAAATGATCCTAAAAATAGAAAACAGCATGTTAGCAGCCGGGAAGCAATTGCTGACGGCAAGGACACTGCCTGGACACTCACCTGCCACCCCAACCCCCTCCCACCCCTCACACGCTTGCACCCCCTTGCCCAGGACCAGGGCTGTAATCGCTCTGCCCATGGACTTCAGCACCCAAGTCTTGGTGTGCTCAGAGGGCCAAAGAGGATCGCAGGGCGTGAGCAAGGGCAGGGGCTGCCATGCAGGCCCCCAGGTCTGGCTGAGCCCCAGGACCCCAGGGACAGGAGGCTCAGAGCTGCTGTCCCCACTGTGTCACAGACCTGTGGCTGTGAGGCCAGCGGCAGAGGCTGCACATGTGGCCACCATTGCCACCCTGGGAACCCACCAGTGCTTCCACTCCTTGCAGAGGGAAATGCTAAAATTTGCCTGTTTTGCTCACAGTTGAAGAGTTTTTCTTGGGCAAGGGTGTGCAATTTTCAGCCCCATGGGGTGGAGACACCCACCTTCCCCAGGAAATGCTTGCGGTAGGCTCTGGCCTCTCCCTTGCACTCCAGCTTGTAGCCGTAGGTGCTGGGGCTGAGGTTTTCCTCCTCCTCCTCACAGATGCTGCTGTCAGATGAGGTGGGCGTGCCAAGGTTTTCTGGGTCTTCAATCCAGTACCCCCCGAACTGGGGCAGGATGATCAGTGGGTACGGACTGCCCTTCTCCAGGATCTGCAGAGATGTGCCGTGAGCAGTCAGGCAGGACAGGGGTGTGGGACACAGAGCTCACTGTCCCATGTCCTGCCCCCACTGCTGAACAGACCCAGCCCTGGCACCAGGGGGGACGAGTCCAGCCCCTCGCTGAAACCTCTTCTGTCACAGAAGAGGGCATGTGCTAGTGAAGGAAAGCCAAAAACCACAAAGGTGGGGAGGGGGAACATGATTTATGCAGCTCTTTTCAGAAACAGAATCCCCACCAATTCCCCTGCCATCAGCAATTTTGGAAAGGCATTTGCCAGAAGGTATTCAGGGGGTTCAGGGCACCCACCTCATCGATGCTGGGGTATGGAATGTAGTCTTCCTGGAAAACGGAACCAAAACACCATCAATAACCATCTGTTTCCCACCAGCTGTCCCTTAACACCCCAGCCCTGCACACCCAGCCCAGGGAGTGCCTCCAGCACCTGCTGGCTCCTCTAAAGAAGGCATCAGCGCAGGCTAAGTCCTGCCTAAAGGGAGCTCCTCTGCTGGTGCAATTTCCCAGTGCTGTGGCAAACCCCAACCCTTCTGCACAGCTGGACGCTGAAATGCACCAATCTGGACACAAATCTGGATTAGGGATTTACTGGCACCATGCTCCCATCTCTGCAATTCAATCAGTGCCTTGTTTTTAGATAACACCTAAATCCTTTCCAGCCCTTTGAGTGACTGTCTTTGACGAACACATTAAACCTCTGAGATGAAGGTGGGACACTTGAAGAGCTCTCCACAAGAAACAAAAACCAACCAACCTTGTGTTTTTGGCTTCCAGACCTCTGTTCTTCCAGTTTTGGTGCCTGTTTGGAACAAAATGAATGCATTAAATAATTTAGATGCTCTCACAAACACAGGGGCTCGGTCCACCAAAATGAGGATATTTTGCTACATGGAGATCCCTCCAAGCCAAGGCTGGAAGGAAGGGTCTGTTCCAGGACAGGCCTCCCAGCACAGTAACGAAGGAGGTGCTGTGGGGCCTCTGTGTGCAGGGGCTCTGCTGGGGGAAACATTCCACACTATGGCATGCACACTGCTGCTCACCTGCATTTTTTCCAGCATTTCAAAGAATTCTGCCGACTGAAAAGAAAAGAAGGAAATCTCCTGTTCAATAAAAGCAAACACAAGGCAAGCCAATCCAAGCCACATCGCAGCAAGGACACTGGACCCCCACCCCGGAGCACTTGCCCAGCTCGCTGTGTGTGACCAGGCTGTGACAGCTGTGACACCGGGAGCTCCCATCCAGCCCAACTCAGAGCTAAGCATCACTGCTGCAGCTCCCCTTGCCAGCAGCCCCCAGATGCCCAGCTTTGTGCACAGTTTGATCAGGGCTCTGGAGTAATTCCTTTTGCTAATCACAGCAGCATTGGTGAAGCTGCTGCCAGTGGTGCTGGGCTGCCCAGCGCAGGGTTAATCCCACTTCCCAAAGGAACTAAAGAGATTACTGAGCTGCTCCAATTAGAAACCCTGTTTCCTGCTGCCTGGCTCAAGGGCCAGAGCCGCCCTGCCCGGCCGGTGCCAGGACAGGACACACAGTGAGGGGCTCGGGGACAAGAACCCAACCAGAGCAGGCACAGCCCACCACCGCCTCTCCAGGAGAGCTGCCAAGAGCATGCTGATGGCTCAGCGCTCTCTCCCTCGGGACAGGAACCCCAGGTAACCCTGCTCCCACCTGATCCACCTGCGCTGCCCAGTGGGACCCGCTCCTGGTGGCAGCTCAGGCTCCGTGGGCTGCTCTGAGACCACCCCTTCTGCACAGCCACCGCTGAAGTTGGACTTGCCGGACAGCCCTGATCCCTCTCCCAGCTTTTCCTGCTCTCAGGTAGACACAAATGGATTACTCAGCCAAACTGCGGCTGTAAATGCGGCACTCCCAGTAAATCTGTAAGTGGCTTGTCTGGAGGCATGACACCCGCCCTGTCCCTGCCCTCTGCTCCTCCAGCCCAGGTTGGCTCCAGGCCCCACGGCCGAGGAGGGGCTGGACCACGGCAGAAGCTGCCAGTGAGAGAGGAGTGACAAGCAGGATCAGCAGCTCCCATCCTCCCGGCTGTCAGAAAGGGTTTGCAGGAGAGACATGCGAGATTTGGGGCAAAAGGGGTCACGGTAAAAAGGGGAAAGGAACGAGGGATGAGTTTTAGTGAGCTCTTAGAATAGACTGACTTTCTCAAAAGACAAAAAAAGAGAGGAAGAAAACAGAGGGGATGAAGAAGTGAAAATTAGAGGACAAGGAAAAATCTGAGAGAGACTTTTTTCCTTTCATAATTGTGATGAGCAAAGGTTGGATTTACAGCATGAGCACTCTAGGCTGCCAGCACAAGGCGAGGCAGCTCTGGCTCGGACACAGCCCTGGCTTTAGATTATGCCCGTCCTTACCCACTGCCCCTGCAGGAGTCAAAAAGACCCCCAGGCTCAGACAGCTCTGTACTCACAGATGGATGCTCCTTCAAAGGTCTTTTCCTTAGTTTGAGCTTGGTTTGAATTCTGTTTATCTCCAAGTACAAATGTTCTAGAATAGTTTCAGGTCCTGCTCTCTCAGCAGCCAGAGCCGAGCCCTGACCCCAGCGTGGCACCAGAGCCACCTGCTCCGGGGAGTCCCACAGAAAATGCCCACACATACTGAACAAAGCATGTCTGTGCCCTTCAGAGAGCTGTGCACACTCAGAGCCAGCTCTACTGGGCCACAAACATTTGGTAATTACAGTGTGTGCATAATGACACCTTTGTGGCACTGGCAGAAACTCGTGTCAGCCACCGAGGGAGGGCTCGGCCAGCAGGAGGGGTGACACTCACTGCAGGGGTGACACTCACTGCAGGGGTGACACTCACTGCACGGGTGCTCAGGCTTTGCTCCAGGCTGAACCTGCGCTTTCACCTGCAGCGCTGTGTGCCACCAAAGGCAGCCCGGAGCGGGCAGCACCGCCCAGCCATCTCTGCAGAACAAACCTTGTCCTGGCAGCAGGTCCCTGTGGACAAGGAGTGCTCGGAAAAGTTAAAGCATGGCCAGTAAGTGCCTCCTTCAGAGGTTTAGAAAGGAAATAACCATAAAGAGAACCCTGCACCAGGTGGGAGCCACCACGAATGGAAGGCAGCGAGCAGAGCTGTGCCAGCACCCTCCCCAGCACTCCCCACATGTCACAGCACTCACCAGCAAGTCCCACTGAAGAAGAAATCCATCACCTTCCTGGCATCACCCCCACCTGCACCAGCCACGCGGCCAGACCTCCTCCTGGGCGCCCAGCAAGAGCGGCTGAGCACCAGCCCCTGCCCAGCCCCACTCCTCCCTTCATTAATGTTTCCTCAAGCCAGAGGCACAGCAGCAGGACAGCTGCCGTGTTATTTCAAGGGGTGGCTCCCCTGGGAGACAAAGTGCCTGGAAGAGGTTGGGCAGGAAGCAGGTGAGGGTTTGCAGGGGACAGGGAGCTGGGATGCACAGCTCTGCAGGCAAGACCTAAATCCTCACGGCGGCCCCGTGGCAGCACTCATGGGGTGCACTGTGCCCCTCAGGTGGGCACTTCCCTGAGACAGCTGCAGCAGAAACTGGGTGCTGGGCAGCAGAGAGAAAATCCCTCTCCAGCTGGAAATCTGTATGCACAAAAAAGCCACAGCCCTTCCAAAGGAGCTGAATGAATCGCAATAGCAAATCCTCCTGGAGTCAGGCTCAGGACAACACCAGCTGCTGGCTCAGGAGCTGCAGAATGGGCACCAGCACCAACAGGGCCTTCCTGTCCCAGCAGTGCCGGGGGAGCCAGGACACACAGCCCTTGGCCAGAACACCTGCACAGCTCTGAGGCCAGGGACTTGCTCCCGTGTCTGTCCCAACGCCCGTGCCTACCCCCGTCCCTGCCCATGACACTAAGCCTTGCACAGATCTCTAGGAAGCACCTCAGAGTGTACCAAGAGCAGGTCAGAGCAGGATGAACACCAAGGACTGTGCACCCAGGCTGTGCAGCATCTCACAGCAGGCTCAGTGACCGCCCACACCCCCAGCACTGGCAGCCACAGCCAGCGAGCCCAGCCTGCTCCTGAGGACCTCCGCCCAGCCACAGCCACCCCAGCCTTCCTTCATCAGGCTGATGGCTCCTTGATCCCTGACATCTCCTGTCACTGGCACCTCGCCATTCATCTCTTAAATGCCTCTGCCTGTCCCAAGCTGATGGCAGCAATACCAAAGTGACAGTGGGGGCACTGGGAACCTCCAAACAAGGAAACACACAAGGCACATAGGCAAATTCCAGCCTGGAAAATGCATGGATTTAGTTTTGTTTAGGACCTCTGGAGCTGCCTGTGCCTGGCACAGCTTGGCAGTGGCCAAGTCATCCCTGGCAGAAGGGAGCAGTGGGTCACCCTGCAGCAGTGCCCACCTGCCAGGGATACTGTCTGCCTCGTGCTGGCACGAAGCCACCTGCCACAGTGCCCGGGGAGGGTTATTGGACGGAAAACAGCACCGGGACTCAGCACCCAGCTTGGCACTGCCGCTCAGGATTGCGTAATGCAAGTGCCAGCGCGGGATGGGCCGCCAGCACGGATGGAGAGATGGATGGCATCGGAACAGGCTGCCGGCTGAATTCCAGAAACCACCTACTGCCGCTCCGGTGGGAACAGCCCTAATCTGTGCAGCCGCTGCGTTGGAAGTGCTGCTCCCCCCAACGTGGCTTTCCAACGCCATGGCCTTGGCCCAGCCCAGCGCCGCACGCTCACCTTCATGGTCGGCGGGGCCGTGAGCGGCGGTGACAGTGGCCGCTCCGGGACACTCACATCCGTGCTGTTCAGCAGCTCCTGTTTCCTGGAAAACCAAACACAGCCATGTCAGCTCCCCCCTGCCCCAGCCAGCACACGAGGCAGGGGATAAGGGTTATCTCCCTTGGCAAAGCCGTGGTGTGCGGCTGCACAGTAATATCTGGAATCTGAGAAAAACCCCAACGCGCAGTGTGAGAAGGTGATAAAAGTCATCAGTTGAGCCCGTGCCCAGGGTGGGCTGCGAGGCCTCGTGTGCGGGGCTGGTGGCACAGGGACAGCAGAGCTGGGCTCCTGTGACAGCCTGTCCCCACGGCTTCCCCCCTGCGGCACCGTCCCCAGCAGGGCAGGACCCGCGGCTGAGCAGCTTCGGGCAGCAGAGGAGGCTCTCAGCTCGGTGACACCCAGGGACACCCAGCGCGGGTTTGGAGGGACCCAGCCAAGGGCCCCTTTGCCAACACGGCACCTGGCACAGGCACGGGATTTGGAAGCAGCAAGAGGCATCGTGAAGATGCAAGACCTCGGGAAAGTGGAAAGCAGACCCTGTGCCACAGAGCTGCCGAGAGAACCCTCCACGAAAGTCCCCTAAGCCTTGGAAAAGCATGGCCTCAGCTCTCCACTGAACAAAATTCCCATCCCTTTCGCCCGGCAGTTCCCGGGCAAGCAGCCACGCTGTCACGCAGCGGCACTGCCAGATGCTCCTCCGGGAGTCAGAAAATCTGAGATTTAATTTAGTTTCCTCTCGTCCCTGCCAGGTTAGTCCTGCAGAAACCAGGCCAAAATGTCCAACTGTTTATCTCGCCGTAACAAGGTCTGGTTCCCATGGCAGCGTGCCCCGGGATGGCTCCGCACAGCTCAGCGTGCAGGACACGGATGGGCACCGATGGACACCAATGGACACCGATGGACAGTAATGGGCACCGATGGACACCGATGGCCGTGGGGACGTCTCCAAAATGCACAGCTCCTGCTGGAGGGTGCACACCCGACCTCTGGAAACACCCATCACCTGGGGCCCTGCCCTGCCACCCGCGCTGCCCCCTCCCAAGCCCCAGGATTTGCGACAGCAGGTGACAATCAGGCAGCCAGGATGCTGGGATGGCAAAGTGGGACCAGCAGCATCACCCACTCACTGCCGGGAGAGCCACGGCACCACCTGGGCTGTGCCAGCAGCACGGCCACAGCCACAGGCTCTGGGGGAAACACCCATTGTGCTCAGTCCAAACATGAATCCAGACCAAAGAGTGATGTTTCGCATTACATCAAACCAAAATAAATCTATTTTTCTTTTTCATACCAGAACAGGTTCAACTTACATTATTACACCTTACTTGAGCTCCTGGCATCTTCCAGTTTTTCAATGGAAGAAATTAATTGGACCAATGTGGGGTAATAGTGGAATTCCTGTCCTCCCCACCCATACTGCTCATCAAGCTTCTTCTCTCTCCGCTCTCCACAACCTCACTATGTCTCCACTGCTGAAAAAATGCCGAGGATGACAGATTTTCCTTGCTTGCTCTTTGACTTTCTAGGACACTAAAGCACAGCCTGATCTGGAGCAAACCACTCATCCTCTGCTCTCCTTGCTTTGAACCCTGAGCTCTGCCTGATTGCACTCAGCTGCACAGTGGCCTCAAAGGCATAAAACGGATACGACTTTGAAAAGATTAAAGTTACAGGGATGCGCACAATAATTTGATTTGATCTGGGATTTGTAGTGGGTTGCCATAGCATCATATTCTAAGTATTATAAAATCACCCAACTTAACAACATGTTCCTTTGTCACATGCTGGCTGCTTCTTTGGGGCCAAACTGCTGGAATTGCTCCTGCAGTTCCGGGAGAGCAAAACAAGCCCATCCCCTACCGCCGCTCGGAACAGCCCTGCGTTGGGAATCTGTCATGTTAAAGTCCAGCCACAGACACCAATGATTCAGTCTCCCATCAGCACCGGGGTCAAGGGCCAGCAGCCCATTTCCCAAACAGATTACCCTCGTGGGATGATAAATGAACCATGAGAAAGATCAGCACATTTTTGTGCATTGGGGGGGAGCCCTCAGGGAGCCCCAGGGCACGGACAGAGCCAGCAGGGGTTCACAGCAGCCCCCGCTGTGCCCCTGTCCCCAGCCAGCACCGAGGGCACGAGGCTCTGCAGAGCCCCAAGCACGGCACAGGCTGCCCACGGCAGCGAGATGGGCACGGGGACACGGCACAGCTCCGCACGCTCTCACCTCTCCCCGGCACACGGGAGATGGCAGCTCCAGCATCAGCGTAACCCAAGGTCACAGCGCTGTGTCTGCTCCCTGAGGGGACACCTGGCAGGTGCCAAGGGGCTCTGCCTGCCCCTAATGCCCATCGCCCATCCTGGCCACGGCCACAGCCAGGCACCAGCGCACAGGATGGGCAAGAGCATCCTCCAGAGCCACGCAGCTGGACACCAGCCTCTCCAGAAGGAAACACGGGCATCACTTGTGTAATTTCATTTCTTTGTTTTTCTCATTAGGCAAATTAAGAGAGAAGGAAAAGAAAGAATTAGAATCCTGCATACTTAGTAAATCTAATTAAGGAAATACCTTAATGTGGTTATGGCAGAGCCGACTGCAGGATTTCCGAATAGAAACTGAGATCACCCCTGCCATCCCAGCCCCTTCCTGGGACTGTGCTCAGGGGAACCCAGACATTGCGAGCTCCCAGGGAGGCAGAGCCCACCAGGCAAGGGCTGCTCTCCTGCCTCCTTCCCAAGGAGGGGAAAATGGGGATTTTTTCCCCCCATTTTGGGTGCATGGGCACTGGTGAGCTCCCAACACAGCAAAGGCAGGTGAGGTTTTTCTCTTTAAAGCATCCCTGAGCACAACCCAAAAGCACCTTCAAATTCATATCCTGTATTTGGTAACCCCACCAACATACTGAAATTCTGATTAAAAGCTCCTGTTCAGCACAGAGCCAAGGCTGCCTGGACCCCCAGAGCGTTCCCATCCAGACCATGACTCCGAGTACACACTTCTCTCACACTCTCTCAACCCAAAACCTAATTAAAAACCCCTAATTCATCCCACCTCCTCATTTTTTCCATCTGATTTATTTCCCAGACAGGGAAATAAAGGCTCTAAATTGACACAATACATTCAGATAAATCACACGTGGGAAGGGAAGATGTCAACATATTACCTGACATGGTGAAGTGCTCCACACCACGTGGTTGGCTCTACCTCTGCCACGATGTGCAAATGAGACAAGAGCATCCCAGGTTACCCTTACGCCTGTGCTTAATTCCACAGATCAAACCTGGCCTAAGGAGATGCCAAACCCTTACAGCAACAAGTTCTGCCTGTCAGATGCCGCATCCTTGAGAAGGTCAGCAATGACTCTCCTGTAAATTAACAGCCTCTATTTTTGGACTCATTTTTTATCCTTGATGGGCATCACCTTGCCAGCTGCTTCTTTTTTAGTTTATTTAGTATTCCATGCCCAGAATCATAAGTTTTCAGAGGGGACCATGCTTCCATATTGCTTTCCACCCTCACCCTGCCCGAGCTCAGCCCTGTCCACAGCTGGCAGCAGGAGTGGGGCACTCACCCTCCCTCTGTGGGGGCCACCTCTTCATCCCCCACACAGCTGTGACCAACCCCTGGCTCCCAGGACACAAGCACCTGCTGACACACCAGGCACAGCAGCAGTGGCCAGGAGCCCTTGGCAGCTGCTCACAAGTTGCAAAAAAAATTCCACCAAAACAGTGGGTTTTTGCAACACAGACAAGGGCACCTTGCTGTGAGTTTACACCTGGAAATCTACAGCGAGTGCCTGAATGAAGCACCTTGCCCTGACTTTGAGTAGCTCTCCACCCAATCCGAGGATGCCAGGCAGGCAAGATCTCGCTGCATCATCACTCATCCCAGGGAGGACATCAGCAGAGGACACGCACTGCTGCAGGCTCCCACCGACATCAGACAGCCGTGGGACTCCAGAATCCCCCCCAGACATGGGGCCCAGCCCAGGCACTCAGCCCTGCAGAGCTGCCAGACCCCTGGGCAGAGCCCTCACCATGGAGCATCTTCCCCAAAACTGATTTACCTTGTTTTGTCCTGGCTCAGCCTGGCCCTACCCTGCAGCCCTGCCCTAACACTCCCCAGCAGTGTTACCTTCTCACATCAAAGCCTGAGTCAGCAAAAAAAAGCGCAGCATTTTCTCATCCACATTTCTTGCAATAAATTACGAATTTGCAAACTGCCAGCCTGCACCTGCATACACAGCGTCCCCAGCACACTGTCCCCTGAGCCGGACCGCAGCCCTGCTCAGAGCAAGGTGACATTTTATAGCCGATGGGGTTGGCTTTAATTACCCCTCCGAAGAGGGAATAAGCATTGTTGAACAGTTCAGAGCGTCCCACACTTGAGCAGGCAGGATCCCAGCTGCCTGCCCTGGCCATGGGGTCTCTGCTGCTCCACATGCTGCCCGTTCCGCTCAGGGATGGGGGGCCAGCGAGGAGTGACTCCTGCTTTGCCTGCACCTCTGCAGACGCTGGAATCTTTCCAACTGGCCAAGGGCTTCCCACTGGGCCAGGCCCAGGCCAGCGAGGCTCAATATAAAAGTAATGGTGAAAAGAAGTTTTTGTCTTTTACAAAATGTGCTGCCTGCTCTCCCTCGCAGGGACAGAAAAAGTGGCAATTTCCTGCAGATCTGAGTAAATCAGCCAAGGCACTTGCAGACATTTTCAGACCAGAAGGCTCGTCTGATCCTATTCCTGCCAAACCCGAGCCAGGAGCCTCGGGCAGCCGTTTCTGAGCTGATTCAATAATTTGCAAATTGCAGAGAACAGCTCCCAGAAACCTGCGTCTCCAAACGCCATGGGACTGATGCCGAAGGGCAAGGGGAGGCTGTGAAGGGAGAGGTGCCCCACACCAATGCAGCCACCCACCAACTCTCCCCTGGGTGAGGGCAGCCACCGGAGCATCACCTCACTCACATGTGGGACATTAGGGAAAATTCATTTAGGAGCCCCCAGCAGCAGCCACCCCTAGGCCTCCCGGTTCCACCCTCCAGCTCCAGTGCCCAGGGGAGGCACAGGTGAGAAGGCTGCAGGTGGAGGGGCAGGTAAGCATCACCAGCTCTGCGAGGGGAGCCTGCTGTGCTGCACTGCACTTTGCTGGGGTGCTAACAAGGAAGGGACATAGGCCACCACGGACTCTGCAGCTACCACTGATCCTGCCAGGCTTGCATACGGCTCATGGAAAGCAAAATTCAACTGCAAATGCAGAACAAAGACCAAATGTAGGAGGAAAAAAGCAAATAGGAGCAGGTGGAAGAACAGAGTCCCTTTTGACGATGCCGCTAGCAGTCCCTTCCTTTTCCTGCAGATTATGTCACTTTGATGGCCCTGGCAGCTTGCATAAGATGAAACAACCACCGTAAAGCCCTGCTTGAATTCTTGCAATCGCTCCCATGGAGGCTCCTCAGTCCAGGAAAGAAACCTCCTCAGGGTCTTGTTCTGCCCTTGCGATGTGTGTGTGACTCTCGTTGTACTCAGTAAACCCCGCAGCAAGAGGTGCACTGAGACGTTTTGTGCACAACATGATGCTGGGGGAAAAACTGAAAAGGAAAACCAGACACACACATCACGGGGCAAATTCCTGCGCAAGTTCAGAGCCAGGTTTTTTTCTCAGCACTCCAGTGTCATGCTGAGCTCATTCATAAAAACCTGGTACCTGGGGGAATGACAACTCCTTGGGAAAGTCTTGTTTGGTGTGACTAGTAAAGCACTCCCTACCCTCGAGGCAAATGCAGGATTGACCAATGATTTTTCAGTGGGTACAATCTCCAGAGGATCATTTGGGCCCCCGCCAGTATCACTCTGCACTCACACAGTCCCCCACACGTGGGGGATCCTCTACCACACATAAAAGCAGGAGAAGAGACTTCAGGTCGCCCCCCACCCCAGCCAGCCCACCCCTCCAACACCTGCTGGGCAGTAGCTGGAGCCCATGGGCCAAGGGCAGAGCTATGGCTGGAACAGGCCTGGGCTAAACAAGACCAAACCCAAGGAGCAACAGCAGGGACAGAAACAGTCAAGCCCACCAGGGAGCCCCAAAGCTGTCCCCACACCCTGCATTCCAGCCAGGGAGTGTGGCACAGGGGACCCAGCCATGGCCCAGCTCAGGTGAGTGTCCATCACTGCTGTGCATTCAGGACCTGCAGGCTGGTTTTTTCCAACTGTTCAGCTTTGATGAGCTACCTAAAACCCTAGCAAGGTTGAAGAAAATATCCCAAAACAACAACAGTGACATGTGAACTCCCCAGGAATGCCAATCAGCCTCTAGCACATCACTGAAATCCTGCTCTCAATGGCCAGCTGTCCAAGGCAAAGTCCCTACAGCAGCAGCACTGAAAAATAGGGTACGAACCCTGCAATCCACAACTCCTGATGGACAAAAACCTTCATCCTCACTCGCCTCACTCTGATTTTTCATGCTTACACATGAGGGAGTGGGAGAATATTTTATAATAAGGATTCCAAATAGTCAATTCTTCATGCACTTGAACTTGGTACAAAATCAAAAACTGAACGAACTAAAGAGAAACAAAAAAAACCCTCAGTCTGCAGCAGTGCCCATGTTGCTTCCACCCTGAACCAGAGGTACACACAACTGCGAGGTTCGGGTACATATTTCTGACTATTTTTAAGGCCGAAGTTGCCGGAGCAGCAGAGCCCTGGAGGAGAAAACTCCGTGTCCGGGGCAGCGCGCACAGATCAGCGCGGGTCAGCCTCCGAAGCCAACAAAACTCCGTGCGGAGCGGGGGGAGCGGCGCCCGCCGAGCAGATGCCAGCTCGCACAGCACGGCAAACAGGCCATTTCCTACGGCACGAAGTTGGACACCGAGTACAGCCCGTGGTTTCGGCAATGAAAGATGAAACCGTTTGTCAGCTGTTCCCGGCGCAGACAAAGCTGCGGAGCTGAGTTACAGCAGTTCTGCCGGCACGGGAGCCCGGGGGGCCCCGAGGGTCGCGCCGCTCCTGCGGGAGCGCAGCAGCAGCGGTGCCGGGGCTCACCTGGGGCGGGGAGCGCGGCCCCGGCACACACACCGTGAGCGGTCACGGTCATCCCGGGGCCCGGTCCCGGTACCGCTGCCGGCACACAGCGAGCGGGTCACGGTTCTGCCAGGGCACACCGCCCGGTCCCGGTACCGCTGCCGGCACACAGCGAGCGGGTCACGGTTCTGCCAGGGCACACCGCCCGGTCCCGGTACCGCTGCCGGCACACAGCGAGCGGGTCACGGTTCTGCCAGGGCACACCGCCCGGTCCCGGTACCGCTGCCGGCACACAGCGAGCGGGTCACGGTTCTGCCAGGGCACACCGCCCGGTCCCGGTACCGCTGCCGGCACACGGCGCACACTGCGAGCGGGTCACGCTCATCCCGGTGCCTGTTCCCAGCCCCCGGTACCGCCGCCGGC
>VZRL01006119.1:1097059-1118901 GCA_013397895.1 Origma solitaria | reverse complement strand
CCCGGCCCGGCGCTGCGGGGCGCCGAGCGCGGCACGGCCCCGGGACCCGACTGTCGGCGGCACAGCCGCCGGGGCGCCCCGCCAGGGAGGCTCTCCCGGCGGCCACGACCCTTCAGCCCCCACAGAGGGAGGAGTCGGTCCTGCCCCACGAACGGGTCCCTCATGTCACAGCAAACCCCCGCGGGACCTCGCAGCTGGTCCCAGCCTGGCCCTGCCATCGCTCTGCCAGCGCCGAGCATCCTTCCCCTCCGAGCCCAGGCTGCAGCAGAGGGACAGCACGGGCCCTCGAGCTTGTCCCTCACACCGGGAGCTGACACAAAGCTCCCTCCAGGAACTAAGAATTACTTTTCTTTTACAAAGTAAGCAGTAAATTATCTACTTTTCACCTCAGCACCTTTCCCTGGAAGTCCTTGTGGCCACGGTAATAAAAACATCCAGGTCCCTCTGCCCCCCTTATCTCACCTTTCTCCTCTGCTAGTTTAATTTTCACAGGAATTAGACACAGGACAAGCTACAGCACTTTGAGCAAGGTCCTAGTCCGAGGGATGAAAGCACCATCCGGGCCCCCAGCAGGTACGGACCATGCATGAGAACATCCACCCAGCACCGGACAGGATACCAGCACCTGCCCAAAGCCCACTGGTGCTCCATATCCCTACAGCCCCCAGGAATGGCTGAAACAATCCTCCTGCACCTGGCCAAGCCCACTGCCCTCGGGGGGTTTAACCAGCCTGTCCGTAGAGCAGGGAGGGAGAACCCCTCTGGCCGTGGGGTCAGGGTTTTGGGGGACCCTGCCCCAAGCAGAAGTCTGCTGGGGGGCACACACAGGCTGCAGACAAGCCACATCCACCATCCATTGAAGTGGGATCTGAGCAGCTCCTGGGGAAAGATGGGCAGAACGGCCCCGTGCTCCCCACGCACAGAGCGAGAGCCCAGCACGGAGCAGGAGCTGCCTGGAAACCCCAGCTGGGGCAGTCAATCATTAACAACGCATGGGGCTCCCCTGGCAAAGTCTGTAATAAATGTGTTTGCTCAGGAGAAACAGCTTGCAGAGGCCACAGACCACATCTGGCAGGGAACAGCCGCTCCCACTGCCTCGTCCTGCCTCACCCACCTCCCCTGCCTTTCACCCCCCTGCCTACTATCCTTAAGGAGATCAACATAACCTCAATTCTGGCCTTCTCTATCTAAACGTTTCAGCAGCATCTCTAATCAGATGGATTCTTTAAATTCAACAACAACAAAACCTCTATCATTTGCCGTAATCTCTTTCCGTATCCTACTGTAAGTCAGATAAAAACAGGCATGATGTTATTTTTGTCAACACTCCACACAAATTCACCCCAGATGAACCAGACAGCGTTTCAGCATCACCACAGCACCCATCCTGACCTACACCGCGCACACAGAGCACTCCAGAGAGTAAAGACCGAAGCTTAAACCCAAGATCAGTATTTTCATATTTTACCGGATCTCGAGGTCCCTGGGGAGACTGAGGCAGCAGCAATTCCAGCAGGTAAGTGTTGAGGTCCCCACTTCCCCGCCCAACTCATTCTCCAAAAACACCTAAACGCATTTTTGTCTCCTCAGAACAACATCAGATGATGCCAAACTGTGAATGGTGGTGAGAGAACGTGAGTAAGAGGAATGAATCGTGCAAAACCTGGGTGATACTGTTCAGAAAAGTTTTTGGTGGATCAACAGATCTCTTCCTGGAGAAAATACCTGTCTGCTTTCCTTCAAGCAGACATTATCAGTCTGACAAATTTCTCAGCCACAGGGAAAAAAAAAAAGAGAAAAGAAAAAAAAATTAAATCCTATTTCTGTGTCAAATTACACCAACTCTCCAGCACCTCATTAGTTTCCAGTTAATGGAGGGGGAGGGGGGTTAATTTTAAACCTTTTACCTCTTGCATTAAACAGGCAGATTCAGATTTCATTGAGTCTCCCTCTCTGGAGACATTTTCCACATCTCCCCTCCCCTTTTCCAGGCAAGTTAAGTATTAATCTCCTCTTGGCTTATGCTGAAGTGGCTTTGTATTGATTTTTAAAGATGTTCAATTCTCTCCTATTTGGAAATAGAGAAACACTTTGAGCAGAGACTCAGTCGGGTTCCCTCTCCACCCAAACATGGCCCAGCCCGCAATGGAAGTAATTGCTTCTGGACTCACTGCAGCTGATTTGTAATTTACAGGCTGAGGGCACAATAGATGGTGAGGGACTGCAGGTGGGCTGGGGGCTAGATGCTCACACAGGCAAAAGGAATCAGAACCTCTTCCTCACAGGACATCACCTCTGGCTGTGATGGACCCTGCAGAACCTGCCCTGCATGTCTTAGATTTTGCTCTCTCGTAGCTGCTCCAGGAGGGACCGGGGCAGGGACGCCTGGGGAGGCAAACAAGGTGGCAGGGCTGGTGAATCTGAAAGCTCCTGCCCCTGCCTGCCTTCCCCACGCTTCACTCCCTCCAGCTCCATCCAACCTTCTGTTTCTGCAGTGATGCCACCAAGGTATCCATCACCTTCCTGAGTGTTTGCAATGGGGGTGCCCTGTCACGGCCAGCACCCCCAGAAGCTCTCTAGATGTCCCAAAGGACATCTCCTAAGACAGAACGCTGCAGTTCAAGGGACTCTGAGTCTCCATCCTTCCTTTAAAACATCAGTAGCACCCCTCCAGTGACCTCCAGGGTAGGCAGCTGCCCCTGCTTCATGAAGAAATAAATATCTCTCTAAAAATGCCCTGACATTTTTTGCTTCAGAGACAGCAGCTTGGCAGTGAACTAGGAAGCCTGAGGGGCTGGAGGGAGCGCACGACAGGTCAGGACAATTACACACCGTGATTAATACATCACCTGGTGGCCGTCTGGACACTGCTAAGAAAGAAGGATCTGAAAACACCAGACTGGGACAAGATTGAGCCTTTATCCCTAGGAGTACCGAATCTGCCACAAATGACATTATTGATATTATTATGAAGCCATTAATTTCTGTAATAACGTTAGCTTTTGTGTTGACATTGCAGTGAGATGAAACCACCCATGGGTGAGCAGCTCATCAATCTCCCTCAGCACCCTCAGGAGCCTTTCTACCTGCAGAGGACCCAGCCCCATGCCCACACCTGAGCTGCAGGCACAGCTGAGCCCAGCTCTGGTGACTCAGGGCTTCTCCCCCAGAGCCCTGGTGCTGCCTCATCACACAGTACAGGATACATCCCTGTCACCCTCTGTGCCTCCCAGGGCAGGAGATATTTCTGGTTCCCTCGCTCACGAGGGACAGCACCAGAAATACACAAGCACTGCCAGGCATTTGCCACAGCCGGGCTGGAGGCACGGCCAGCTCATCCCCACGGCATCGTGCCCGAGCTGCAGCAGCTGATGCGGAGCCCCGAGATCTGCCCAGGCCCTTCCCCACTGCCCCAGGCGCTCCCCCAGAGCCCCTCCGGGCACTGCTCCCACCCGAGCACGGCACCTGCCCTGCCCAGGCTGCGATGGGGCAGCTGCGCCAGCACCGGGACTGGGAGCCAGAGAGGAATAAAAGGAGACAAAGCAACATGGCCCAAAACCCAAAAATAGTAACCAGTTCCCTGCAAAGGAGCAGTCACATCCCAATTTCCCTGGCATAGCAGAAACGGATTTGGGAGCTTGCAAACGAGGGAGAAAGCGATTATAGTGTTTCAGTCGGTGCTGCAGGAAGAGGATAAGAGGGCATCCACTTTTAGAGAAGTATCACAAGAAATAGAGCTTTAGATTACATTACATCCAGCCCCAAGTAATCTGATTAGAAATTTATTTTATGGCTTCAGTTAGAAAAACATGAAGGAAATCCCAGGAAAGCACAGATCCAGCTCTTCCATGCAGGCAGCGAGAGACAGAACACAGTAAGCTTATCTCCCCAGAAACGGCATGAGATGGGTGTGACACGCCGCCAGCCACCCCAGCACCACGTCAATTCTGAGAGATCGGGTCGATGTGTGCCAAGGAATGGGGCAGCCCCAGCTCCCACCCCACACGCCAGCAAGGCTCCCCCAGCACAGCAGTGTCCCAGCACTGAGCCACAGCCAGACCAAAAACTCCTCCGAGAAAACCACCGAGGAGCAGTGACCTGCGAGCATCAGTGACAGGAGCCTGGAACAATGACCGTGCCATAGACACATGAATAGGGGGTGGTTCTCCAAGACTCATTTATCAAGGAACAAAGCAAGCTGTGGGTACAAGGAGTCTCTTGCACACCTCTCCCATCCGCCGTGTGCCATTTGGCTACGAGCCCAACACTATTCCATAATTGTGACAGCCCGAGGGAGTCACCTTTGGGGTCCCTCTGTACAGCAGTGCGGCTCTGTGGTGGCGATCATGGGCAGCAACAGCTGCACCACAGCTGGCACAGAACAAGGTAGCCATGGCCATGACGGCAGCACAATTACATGGAAATTGTGTTCCTGATAATTTGGGGTATTTCTCCCTGTGAACACAGGCCTCCTGAAGAGATGAGCTCCAAGATTTCAGCATCCAATTAAATTAGATCAAATCAGCACAGGAAATTAGTCTTTACGGCACAAGCAGATCCTCTGAATTTTACTAGCAAATCAGCGAACTAAATGTCACCATTCCTCAGTAACATCACTAATAAAGCCAGATTTGGGATGCACAGCCACTAATGTGCACCACTCACCCAATGCTTCCAGCACCACCAGCCCCCTGCTCAGCCCCTGGTCCTTCCTCCACTTCCCTGCAGAGCAAAGGCCAGCCCTGAAGCCATTATTCCAATCAATCACCACTGGAATCCAGCCAGGAAGCGCAGGATTAGGCCCAAACTTTAACCTCAGCAGAGCAATGCCCTTCCCAAGGATGCTGTGAGGGGTGTGGGAGGGGGGGTGACCCCAGGGAGAGGTGGGGATAGGGTGGGCTCAGGCAGGAGGCTCAGGAGGAGCTGCTTGCTGAGCCCAGCGCTCCAGGCAGAGCTGCCCTTCACCCTGCACAGGTTCCTATCAGCCATGGGCAGGGGAACGCCAGGAGAGGTGCAGGGCCAGCAGCTACAGCAGACGCTGACCCGTGTCTCCCAGTCGCACTGCTGTGGAAAGCCACCACCTTAGCCCCACCTCTGCAGGAGCCAATCCTGGAATAAACACCCCAAAGCACTCGGTGACAGCATGGGACGCAGCACAGTGGCACCAGTCCCACGCTGCACAGCTGAAACTCAGGCTGGGGTTTTGCCACCCTGTCCCCAGGGCCGTGGCACTGATGGGCAGCTGCTGCAGGGCCCCAGCACAGGTGAGCTGCACTGGGCTGGCAGCACATCCTCACCTGAGCAGAGCGAGCAGGAGGGCTGGTGGCTGCAAAGGCAGCTCCTGGTGGCAATGCTGGACACACAGCAGCTCCAAAGGGCTGCTCCTGCTCCAGGGAAGCGCGAATCACATTGTGTGAAGAGGAGTCCAGCCAAGCGGAGTGTGTGCCTGGGCCTCTCTAACTCCTCCCCAGCAGCTCTGCTGTCGCTCCCCTGAGCTCCCACTGCCGCAGATGGAGCGCTTCCCCCTCCAAAACCCCGGGAGGGCCCTGTGCCCCAGCACTGCGCTCAGTGGTGCTGGGCAGCGAGGGGGTCACAGAACATGTCCCGGTGCCACGGGGGTCACGGAACATGTGCCGGTGCCACCAGGGTCACGGAACATGTGCCGGTGCCACCAGGGTCATGGAACGTGTCCCTGTGCCACTGAGGTGGCAGCCGGAGCAGCAGCGCGTGGGCCCCAGCGACTCTCCCGGCGATGGCACCGTCTCAGTTACCTGCCTCCCTCGCACACCTTGTTTGATGTGAGAGCGTTAAAAGACATATAATTTGTGGAGCTAAAACATGGATATTATCTCTGACACATCCATACTACGGGGAACGTGCTGAAGTCAATCACAGACAGAAAGGAATTTCTGTTGCTCTACAGCTTTTTCCTTGCCTCTTGCTCCAGATAAAAAAAGATGGGAAATGAAGCAGTTTTTAGCTGCAAATGCACCATCTTCCTCTTCAAATCACCTCATGCTGTGCAACCTCATCACTGATCACAAACAAGAGACCCGGATCAGCTTGTCAGGGCTTTAGTAAGTGGGCTCTGCACTCCAAACTGGAAAGGATTAACACTACACTGCTTGTAGGAGAAAGGAGCTGTCATGGTCCCTGGTGTGACACCGGTAACATTTGAGAGGAATGAGACAGAACAGTGCCTGAAAGGACTGACCTTTGAGACTTCACAGAGACTCAGAATACAGCTCTGACCTATTCAAGTACCTGTCAAGCCTCTACATGTCTCTTCTGGGTGGGAGCCTGAGATGAGCCATGTTTCCACAAGAGGCTTTGGAAGATGTGAGCTCCTCAGCTATTGTATGGGTCACTGAATGCAAACCCAGCATCACAAGCCCCACTGGAAATAAAACAGCAGACATGGAGAGGGCCATTTCCAGTCCAGGACCATCACTCTGCCAGCATCAAGCCTTTGCATGGCACGGAATGCCACTGGGTGCCAGCGGCCGCTCGTCCCTGCCGGACCGTGGGGCTTGGCGGCGCCGGCCGGCGGCAGGAGGCCAGGACTCTGCCAATTCACAGGAAAAGCAACAGCCGGCGGGAGCGGTACAGTAATTAACAAAATTATCATCAGGAACAAACCACAGGCTTTGGCAGAATGCCTGCACTGCCACGCTGGCACTGCCTACCCTGCTCGGCACTCCTTGGCTTGGCAGAGATGGGGCAGCTCACAGTCCCCAAATCACACCCACCCTGGTGGCAAGTGGGCACATGGGCATGGCCCAGGGGAGGCCGCTGGGCACACGGCCAGGGCCGAGGGGAAGCCAGCAGCCATGCCAAGTGGGGCAAGAGCCCCTCCGAAGCCTGCCTGGCTGATCCCCGTGACTCCTGCTGACAGGGAGCGAACCCGCGGGCAGATGGTGCCTCAGTCACCGCAGCCACCATGGCTCCCTCCGCCCATCACGACAATATTTGCTCCCACAGGGTGGCTGTTCTCCGAGCAGCCGCCCTGTGACTGCAAACAGCTCCCAGCCTGACGGGCTGTAAATATGGCAGGAGGGAAAACCAGCACAGTTTATTAGTTCTGAGACAGAGCTAAAAATAGACCCACGTGGGGCTGCTGAGTCCTCTGGGCAGATGTAATTGTGGATAATCTAGCTTTAAATATGGGAAGGCTGTCTGACAGCAACAACAACATTTTAACATATGGCCGGGGCGGCACACACGAGAACGCTGCGCCACCTCCAACGTCACCGGGAAGCGGCGCTTGCATCGACAGATCCCAACCCACCTCTTCCGCTCCATGGCTGGGCTTTCTGCAGGTATAAACCCTCGCATAAACCCAAATATCTACAGCAGGCCGCTAAGAGGGAAGCACAGAGTCAAACACCGAGGGGAAGCACCAGTGGAGCTGTGCCAGTACCCATTCCCTCACTCTGAAATTGTATACAGCTAAGGCTTACCAGATTAAATGGCTGAAACACTCCAAGTCCTCAGAGCTGACAGCACCTTCCTCTTCCTGTGAAAGCTTCCTCTGTCCCAGGCGGGCTGTGAGACGTGCTGGGAGGATGCTATGGGTGCAGGGCTGGGTGCCGGCAGGCGGCCAGGGCGATAACTGCGCCCTTCCATGAAGAGGGAAGCGCTCCCGCCTGCTTGCCCGAGATAGCAGGGAGACGTTGGGACTGGCTGGATTTTGTAAATCTCCCACCAGTCCTCGGGCTGGCCAGGGCAGCACAGACCATGATCCTGCCACCATCCCGGCAGACAATTCAAGGAGGTGACGGCGAGCAGGAACAGCAGAGCCACCACCCACGGCAGCAGCAGGGACCTGTCACCATCCCTGGCCACACACCTGCACCCCCTGGCACTGCAAGGGGCTTCATCCCAGCAGGAACCAAGCAAGAGACCCATTAGCGACACAAGGACTCATTTTGCCTGGCATGCCCAGCGGTGACTCTCTGAGCTGCCCCAGACCTGCACTCCATGGAAAACTAACACCCCTCCAGCACCGACCCATCGAGAGACTCAGCCCAGCCTCATTCTGTCCCTCCAGGCCAGCACTGATTTTAACCAAGTTTAAAGTTTTCTGCAAGCCCAGGGCACCCTGGCCCTGCACGCTCAGTCCTTCCCTAGCATTTGTGCACCAGAGCTGGGATAACCATCCCCAGGCACACTGGAGGCAGGGGGTCACTGCCAGGTGTTCCACTGGGCTCCAGAAGTGGCATAACCATCCCGGGCATGTTGGCTGGGGGGGTCATTGTTGGGTTTTACTCCAGGCTGGCCCCAGGCCCAGCAGCCACAGAGAGGAGCAGTTCCAAAGCAAGGGAGATGGAAACCACCCTGTGCGCTGCAGCTGGCTGCTTCGCAGTAGTTTCAACAGCATTTCTTTTGCATGTGCTTCTCCAGCTAAATATAATTGCAAAACATATATTTGCATGCAATTATCCATTTATGAAGTGCTAATAAGTCAAAGGAATTTACTTAGATGCAATCTGCTCGCCAGACCTTGTCCTCACAGGACCCAAGCACAAACCTCCAAGATTAGTGCAATAGTCAGTGCAGCCACCGCCAAGAAGCTAAATCATTCCCACATCTTCCCATTAACTCAGCTCCAGCCCATCAAATATTAAAGAGCCTCAAACCTGGACACAGCTCTTTTTACGAAGGTCAAGTAAATCTTTCATCTCTTCCCACCTTCATCCTCCTGCTCCCACCGGCAGAGGAGCATCACATGCTCTTTCATGTGAGTTCTGGCTGCACACACACTGACTCCCAGTAATTGCTGTACATGGCTCCTCCATTCCACAGAGACATGATTATTTTAGTGCTATTTTTGCTTTACAAGGCTAAAATAAGAGGGGACTCTTCATCTGAAGGAGGGGCCTTTTTTTACTCATTTTTTTGTTAAATACTCTGGTTTCTCAGTACACCCCATCAATACCAGTGAGCAAATAAGCAGAGCACAGAGGCTGAGGAGCTGTCAGCAGCTAGAGGGCTGGTGAACCCCCCATGGGCCAGTTTGTTCCAGAGAGGAGGTGGAGGAAGGTACCCACGAGTTCATCAGAGGAAAGTCCCCATCACACTTTCCCTCTTCCAGCGTCTCCAGTACAAGGACTACCCAAGGCCAAGGGTGCTTGAGGGTCTCTGTCTGCTTCCTTGGGGACCCCTACACTTGCTGGGCTGCCTGGGAACAGTGCAGGGCAGCTGTGAGAGGCAAACAAACCCAACTGGATAACTCACCTGGCCGGGACTGATGTTTGACATGCAAAGATCCTTTACAGGGCTGATGTTTTCCTCCAGGGTGACCTTCCTGCTCAGGAAGCAGCTTAGCTGCCATCTGGCTCAGGTCTGCCCTTCCCAGCAGCACAACTTGACCTCAAACACCCCATGTTTGACTAGGACTGCATGGAGCTGTGCCCCAGGAGCACCAAGGAGACCCCAGGAGCACCAAGGGGACCCCAGGAGCACCCCTGGAGAGGTTGCCAGCTCCCTACAGTGACTTCATATGACACAAGAAAACACCAGCACCAAGTCAAGACTGGGGGTTGCTTCTGGACATGATGCTCCTTTTGCCAACCCAGGGGATTCAGCTGCTCCGAACACTTTCCCCTGAAGTGGATAAGGAACAGAAAAATGTAACAGAAAAGTAGGGATCATGATGGAAATGGTCCAAATCAAAACCCAGGGTCTGCTGCCCAAGTGTCTCAGTCTGCATTGCACAGCTCCCGGGGCTGGCCCCTGCCCCAGCAGCTCTCAACATCCCCAGCACCCGAGCACAGCAGCACCAGTGCCTGCTTGCAACCTTGGGGACATGCACCCCAAAAACAGTGAACAGAGTGTCCCCAAGCCCACTCGCAGACTCTTCATTCCCCACAGATTGCCTCTGGGCAGGAGCACATCTCAGCTCCCCAGAGCAGCCTGAGGCTCAGCTGCCTCCTGCCCCAGCACAATGAGCTCCAGAGCCAGGGCTGGCCGTGGCCAGGACATACTCAAACCCGAGCGGTGGGACAGGGCACGCCAGCTCCAGGCTGGGCGCCGACGCTCTCAGGTTCCTCTGCCTGGCAGACACGGGCACGGCGCAGCTCCCCAGGGCAAAGCCAGACCCAAACTCACCAGAGCTTCCTGGGCATGTCACAGGGGCCAAGCAGTGAGTGTGGCTCTTTGGCAGCAGCTGCCAGGGATTGCTCCAGTCCTGTGCAACACCCTCCCTGCTGCCTGCCCACCTGCAGCCCTGGCACCTTTGTAGCACCTGTCACCAGAGGGGTCAGCTGAGCCCTGCCGGTGCTGCCAGGCCTCCCCAGCCATCACCTCTCCCGACACTCCCACTCTGCAGTGCCTACTCATGCTCTCCAGTCCCTCAGACACACTCATGGTTACCATAGGAACTAATGAAACCCGAGCTGAAGAAGAAAAAGGAGAGACAGGAAAACTGCTTTGATGCCCCAGTGCCACCTGCGTGGGTGAGTTTATCCCGACCCTGTGTAGGCGAGTTTATCCCTGTGGAGGACAGGCAGGGATTGCCCTGCATGGCTCAGCGCTCCCTGCCAAGCTCCATCCCTCCAAACGCCAGCCCTGAGGGGCCACATCCACCGCCGGGTGCTGGTGCCCCCCGCCAGCTTTCTGCACGTCAGTGTTGATGTCTGCAGCAGCACGAGGCTCCCTGAGGTGCTCCAGGGCAGGTGGAAAGCAGCTCAGATTTTCAGTAATAACTTCTAAAGGGAAAGAAAACTTCTCATGCCTGGTGCCTCTGCCATGGGTTAAACCAAGACACTCAGACAGAGGCTGCAGCAATAACAAGAGGGCACTAAAAAACTGAACGTTTAGGTTTACCATATTTTTATAATTTTAAAAGCTTTTGCAAATATGAAACGTGGCTCTGGCTGAGCCCCAATTACAGAACCACTTAATGAAGCAGCCTAGCCACAGACCAGAAGCATCGCAGGGCTGTGGGAAGCACTAGCTGCAAACAGCAGTGGATTTTCAACAAAAGTTCCAAGGAAACTCCTTCCTCTGGCCAGGGCAGGAGGGCGGGGAGGGAGAGAGAGAGGGAGAGAAACATAGCTCCAGACCCTCTCCCTACCCAGGCAGGAGCACGGCAGCGTGCCCACAGCACTGGCACAGCATTCCGAGCATGGCACGGCTGCCTGGCATGGTGGGGAGAGGAGAGCCCCGGGGGTTTCTGCTGCAGAACTGCTGCACCAGCCTTGGGGAAAAATCAGGGCACTGTGTATGGCAGAGTACAAGGAGCAGCTCAGTCCTTCTCAGCTTCCCGAGAAAAGGAAAGTCTGCAGAGAATTCCCTCCACTCCCCAAAGTGGTAAACATTGATTTAAACTTCTCATTAGTTCAGCACAACCTGAGCAATGAGCGTAGCACCAGCGACTCTGCTGTGCCATTTACAACGGGCATTTGCCGGCTCGTTCAGGCAGCAGCTCCCCCAGGCTTTCCGGATACTTTTCCATTAATGAATAATTTGCACAACGATTATAGAGGGAAACCGCACGAGCCATCACCCTACACATTGCCTGGAGCCCGGGGAGGCTTGGCCGGAGTATTTCTGTATCAGCACAGAATGCAGCTGATCGTGCTCACAACGGGGACCCCAGACCCGGGGAGCTCATCTGCAACCCAAGGGAGGGCAGGACGCACCCAGCTGGAGGGGTAGGGACAGAACCCTTCCAGCAGGATGTGCAGCCGGGAGGGCAAGGCTGGTGGGACAGCAGGCAGGTCTCAGCCAGCCATGAGCGCTGGGGGAGGACAGCATCGGTGCCACCGCTCCCAGACCTTCACCACCTGATCTTCCCCATCAGCCGAGGACACATCCCAGTGGGGAAGGTGACCTCACACAACTCACTCCATCACAGCGCAGCACACCTCAGCCCACTGATCTCATGTGTCACCGTGTTTGCTGTAATCTCCCAGCGCCTGATTCACTCCAGGCTTTCGGGAGAACAGACTGTGGGACACGCACAAACACATGTCCTGCAGTGGGCGGACATGGCTGGACTCCACTGCACCAGCTGGAGCCCAGCTCCCAGGAGAGCATCCTCCACAGGCAGAGCCAGCTCCCAGCACCACGCATCCCACGGGAAATCACTATGAGAGAAGAGCCAGGTACTCACTTGATCTTCAGGCTGGCCAGCATTGTCTTGTCGATCCTGGGGAGAGAGCAGAGGAGGGTGTTACTGCAGGCGCAGGGGCTCCAGATGCAGCCGGGAGGGGGTTGGGTTCTGGGGGCTGCTGCCAAGCACGACCTCAGCATATCCTTTGGAGGTGCCAGCGCTCTGGCTGTCACGACGATCACCACAGAAAGACTTCTTCAGAAAACAAAATCAACCAAAATTTAACCCAAAATGGAGCCTGGCAGCAAGCAAGAAAAAATCCCCCTAGTTCTTTCCTGGTGGTGACCAGCACAGAAGTGCTGCTAACAACCTGGAATGCCAGAGGTGAGCTGGGCAGCAGAAGAGGACATCGCCTCTATCCCAGCTCTCTCCAATGCATGGCTTCCATAAAACATGTATTTACAGGAAACAGACCTGTGACAGCCCTGACGGGGCTGGGAAGATCCCACCGAACACCACAAACACAACCTGGTGCCAGGCACACAAAACACAGAGCAGCCCCATCGCTCCCAGCCCCAGATGGCTCATGTGGGACCGGGAGCCCCAGTTGCTTCACTCATTTCCCTGGCACTGTTAATGAGCGTTCATCTCCTCAGAATCATTGTGGTTACAGTCATATTAATATTAATTAATGCAAATCATAGTAATGTCTCAAAATGCAAAACAATGTCTTTTGGCAGTCACTGAATATGCTCTGTTATCTGCCACATGGAATCGATTCCACATCTCAAAAAAAGACCAAACAGCAAAATAACACCCCCAGCTCCCTCTTGTTCTGCGCTGTGATCACAGAGGACTCAGCACGGCCACAGAAATACAGCTTCCCCCATTCCCAGCTTTACCTTCTGCACTCCCCGACTGGGCTCCGCTGTCAGGAGGTAGCTGCATCCACAGTGAGTGACACAGCGGGGCCAGGTCCCTGGCACTCCATGCCATAGGCTGAGCCTGATGGGCACGAGGCAGAGGCACCATTACCTTTCCCTCTCTTGCACCAACATCACACTCATAAAACCCCATGGCCACTGGAACTCTGTTCCAGGCATTTCCCCAAACATCAGCTTCCATGCTCCACTCTGGAGAGCCAGCATGCTGCTGTTCCTAAAAATAGACCTAGGGCACCTGCTATTGTGACTTAATACCTAACAAGCCTGCCTAGACCTTGTTGATCATTAAATCAAGTTGAACATCAGAGCATGCTGGAGAGCAGAGCTGTTTCCAAACGCAGTGGCAGATGCAAAGGAGCTCAGGGACAGCAGGTGGCTGCGGCAGCTCCCATGGGACCTGCACGAGTGGGGGCTGCACGAGTGGCTCCATCCAGAACCACGGGAAGAACAAACAGTTGTTGTTGTTTGGCCTCGTAGAGTGAGAAGGGGGAAAAAAAGAAACAAACAAAAAGGGGGAAAAAACCCACCACACAGGAAAGAAACCCATGCACGGAAACCGCAGTTGCAGTGTGACTATGAGAGCCGTTTGTCCGCCCTGCCCTGCCCTGCTCCGCTCTCAACGAGGCAAAGTGAAACACCCCACGCCCCACAGCCCTGGGGCTCCCGGCCCTGGGCAGCCCCAGCTCTGCGGCAGCGCCCACAATGGCTTTGCACACCATGTGCATCCCTACAGCCAAAGTGGGGCATCACATCTGCCCCCCAAGATAAACACACTGCTCCGGGACCTCGCTGGCTGCAAATGCAGCTGGTAGAGAGAAAGAAAAAAAAAAAATTCTAGCCCAGCAGAGGCTGGAAATAGCGAGTGCAGCCACAGCAGGAGGCAGCTGGGTGTGCCCAGGCACCTCACACACAGCCCCACAGGAAGGGTGGGGTCGGCCCGGACCGTGAGAAGATGCAGGTGCAGGCGCAGGGCTGTGGCAGCTCCCTTCTTTTCCAGTAAATGCCCAGGGAAGGTTCTCCGGCAGCGCACAGAGCTTTCCAGGCAGCGCCTTCCCAGAGAAGTGCCCCAACCACCTTGGGAGCAGCCGCACAGCTCACAGGGCATGGGGCTGCCCCCGCCCCTCTCACCGTGCAGACACTGACGTGGGGTCTAAAGGAAAGCCGTGTCCTGTGCCCCCAGCCCCAACTGCAGCGGTGGCACAGCCCCCGCAGCTGGCAGACCCCATTTTCCTGAGGGACTCTCTGGCTCATGGTTTTCTTTCTCCGGCAGCTGCCAAAGCACAGCAGAGAAAAACAGAGCAAAGCCCAGCTGGCTCTGAATGCCCCTGCCAAGGAGGGTCACAGCTCTGCTCCACTGCAGAGGGAAGCTCCTGCGATGCCCCCAGGGCAGCCAGGGCCGCAGAGCCACTGCTTGCAACAGCGACTGTGGGGCAGAGCTGTCCAGGAACTTCCCTTTGGCCACCACAAAACGAGCCCGCATTTCACAGAACTTATTTGTACAGAAGTTTATCCAAGTGCTCCCTTCCCATTTGTACGTAAAGAAAACACGATCCAGCCAAGGCAGCTCTCTCGGCTTCAGCGAAGCGTGCGCTCCATCCCAGGGGAGCCTGCTGAGAGCCTCGGCGCGCCGCCTGCCCTCCCACAGCCCTCGCAGCTACTCAGCATTTCCCCCAGCCCGTCTCAAGCAGCTCGACGTCCACGGCACCACATTCCCCTCAAAGCCTTGGGGCTGCCACTGTCCAGTCCCAGCCCCTACAGCCGCTGTGGAACGGGGAGGGGGCAGAGCACCCGTCTGCCCCAAACACCCAACACCATTACAGCATCGCAGCCACACAGCACAGACTTGGAGCAGGCACAAAACACCTCAGAGAGGAGACCTGAAGGGAGGGCAGAGGGAGAAGAGTGTCGTTTTCTTAAGCACTTCCCATACAGACCAACACCTCTCAGAGGGAAGGGACAGGAACAAACAGCTCCACAGACTCGGGGTGCAGGCAGCAGCCGCAGTGCTCTGCTGAGGACAGACAGAGCAGGGGTGACTCTTGGAGGTGCCGGGAACCCGCCCTGGATCAGGAGGGAGCTTGCTGCACATCCCAAGGAGCCACAGCATCACTACCTGAGTGCAGGAGGAGCAGGCAGCAGGGCCTCAGCAGGGAGAGAAAGGTGCAGGAGCAGACACTCTTGCAGATAATGTGCCCACAGGAGCCCACCATGAGCCCCCCGCACTGCCTGGCACCTGCGGGGTTCAGGAGGCTTTGCTGGGTTGAACTGTGCCAGGCTGCCCGCAGGCACAGGGGCGAGAAGGTCCTTCCCGACCGCCACACGCTGCTGCTGGCACGGGCGGTGGGAAGGGCTCTGCCGGGCGGGCACCGCGCCACGGCGCACGGCGCTTCCCTCCGCGGAGCCACGGGGGGAAGGACAGCACCAAACACGGCTCCCACCCGCGAGGGAGGGGGAAAGGGAAGGCACCCACCAGCCGTAGCCGCCGAAGGACACACTGCGCTTCCTCTGGAACATGCTGGTGGCTCGGTGCTGCCAGGGCGCTGCGGCCATGGGCAGTGGAGATGGCACGGTGGCAGCGGTGATGGCACGGTGGCAGCCACAGCGGTGCTTCTGCTGGCGTCGGGGGACCCCAGCGCCTCCCGGGCAGCCCCCCCAGCGCAGCAGCGCATGCACACGCGCACACACAACACCACAAAAAAAGTCATTTCCTTTTCTTTTCTTGGCCACAGGCTTTTCGCAACCTCACGCTGCAAATATCGTATTTCTCCTAATGGCAGGACCACCGGCAGTGCCGCATGGGCAGCGCCGCATGGGCAGCGGGGCTGAGCCATGCACACGGTGTCACCCACACTGTGCGCTGGGGTTGCCCCAGCCACCAAGGCCCAGTCCAGAGGGTCTCTGGTGGCAGCGTGGTGCTCTGCCTCTTCCTCTGCCCCCGAAATGGTAGCACTGCAGTTACAGCAGTGGCTCCCTGGCAGGGGAACATCAACCCACCTCTCCAGGGCCCCTCAGGGGACATCCCACTAAAGGCATCAAACCTCAGTGAGCAAAAATCCCATCACTTCATCTCTCACGGCAAACAGATCTCACCAGCCCAGAGCCTGGAGCATCTCCCACCAGCTCCATGCAGCTGCCTGTGGCACATGGATTTTCCTTCTTCTGATCCCCAGCAGCTCTGTAATGCTAAAGTGACATCTGCAGCCTGACCACCACCCAAATTCCCTGTCCCTTAACAGCCAGACTTCAGAAATCCCATGGAAATGGAAATGCTGACCTCTAGCTCAGTGTGAGCTCCCAACCATCATAAATCCCAAGAAAACAGATGCTGTTCCCTGCACCATGCTTTGGGCATTGTAGGACACAGCAGAGCTGTGGGGAGGCGAGCCCAGTCCCAGGGCTGGGCGTGGTGCCCAGAGGCTGCACCTGGTGCCCAGGTGCCGTCACACCTTTCAACTCCACAAAACACCACCTGTGCCCACCTGCACCCGCTCAGAGCTGGGCTACACCAGGGTTCACCCTCCACCACCCAAAGTGAGGAGGAAGGGTGGTGATGCTGAGCACCCCTGGACAAACAAGAGGCAGAGCGAGCTGAGCTATCCTGGGGCACAATCCCAGAGCAGAGCCGTGTGCTGCAGCCAGGATGGCACGAACTGCTCAGCCACTCAGCCTCTGCCGTGCCCACGAGACGCAGGAGCCTGTGCCCCACTGCAGCTCGAAGGCCAGAAGGAGCCTCTGACTGCCAAGGTCTAGCCAGACCGGCCACAGAACACTCACCTCCTAGCCCAGTGATCCAAGCCAACGCCTGGTGCAGACACACAGCATTCCCTGGCCCTGGCACTCCAGGCAGTGCTGGCTCCTGCAGCTGAGGCAGCTCTAGACCAGTGCTCTCAACCAAACACCCAAAAGATTTAAATTGAGAGACATTTGAATTCTGTCTGATGTGTGAAAGAAAGGGGTGGGGGGAGAGGGGGTATAGGGAGCTGGAGAGAGAAATCACTCCATTCCAGAGAAAAACTTGGATTGAAATCCAGCCATTTCAACTCCTACTTTTCTGCCCACAGCCTTAAAGGGATGAAATGATGGAAATTCTTTGAATTTTAGAGCTCTTAAGGACGTTATTTTAAAAGAAAAAAAATGCTGTAGACTTTGAAACCATAATTCAGGTACTGCAAAATATCTGGAGCAGACATTTGCTTGAAGCACGTTTGTTCCTGGCCTGCATGATCCATGTCAAAGCTCTGCATCAACAGCAGTGTGACGTTATCCTCTCACTTCATCTTCCCCCGGTCATGTCTTCCTTACACTCCTCCCAGCTGATTTCTGCCCAGCTCAACGGATCTGCTCACAATTAACATGCCTGAAAACAAAAGCTTCCAGGCTCGGCTGCACATTGGAATGAGAGCCATGGCCCTGCACGCAGAGGTGTGGGACAGGGAGTGACAGTGGCTGTGGGAAGCATTGACCTTAGCTGGTACCACATCAGGAACAACTTGGAGAGTCCCAATGGCCAGGTTTAGACCTTTCCCCCTGCAGCACCATCTACTGCGTCTCATTCTGCTGCTTCATGAACGCGCGGCTGCCAGAGGTGACACAGGAGCAGGAAGGGTGACAGGGACAGCGCAGCAAGGCAGGACCTGGCTGTCCTTTGCCAGGAGCTCACCCCGGTCAGTAGGTCACAGTCACTCCAGCAGCTCTAACTCACGTCATGCCTGTGCTAAAGCACCGAGTGACCCCACAGCTCCCCCAGGATTTCAGGGCACAGGAAGGCAGGACCCTGGTACGGCCATGGAGAAACATCTCCATTTCCCACTGCCCAGCAGGGCGTGGGCAGCCCCCACACAAGCCCACCTCACCCCACACCGGTGCCCAGGGACACCTGCGCTGGCAGTGGTGGAAGGGGAGCTCTTCCTGCTCCCCATCCCCACACACCTGGCAGCCGCCCAGGGCTGCATCAGCCACCACAGGAGCAGGAGACAAACTGCATTTGAACCAGACAAGAGTTAAAGATACACCAAGGACCGAACCCCAGCTCCCCCGAGGCCTCCCTCGCTCCCAGGTACCACACCGCCTGCCCAGCACCATCTCCCCGCATGGGAGTGCCTCCAGAAATAGTCTCTGCAATGACATTTTCTCACTTCCTCTCTTCCCCCCGAGGTATTTCACACAGTTGGGCTCAAAAACAAAAGGGAAAAAAAAAACCTCCTCCTTTCAGAGCAGGCACAGGCAAATCATAACCAAGCAGCCAAAATTAGGGAACAAAACCCTGGGGGAGGATGGCTCCTCAGTACCATCTGCACTGGTCTAAATTAACATCTCCTGGGGGCCTCTGCCAGAACCAGGATCCCATTGCTCTGACCCAACCTGGGGAGCGTCCCCTGTCCTCTGGGAACACAATCCAGAGCAGGATTGTGCCCAGCAAGGGCAGCGTGATTCGTCCCTTTCTTACTGGGGCAAGAGACTGATTGCATCATTAGTGCTTTAATATTGCCTGCAGCACTCTGAGGGCATTCAGCTTCCTATTATGATTCTAAAGAAGGTTGTGGGCACCCAGGAATATTAGATTTTGTCCTGGCAGGAAGAGCATGCCGTGCACAGCATCAGAGCAAAGAAAAACAATGTCCGAATTACCTCTGACTCAGTTCATGGAATATTTTTAACACTGTTTTCTCCCCTTCATGGTACTGCTGAAGTGAAAAGAGAAACTCGAGGTCTTAAATGCAGCTTCCCACAAACCCCAGCTTGCTCTCAGGGGTGGTTAACAGCCCCAGGCCAGAAGCACTGAGAGGGCTCTCTTGGCCACTCTGGGGAGGAGAGGCTGTGTGTCACCCAGGAGGATCAGACAAAGGACAGGAAAGCCAAGGAGAGCTTCCCGAGAGACCTTCCAGAGACCAAGGCTATGCACAGCCCGAGCTGCAAACCACGCTCCAGCTCCTCTTCCACATTCTCAAGGAACCTCTGGTGGCTCACAGACTCATCCCTATGCCCAAAGTGATCTGATCATTCCTGCTCAGTTCTGTGGAATTGGCTAAAAAACAGACCCCGGAGGAAGCTGCCACTCGACCTGCAGAACATCACTTCTCAGAGAGCAGCACAGAGGGATACTTACACCCAGAAATGGCAGCACCAGCTGTGCCAGCAGCCCAGGAAGTGCCCAGCGCAGAGGAGGTCCCTATGCCCTGGGGACCAGAGTGCAGAGGAGAGAAACCCAGGAAACCAACAGGTGCTGCTTGACAACCTGGCCCCCGCGCTGGCCAGGGGCCTGTGCCCCCAAAGCCCCACTGGTCTCTCCCTCCATCACACGAACCAACTCTTTGCTGCAGAGGGACACAGACCATGTCTCGTCAAAACCCTGTATGCAGAAACTCATTACATGGGCTCCCAGGCTCATTGAATCCTTCTCAGTCCACTGTGAATTTCACATACAGAGTTGCTTGTTTTCTCAAGTCCACCCATTTTAGAGTCCTACCTTGCCAGCAAAGACATGAATGTCCCTGAAGAGGGTCCCTCTAAGAAAAGCCTGTTCAAGCACACAGATTTTCTGTGCCTGTTTTCTCCACCTTTTCCAACCAGCCCCTTCCCATGCAAGTGGAACCCAAGGGAGGATGCTTCAGGGAATCAGCAGAGGCTCACATCCACAGGCACTCTGCCTCCCCAAGATCCTGCAGGAAGGTTGCTCTGTGCATCCACACAATGCCCACATGGGTGCCTTGCTCAGGCTGCTCCAGAGCCAGGGAGGCATCGCTGTCCCCACCGTGCTCCCCTCCGTGCCCAGTGCCATCCCTGCTGCAGGCAGGCAAGCAGCTGAGCTGCCACGCCAGCACCAGGTCCCTGGGCACTGTCACCATGGCTACCTGCACATCCACTGCGCATCCCACACCGCGGTTCCTGGTCCCCACTGCATGGAGGAGCCGGAGCTCATCGCACGTTTGCCCAGGCACTGCAGGAGCTGGTGGAGGGAGGATGCATTGGGGCAAGCCTCCCACAAAAACCTGTTCCCATGGCAGGTTGGCACTGGCAGCTGCGCCAGGAACCGGAGACTGTTTGGCCCAATTCACACAACAAATAAAGCAAGGTGGGGGGTGACTGCAGCCAATGAAGAAATTGTGGAGAGACAGAAAAAGAACAGCTTAAACTGAAAACCAGGGCTGGGAAAATGTGGCGGCAGGATGAAAGCATGGGAATCAGAGAGACCTGAACATGCTTTGGCTGGAAATTAGGAGGTTTCTAATCTTTAATACAAACAGTCTATGGAACAGTTTCCTAATAACTGAAGTAAAGGAACAAAAAAAAACCAAAGCCTTAACTGAGGCTCTGAACATTTGTGAAGATGTTACACAAGGTGATAAAGCCTAGTGGAAGGTGTCCCTACCCATGGGAGGGGGGTTAGAACTGGACGATCTTTACTGTCCCTTCAACCCAAACCATTCTGTGATTCTGTGACACCTGCAGCAGCAGGAGCTCACTGACCCGGCCTGTGTCCTTGCACCTTCCCCTGACAAGGGGCTCCTCCCAGAGCTCCTGCCCTGCAGCCTCGGCAGCAGACAGGGAATCGGTGGCTGCCCGAGGCCGAGCTGTGCTGCGAAGGTCAGACCTCAGCAGCCTGGGCTCGGGTTCGAGGCCACACCTGTGCGTGGTTCCCTCTGAACACTGCAAACAAGGCACACAGGGCTCGGACTTGAGCTTTCCCAAATCCTGCTACCTCTTGCTAACAGCACCTGTATTTTTCGACCATTTTGGGTGGGTTTTGCAAGAGCTGGGCTAAACTCAAATCAGAGTCCAGAAACAGTCTTTCTGGTTTGACATCCAACTTAGAGGCAGATGTTAACTCCAAGCAGGGATTCATCTACCCCCACAAAATGGCTAAACTGTCTGTGGAGAATTAGCTGTTTTTAGCTCCTGGAAAAAATGTCTCTCCTCCTGTTGCTGCTGAAGTCCTGTTCCTGTTTCCACAGCAGCGGCTAACAACCACCAGAGCATCTGACCAGGTACACAACAGGCAGCAGCAGCAGAGGGCCTCTTTGAGCCCCCCTCAGGACCCAGCTACCACACAGATACGCTTAGGGATGAAGGGAAGGAAGGATGATAAAACAAACAAGCAAAGAAAAAGGCATTTTTGCTGCTATGGTTATCATCCCTAGTGGGAGGAACCAGCAGCAGAGCAAGAACGCAGTATCTGTGAAATGTGGTGTGTGCAAGTGCGAGCCTGCTGCCTGCAATCACGCTGCGTGTTGGATCTGAATTTAGACTCTTTGGCGTGATTCCAACCCTCAATAAATCGTGTCGTGTGGACAGATATTATGTCCCTTCTGCTACTGAAACAACAAGCAGTCTTAAACAAAACAGCAGAGCCTAGAGCGTGCAGAAAACAGCAGAACCTGGCAGGATCCATCTCACATCCTGCATTCACCAGGGACGCAGGCGACATCTCACACAGCCCTCACAGGCTCCGTGGAGCCCCAGACCAGGCACACCTGTGGGAAGGAGCAGGATGAAGGGATGGTGAGCAGATTTTGCAGTCCTTCCCTGTCAGGGATGAGTTGCAGCCTCCCTCGGGGACAGCGGCGGGGAGGATCACCCCAGCAGAGTGGCGTGGGGCACGCAGGGAGGCTCAGACACCCTTCTCTGTGCAAACACCTGGGGCTCCCCAGCCAGGGAGCTACCTGGGGGAGGCAGGACAAAGCCCCCCGCATCCCACCGGGCCCCACCACCCCGACCCCGGGGACAGCAGGCAGAGCCCCGCACGGACTGCTGGACATCGCTTCCTGGAACGGTCAATATTTAAGAGCGGCGCTGGCAACCACTTTGCTGTCCTCCCACACACAGATCCCGGGGCTCGGTCC
>VZRL01006119.1:1026662-1070883 GCA_013397895.1 Origma solitaria | reverse complement strand
CTGGCGGCGGGCGCTCCGGGCCGGGCTGCGGGAGCGGAGCTCGGCCCGGCACCGCGTGCTGCTGCCCGCGCACGGCCGGGGCTGTCCGGGGCTGCTGGGCAGCGGAGGGCTGGATCCTCCGGCGAGTTCGGGCTGCCGGCGCCACTGATACCGTACAGAATACTCAGAAGCAAGAGCTTTCCTGGAAAGGGCAGACGCTTGTTCGACATCTTAGCTAGAAATTGGAGTTTTTAACTAGTTATTTGCTGGCTGTTCTTGCGCTGTATCGGAGCCTGAGTGGCTCAGGCCAGGGACAAGGTGCAGTGCCATGTCCTGACTGTTCTCAGTGCCCACTCCCGGGCCGGCACAGACCCTGCTCCCACCTGCCCTGGGTTTACTCAGTTTGGTGCTTTGTATCTTCAAGAACTTAGAAGCCTGAGCACCCATCTCAGCCTCAGCTTTTTCTCTGATCTCTAAAGTACAAGCGAAAGGAGTAGAAGCAGCGCGGTTTGTGGCTGGCCTTCGTCCTGAGGCACGTGAATCCCCTGATTGACCCACACGTCGCTTCCACCCCCCAGCCCGATTTTATGGTGTCGAGGTGGATTTTTGAAGTTTGTCACCTAAAGCAAAGTTCACTGGCATTTGGTAGTGGAGAGGGTTGGATGCAGTTCAAGAGTGGGAAGCTCAGTGCTGAGAGCCTCCCCCTCACACCCATGTGCTGGATTTTGAAGCAAACATCACGCCTGCAGTGCCAGCAACTGGGTTAAAATGTTATGCAGTGTGATCCCTGCCTCTCCGGGCACAATTGATTGCTGAGGGAGAATGGAAGGTGGAAAAATCCCGTGTGTGTTTCAGCACTGCATGATTGCTCAGGCAGCCCCTGGCTCTGGAGAGGAGCAGAGGAAGGTCTTACCAGGGAGCTAGTGCTGTTCCACAGGAGCCGGGTCAGCCTGGCTACCTTGGCATCAGCCTCGTGAGCTCTGGTCTATCAGCTAGTGTGAGATCGGAGACAGCCATTGTGTGCAGCACTTGGATTATTTTTGTTGCTACAGTCTTCACTGCCTTTGAACAAGTTTCTCACAAGTCTAGTGGCGCTTCTAGCTACCATAAAATGCCTTTCAACCTTGTCTTGCCCAGATTTGCTTTTCTCTAGCTCCGTGCATTCTTTGTGTCCATTATTAGTGTCTTCGTTTGAGAAACACCCAGCCACCCTTGCTTTCAGCCACATCTTCTGTTAGAGCAGCGGAGAATGCAGATGTTAATGGAAAACTGCTGTGGAGGCAAGTGTAGCTGTGCATTAGCAACAAGGTCAGAAGGCTGATTCTTAATCTGGGGATCTGCTATTGCTGTTTGTTGCTCGACCTTGGGGGTTTGCTGGTGTTTTGGAAAAGGCTGAATTGCTGTCAGTTGGGGCTTTTTTAATATGCACCTCTGACAGGCTTGGGGGGGACAATCGGAGGAAAGTTGTGCAAGAGAAATCTGATCCCTGCTACAAGGTTAAGAAGAGGAAAGGAGTGCGATACTAGAGCTTCTGTGTGGCAGAATGAGCGATGGGAACCCAAGGGGATCACGTTTGGGGCGGTTCTATCAGTGGGATGAGAGCTGAGCTCCCACTGGAAGCTCTCTGCTCTGCCTGAGCAGCCTTGCTCCCGGGTTTCCCAGCTGAAAAGTGGAAGTAAGTAGGTCAGGAACGTGCACTGAGATAAATCCACCTGCAGACACAGAACTGCGTCGTGCACAGTAGAACCAGCACCATGTTGCAGAGTCCTGTGTTTACCTTCATTGTCTGTACATGACTAAACTTGGCAGCACACCCCTCTCCTGGCGCAGCTTCCCAGCGCTTGCTTTACTTTCCTGCATTCTGCTCCATTGGTTGTGCTGGAAAGTTGTTATTTCTAGCTTTACAGGTCTGAAGTTCATGCATTTTTTATTTGCAATTGAGAAGCAAAGCCAGTCCTCAGGGTAGCGCTTGGACAGTGTGCCAAAGGTGAAAACCAACGCGTGGTTCCTCCTGTGGTGGCAGTCGCTGTCACTTTTGGCAGCAGGTCAGGGGTTTTTGCCATAGTAGCAAGGCTGTCTCAGGATTAGCTTTTTGTTCTCATCTCCTACAAGTGCTTGGTTGATGCAGTGGAGCTTGCACATGCCCCTTTGCCAGTGGAGCTTTCTGTTGCATTCTACCTTTCTGAGATTATTGAGTCTGGGATGGGCAGTTATCTGTTGTTTTCCTCACAGGCTGGCATAGAGGCACTTACACAGAGGACAAACCTTTCCTCTTCGGGTGGGGAAACAGAGCTACGTTTGCAGAAGTGCATGTTCTTTCCTCCAGCTGAAGAAATAACTGCTGTGGTGCTCAGCAGCTGCTTGACCAGTTTAAAGGTTAAAATCCCATGAAACAGACCGCTGAAGTGAGGTTCCCTATGGCTGAGTGATACTGGAGTAATGGCATATTACTTTAAGAAAGCATTTCCTTAGTTTGCCTTTCATTTTAAAGAGAAAATCTCTACTGCAAGCTGTTGAAGAAGCTACAGATGCAGAGAAGTGGCATGTCCAATGACATAAAACTGTGGGATCATGAATCTTTTCCCAGAGCTCCATTGGGTCAGATTAGCCTGACACGAGCCCTGCGTCCCAGGCTCCCCACTAGCCACCCTCCTGCCCTTGGGGTTGGATGAGCCTGGGAATGTGGATCGTGGCTGTTAGCAGGCTGTGCTGTGCCGAGCCCTGCACACTCTGTCTTTGCTGTCAGCATCCCTGGAGCTCAGCTGCAGGTTGGGCTGGGCTGTGGTGTGGCTGGGCGCTGTGCACAGTAGGGTGGGACCCCTCAAAGTCCCTGGCAGAGGGGCTCCTAAGGGACGGGCAGGTTTCCCAGGCTGCTGCTTGCAGCACACTCTGGCAGAGCTGCAGGGAGCAGCTGTCCAGTCCTGTCCCCAGAACTGTGTGTGGCCCGAGCGGGCTCAGGACAGCTGTGGTGCTGGCTGGGTGGGAGGCTGTGGGTGAATTGGCACAGCTGCACAGCACAGGGATGCAGCCGGAGCTGCTGAGGACATCACAGCTGTCACATCTCCCCTGCAAACCCTACCCAGAGATCAACAGGTTAGTTCCCTGCCTTGGCTGTCCCAGTAGCTTTCTGAAACTAAGGTATGCCACAAGAGTAAGGCACAGAGGCTTGGAGAATTATCAGCTGGTTCTTGGTTTTTGTCTGAAATATGATTCCTTCCTTCAGCTCTCTCGAAATTTGAGAAACGTGCTCTTCCCGACACTGTTAATTTTTTTGTTGGTGCTGATCTTTGCACTTTGCATTAGTCCTGCTCTTTGCACCTGATTTCTGTCATGTTTGAATTCCATGTTATTGTAGCAGGCTTGCCCAGACAACCGGTTTCAGGGCTAGGTTCCTAAAAAGTTTTGTCCAGACAGAAAGTTTACAAATGGATTTAAATGTGGCCCCCAGCTGTGAAGAGCACAGGGTGGGTAACTCAGGGTGCCAGATGCAAAGCACAAGGCATTTCAGCACCTGCAAGTGCCTGAGCCAGAAGCTGTGGGACCCTGTGGATATCCTGAGGCTTGGCCCTGCCGAGAGCGCTGCGAGCTGCAGCCCCACCATGCTCTGCTCTCTGCGAGTCGGTCCCAGTGGTGTGATGCTGCTGAGAAGTAAATGCAGAGCTTGTACTTCTGCCCACAGGTGGCTTAGAACCAATTTGAGTTTAATGATGGCCGTGGAGCAGCTCTGATGTTTAACTGTGGGACTTTATTAAAAGAAGTCCTTGTGTACCTGAAGTGGTGGATGTTCCTGGGAAGCTGTGGTTTCTGCAGGGGAGGCAGAGGGAGGCACCTCCACACATCTCCCACCTCCCCTGACAGGATGTCCTGCAAAAGCGTTTTCATTAGGGCCATCTCTGGAGCTGATGCCTGTTCATTTAGTCAATATATTTGGATTCATTAAACTATTTAGTTCCATTTATTATTCAGCTAAAATTTAATTTGCATTTGCTGTACTGACACCAGCCTTCACATGTTAAAGCTATCATATACATGCTGCTCTGAGCTTGCTTTGGCTGGAGTCGAGGAAATGTGGCTCAGCTTCATGAGACCTGAGCAGGTATTCTCTAGGAGATTTCTCCTTTTCCCAGAGGTCTCTTGGTAAGGAGGAAGAGTTGAAGCTGTCACTACTCCTTTAAAAATCACAAATCACAAGAAAAACATTATGCTTATGTGATCTGAAAGTTGATGCTGGCTCGTGGGACTGAGGGGTACCCAATCACGAGGCTCCAGGGCTCCAAGACCTATCCTCTGCCTAAGGAGTAACCATGGTGGTCCTGAGGGTTCCTTGCTTACTGGGACAGGAGCTCAAATGAGTTGGAGTGGGAGAGACTTCTCTTCCAATTCCTTTTCCCTTTAAAAGGGCAGCAGAAGCTGGCCAGGGTTTCTGTGGAGAGCTGCTGATCTGTTTTTCAGTTTCTCCTGGAAGGTGGCTGGCTGATTTGGATGCTCCAGGGGCTGCTCCTGGGCCGCTCCAGGGCTGCTGTTGGAGAGGGAATTGCTCTGACTCTGCATGTGTTGTGTTGGTCTTGAACAGGGACCACCTGAGCTGTGTGGTCCTGACTGTATTAGTTCTGATGTTTTTGTGCTAGGGATGTGGCACGTATTTTTCTTCTGTTTGATGCAGAGTTGTGTCCCTTCCCGTCCACGAAACCATGTCCAGTGCTCACAGAAGCTTTCCCAGGTGGGTCCAAGGCTGGCCTGTGTAGGCTGCAGCTCTTGCACAGCACATCGCATGTTTGAAAGATCTATGTCTCTGCGTGTATGCCATGAAACCACCCAAGGGCCCCACATGGCTAGTGTGGAGCAGCGTGCCTGTCAGCACGGGAGGCACAGAGGTGTGAGAGGGGCTCTGATGCCTGGATGATGCCGCAGATGGAGGGTGAGGAGCTGGTGGCTGTGGAACAGCCTCGCGGGAGGTGAGCAGTGGCCTGCTTGGCCACAGCCTCCCTGGGGCACCTGGTGCTTGGAGAGAGCTCCAGCTCCATAATCCCTGCTTCAGTTGCCATGATTTTCTTAAAGTAGCATGGAGAGAGGAGAGGTTAGGGGATTGCGTGTGTGGTTTTGTGGTTTGTTTGTGTTCGATATGGCAGAGCAGCATCAGAGGAGAGAAAATTCGTCTAGAAACTACTTACTGGCTCACTGCCTGACTGCTTTGTGCTCGCCTGCTTAGTATGGATGGCTGTGCTGGGCCCAGGCGTGTCATAGTAACTGCCCTCGCCTTGTAATTCAATGCATCTCACTTGCTCGGGTTTGGCACAGCACTTGTCCCAGGCTGCACTGGTGTGGCACTCGAGATTGGGCTATTTATAACCACCCCGGCCAGGACGATCGGGCGGCAGCCCCCTGCGAGTGCCTGGGAACCTGTCAGAGCTGGGCTGTGCTGCGGCACGGCGGCAGAGCAGCGGAGAGCTGCAGCTGCGAGAGCTGTTTGGGGCCTGGCGGCTGTCCTGGCAGCTGGGACAGGCTGAAGGCGTGTGGCAGATGAAGGTCTCCGGGCAGCACTTTGTGGGAACTGCTGCAAGCCCAGCGTCCAGCTCTGGTGAGCACACACAGGCCGTGGGATCCTGCGTGGAGTCAGCTGCTGCTCCTCTTGTGTCCTGCCACCCTGGGGCCAAGTAGGAATTCTCTTTGGAGCAGGCGTCTGGCTGTGAGAAGGCAGTGGAGGGCACGGGCTGCGCGTGGGAGTGTGCCTTGTGGGGACTTCAGTGTATGTGTGAAACACAGCTCACTGCTCTGATCCGGCGCTGCGTGAGCCAGGCATGGGAAACAGCCTTTTTGCAAACTGCTGCAGGCAAGTCACCGATCTCTTCCAGACACGCAGCTCTGGCTCACCCGACGAGAGGTCGCCCCTCTTGCCAAAGTCTCCCACAAGCTGCACTGTCTTCCCGGAGGTGCCAGAAGCTGCCCAGTGTGCTGGGCTGTATCCAGACATCATCCCCAGTGCGGCTGTGACTGGAAGCCTGCAGAAGGACATCGAATGCATCCAAGACCTGTCTGAGACCAAGGACAAAGAAGGAATGGTGACAGTTTGTGGTAAGAGCGATTTGAGATCTGGCGTTGGCACAGCTGGCCTGCTCCAGCAGACAGAGGCATCCCGTGCGCTGACTGTCCTTCCAGCCGACCTTGGGGACAGGCCGGCGGGGCTGGTTGATCATGCTCAGTCGCTTGAGGCCTGCCAGAGCTGTGTGAAACTTGAGGACAGCGGCTTAGCCCACAGATCCTGCCGCCTGGAGGAGCACGTGGCAGCAGCTGACGGTGATGCGGGCCCTGCAGCACATTCTGCCGGCCAGGGCCACGGCGAGGGGCGAGCGGCCGTGCACTCAGACACAGCCTTAGTGGCTCCAGACAGCGTGCTGAAGTGCAGAGGTCCTGCTCCCTCCCCAGGGGGCCCTGGGACGCTGTCCTCTGCTCTGCCAGCAAGTGCAGGGAAAACCCTGTTGGCTCCAAGTGCGGTTGTGTTGCCTTTCCCCCCTGGTGAGGTTTTGCCTAAGGCTCAGAACACAAGTGCTGGTTTTGGGACAGAGTCTACTGCCTGCACCAGCAGAAGGTCAAGCTGTGATCCTGAGTCCCAGGCACAGGTTCTGCCCTCAAAGCAGCAGCAGCAGAAGAAAAAGAAGAAGAAAAAGAAGCTCCCTCTCCCAGGTGCTCACTATGTCCCAGGGGCTCTGTCCTGTTGCACAGAGGCAAAACACCGTATGCCCCTAATGGGGGTGGGTGGCTGTGTGTGCCCGTGCGATGGGGCAGCATAAAGGAGAGGGGAGGGGAGCACAGGTGACATTTTACCTTCATGGCAGAAGAAGGAGGAAGGTGGCGAGGTATCCCACCTGGGTGTGTACCACGGAGGGACCTGTCTGTGCCTTGTCTGTGTCAGCAAAGCAAACTTGAGGGCGTTTTGCTTATCTTTTTCTCAATTCATAAGGCAAATCCCTCTTTTGTTTGTGACTGCAAACATGGTCCTTGTAAAGGATGGAAGTGGATCTGCCCGGCCCAGCCTGCAGCACTTTGGGCTGGAGTGTAGAGCTGTGAGGGGCCAGCTCAGGGAGCCTTTGGCTTCCTTCAGGTGCGTGCAGGTCGAGGACAGGCCTGACCTGCAGGAGTGGAGCAGCTCCATCAGCTGTGCTGAGGGTGGGATGTTTCTTCTCTTCCTTCACCCGGTGCATTATTTCAGGGCAGTGGGGACAAGTGGGCCCCAGGCAGTTGTTGCAGCGTGGGAGGGGAGCAGCCACCCACTCGGCTGCGCCTGGCTTTCCTCCTCCCCCACTTCCCACAAACTGGCACAGCACGGCTGGAGTCCACACCAGTTGCCCTAGTGGGGTACCAAATGGTAACTCAGAGAGGCTTTTGTCCTCACCAGGACTTTGAGGATATGAGAAACAGATTATTTTTTAAATTTCAAGGTCAAATTTTGCCTTTTTATCATTGTATTTTTTTGTTCAATCCCTGTGCAGTGGCTGAATTTTGGTCTCAAGTGCTGTCTTGTGTTGTACCTGGTGGTATGAGGGGATGTGTAGTATGACTGAGCAGTGCCTTAGTTTGTGGTTTAGCACCCTGTTTGCTTTCGCTGTGCCCGCTGGCACACCAGTGGCAGGTGTTCAGGCTGCAGCTGGTTGGGAGACTGCAGAAATTGTGTTATGCTGCTTGGAATTGAAAAATACCTTTGAGGAGGGAAAGGCAGAAATTGGCCCCTCAGAATGGTGCTGGAGCTGATAAGAAATGCATTCCAAATGTTGGTGCTGGAAAAGGTAGGGGTTTAATTTTTGGGTTTTTCCCTCTAACAGCTTCTCCAGTTACTAAATATAGGGAAGGAGACTCCTCACGGACAGCAGTCTCTGCAGACCAGGCTAACTCACAGCAACATGATGTCGCAGACTTTTTGATCTGATAATCTTTGAAAAGGATTAGTGACTGGCTTTGGTTTAGAAGATTTGTTTGAACATTAATTTTAGTTATTAACTAACTCTTTCCAGGGTCTGTGCTGTCTGTTTCTGTGTGCAGCCAGCAGGTTTTGGTTTCAGGTGTGTGCCCTCCCTCACACCAGGATCCTGAGCGCTCGGGTTCGTCAGGTGCCTGCCACCGCCGCAGCCTGGCCATGAATAGGAAGCGTGATTAAAGCAGGGCCTGTCACCTTGGCGTGTGAACTCCTTGTCCAGGCACAGAGATGAAACCTAATCCTCCGTCTGATCCTTTGTGCCAGGTGTGACCGCAGACGGCGAGCGCGGGTTGCTGCCCGGTGAGGTGGTGCCCGGCCACGTCCTGTGCCCTGCGCTCTGTGTGCGCAGGGATCGCTCACGCTGTGCTCGGGGGAGCAATGAGAACATCGTGTTACGGGTCGGCCGCCAGCCATCGCCACACCTGTGGGTACAAACTGCGGGTTGAGTGCAGGAGGAGGGTCCTTGCTGGGACACAGGCGCATCCCTTGGAATGACAGGGGAGACCAGAGGTCACAGCCTTCAGTGGAGACTACGAGCCTGTGTCTCGAGGCCGATGTGATCTGGCGGGGATCTCCGTCTCCAGCAGTGAGCAGGGCAGGGCGGTAAGCGGGAGGAGCGGCCGGGTTTGCCCCCAGAGCGGGTGGAACCGCTTCGCTGTGACTCAGACACCCTCCGTGAGCGATCCGGGGCACAGCGCTCGGCACCCAGAGCCGGCAGCCAAACATGGCTGCTGGCTCGTTTGGGGCTTGAAGTGAGAGCAGGGAACAGGAGAGAGGTCTCTGCAGGTGCCTTTCAGGTGTTCTGTGCCTCGTCCTACCATCTTGAGTAGGTTGAAATCCGACGAAATCCATGAGTGCCCCTGGATGTGCCTTGCTGTCTGTGCCGGCACTGCTGAGCACGGTCAGGCTGCAGCGGGTGGGAGGAACCGGTGACCCACTTTGAGCCAGGTGGGTGCAGCTCTGCTCCCTCGGGGAGCACATGTGGTGAGTCAGCACAGACTCCAGGCCAGCTTGCGCTTCCTTGAGATGAACCCCTCTGGAAAGCCTTGCCTGGCTCACATCTGAGGGTTAACCTGCAGCACAGCACATCTTTCTCAGTCCAGACTTTGGTTTCTAAGCTTGAGACAGTGCTGGCTGGAGCTGGATCCTCTGGCATAAGGAGACGTGAAGGTGTTGCCTCTACATGTCACAAAGTGCAGATCTGTGCCAGTGCTGTTTTCACTCAGATAAGGGAAAGAGGGATGGGAGGTGTGAACGTCTTGTATTTCTTCAGACTAGGAACAGTCTTCTGGTTTCTGAAACACTCAGTAGTTTGGGGATGTGACACCACTGAGCAATGAAAAGCAGAAGTGTGGTCCTGCCTGGTGACTTTCCCTTGCTGTGTTCAGATTTTCCTGTCTTTCTTTGCTTTGCTGCTGAAGGTGTTTGCTGTGCTCCAGACCAGCATGTGTATGGGTTGCAGTGCCAGCCTTGCTTTCAGCCAAATTCAGCCTTTTTTCTGGCTGCCACAGCAGGAACAGAAGCTCAGTGATCCTGCCCTGCTTGGGTGGGCAGGGGCTGGGCCAAGCGTGGCTTGGGCGCCTGGCGGGTCATCCTGTCTGCAGCACCAGTAGCCCCAGGTGCAGCATTTCCATGGTGGCTTTTCTGCACTCCCTTCAGGTCCCCACGTGTTCAAGCAGTCTGGGACTATGGCTGTGCTGGCTGTAGGGTGTGACGAGGGGCTCTCCCCAGCCCTTTGGGCATGGTGTGGTTTTCGTGAAACCACATCTCTTGAGGCACTCTTGTGTGGAGCTTTTCTTCCTCCTTTCTAGCATGACGGCAGCTTGTTGGAGCCAGAGCCAAGCCTCTTGTCTGACTCGCCCGTGGCTTCATCTGTCAAAGAAATGAGCAGCAAGTGCTGGGGACATACGCACAGTGACAGGGAACATGAGCAGCAGCTGCTGAGCTGCTGAAGGCAGCAGAGGCTGTGTGAGGTAGCTCTACTACCTGCTGCCTTTTGGAATGAGTGTGCTCTCGTTGCGTTTTTTGCCCTTTCACCATGTCCTAAATCAGCCCTGACTGCCATCTCTGAGGGTTTGCTGTTGGCAGTCGTTGTCTGGAGCAGGGGCATGACCCTCTGGGGATGCTTTGCAGGCCCCGTTGCTGCAGCCTTATGTTGTGCTCCAGAGGTGTGCAGGGTGATAATGGCCTTGCCATCCCTGTTCTGGATTATGGTGAAGGCTGGATGCCTTCTCTAGGCTGCAGGAGCAGTTGGGGCTGATGGGGACAGCTTTAGGTCCTCAAGCCACAGTGCCAGTCTGTGAGGGGAGGGAGGCTGAGCTGCCGTTTCCCTTGGAGTGGGGACTGGTGCATTGCTGGGAGGTGAGGACAAGGAGAGAGACCTGCCAGATGGCGCTGACTGCAGTCTCGAGGCATTAGCCTGGCTTGGAGCTGTGCTGACCCTGAGCAGCCTTTCGGAATGGCTGTTTCTGCTGCCTGGGAAGTTGCCCCACCTGCTCCATCTGTGCTGCCTGCAAGTGGGTGCCTGAGAGTGCCAAGCTGGAACTGCTGTGTGTGACCTTGGGGCTCCAGCTGAGTGTGCCAGTGCTGTTGGGAGCACAGCCCGAGGGGCACGATGCCTGCTGCTCTCCAGCACCCACTGCCCCAGGTGTGTGGGGTGCCGTGGTGCCCTTGGGGCAACAAGGGGTGCTCTGCCCTCTCCCAGAGTTGCCATCAGTGGCTCTTTCCACTCTTCCAATTTCTCCTGGCAACCCCTCAGTCTTTAGTGTGGTCCCCAGCCTGTTTCAGAGGGTGTAGGCTGCCCTAGGAGACTGGCAGCTTCCTAGATCTTATCAGCTCTCTGACACTGTCTGCCTTATTGGAAAAGAAAACAAACCATTGGGGAGCGGTGAGGTAGGTGCCGAGAGCTCCCCGGCCCTGTGATGCATCTGTCTAAACGAGCACTTAAAATGTCGTCACCATTTTCTTGAATAAAATTGCTTAGGCAAAGCCTCGCCCTAGCACCATGGGATCTCTGCGAAGTATTTTGGAAATGTGGAGGATGGCCAAATGCGGGCAGGGGCGTGGGAGCTGTTTGTGTGGCTGTGGAGTAACTGGGCTGCCATGTGACAGCAGCGGTGCCGCGGCAGCTGCTCGCCTCCCTCTCCCTCTGCTCTTTAACGTGTTGGTGCAGAGGTTACAGCTGCCTCCAGGCCGCAAAGCACCACACACCCATTTTTTTTTAATTAAGAGGCTTCTTATGACAGCTCAGTGTGGTATACACTGACCCATCCTTCCTGCTCTTCTTCCCTCCCCTCTCTGCATATGGTTTGTGGAAGATGCAAACACTGCAGGCGAGTGAGAGCACCTTAATTATGCTGTGAGGGAAGGGCCTGGCACACCTCTGTCTAGTAAACAGCAAGTGCAGAATGAAACCCTTCCTGCCTTTTAACCGCTGGTTGGCTGGGGCTGGCCAGTGTCTGAGCCAGTGTCTGAGCCCCTCAGAGAGGACCTTGTCTTAACCCCTCTCTTCTTGCCCAGAGCATCCGTCTGGCGTGGCACTGATGAATGGCAGCGGCCCGCATGACAGCCTAAAGGGCGAGAAGGATGCCAGGCAGAATGGCCATGAGGAGGCTGACCCAGGAGAAGATGGGAACGACCAGGAGGTCATCGTCATACAGGATACAGGATTTACTGTCAAGATCTGTGCACCAGGGATAGAGCCCTTTTCCCTGCAGGTACCTGCCCTTGCCCTGGGGAAGGGAACAGAGGTGGTGGGAAGTATTTGAGCCAGATCGCTTCAGCCAGATGGGCAGGGAAGAAGGCAGTGCCTGGGAAGGCCCTGTTAGCCCCCACAGTCTGGACAGCACCTTCAGGCTGCTCACAGCTCCCTGACCTGTCTGTCTTCTGACCAGGATTAAGTGGGGAAGGAGGCAGCAAAGGATGGAGGGTGCAGGAGAGAGTGCCCGGCCAGTGCCTGTGAGAGAAACGAAGGAAGAAGAGATGTGTGCAAGAGGCTGCCCAGCCCAGGGCTGCCTGGGCACTGCAAGGACAGGGAGGGTGTTTCATCCTGGATCCCAGGTGTGGAGCAAGGAGAGGGAGAAGTCGCTGAGGTGTAGCTTTGTCCAACACAGAGGGGCTTGGGTGTGGAGTTGAGCACAGGGAAAATGGCCTTCCCACTTCGGGGCTGTTACAAAGAAGTGTTGTGAAAACATGATTTCTGGGCCTGACTCTCAGGAAGGGAAAATCCCTTGCTTGCTCAGCAGTTGTGACACGATGCTGCTTCAGGCCAGCTGGGGTTTGATACGCTGACAGGTGCTAGCACAGCCCAGGGAGCTCAAGCACCAGCCTGAAGACCAAGGGAACAATGCAGTCTCCACTTCGCTCTGCATGCAGAGCTCTGCCTCATGTCATATGGCCAGTGATGTGCTGCCAGATCAGAATGGGCTCTGACAGGCCTGGTTCATAGTCCCATGTAGCTTGATACTTCACAGAAAATATTTGAAAGAAGTATCTCTAATTCTGGGGAGAGGCATCTGGAATCTAAACCCAGTGTGAAGTTCTTACCTCCCCAAGTCCGGCAGAGAGTGCAGCAAAACCCCATTCCCTGTGGAAGTAGCTGTGTCTCAGACTGGCTTTTTGTCTCCTTTAAATCCCCCTGGCTGTTAGTTTTAACAGGCTAATAATAGCAGGCCGTGTTGTTTACAGCAGCTTATGTAAACTACCTCGAGTCCTCCGAGTTTTCCAAGCAGTGTCAGCGGTGCTGGAGCAGAGCAGGGAGGTGAGGGAGCAGCCCCAGTGCTCCAGCTGGGGCGGCTCTGGCCTGGTGGGAGCTGTGTGCAGGTGTGGCACTGGCACAGACACACCACACTGTCAGGAGGAGGAAATGAGCTGTTTTCCACGTGCATCGTGCAAGGCCTCACCACAAATGTGGTGCTGAATGGATGAGGGAAGAACCCCCTGTTTCCCCCACCACCTTCTATGCTTTCCCTGCCCTCTGTCACCCCTGTGCCATGCTGAGTGTGTGGTGCAGTGCCCAGCTGTTGCATCTCTGGGTGCCACTCTGTGGGATGGAGCTCAGGTGCCTGACCCTGCAAGAGGTGACAGTGCCCTCCCAGCAGGAGCAGAAGTGATCTGCCTGGGAAGGGAGCTGGAGTCTGCCTTTCCAAGCCTGGAGACGTCTGAGAGGTTTTTGATACTGCAGTGAGGGGCAAAGTTTGGCAAGAACATGTGTGAGGGTAAAGAATAATTGACTAGGTTCTTACCTTCTTAAGGTTTCTCCTCAAGAGATGGTGCAAGAAATCCATCAAGTTTTGATGGACCGGGAGGATACCTGCCATCGGACCTGCTTCTCCCTGCAGCTGGATGGCAACGTCCTTGATAACTTTGCTGAGCTGAAGACAATTGAAGGACTGCAGGAGGGCTCGCTGCTGAAGGTGGTGGAAGGCAAGTTCCTTCAGACTTGGGAGGGAATTAGGGTTTTCTTAGGGAGTGATTTTGGCCACCTGTCACCCCTTCCTGTGGTTCCGTTTTGAGACCTGTGTGCCGAAGGAATAAGCAACTGTGTAATTCCGGTTTCTTTCCTCACTTTTTGCTCATCAGAGCCGTACACAGTCCGAGAAGCCAGGATACACGTGCGCCACATTCGGGACCTTCTGAAGAGCCTTGACCCATCAGATGCTTTCAATGGTGTGGACTGTAACTCATTGTCCTTCCTGAGTGTCTTCACTGAAGGAGACCTGGGAGGTACGGGTCAAAAAGACTTCTGTGGTGTGGTCAGGGGTTTCATTCCCTGACTCCTTGCTTAGTTAAACACACAGTAACAATCAGCTGTCCTGTGTCATTTGGGAGTGCAGACAACACTTGGAGCACTTCTGCATCCCTCCCTGAATGATGACTGGAGGAGGGAATGCTGCACTTTCCAGAACTGACTTTGTGTCTCTGTCCGTTCTAGACAGTGGAAAACGGAAGAAGAAAGGTACAGAAATGGAACAAATTGACTGCACCCCTCCTGAACATATCCTGCCAGGTAGCAAAGAGAGGCCCCTGTGTGCCCTTCAGCCCCAGAACAGAGACTGGAAGGTAGAGTTCTCCTGTGTCATTGAAACAGCTGTTGGCACATTCCTCACAGCAAACTGGTGGTCAGGGATTGAAAGCTGAGCTGGAGTGGACTTTGGGATTTGCTCTGCTTGGTGCTTAACGAGTGCTGGGATAGCACTGCTTAGCCAAAAGAATAAAGTCCAGGAGCTGGTGTGCAAAACACTGGACATGGAGTATGGACCTCTGCAGAGTGTGGAAGGGCCAGGCTTGCTGGGATGGGTGGCAGAGAAGGGAAAGCAGCAATTCCCTGCAAAGTCCTGAAGACAGGATCTGCAGATCACTTCAGATTGCCCTTAGCTTTCCCATGGCCTCCCACTCAGATTCTGGTTTAGAAGCTGCCGTTTGAAAACAAGTACAGCAAGAAATCCATACCCTGTGCAGCCCAAAGGCCCAGGGTATCTGTTTTCACCCATGTCTCGTGGTGTGAAGGGCAAACTAGTGGGCTGCAGAGGGCTCAGGAAGCTGTGCTCTGGAGACCAGGTGCGTTTGTAAGCTCTGTTTCTGGAATCAAGCAAGGGCAGCAGGTAAAAGGGATCTGGCGTGTACACTGAATGACTCTAACTCAGAGAAATTAATTCCTGCTGACAGGAGTTGCTTCTGTTGTGTTCTATTGTAGCCTTTGCAGTGCCTAAAGGTATTGACAATGAGTGGCTGGAACCCTCCACCCGGTAACCGGAAGATGCACGGGGACCTCATGTATTTGTATGTCATCACGGTGGAGGATCGGCACGTCAGTATCACTGCCTCCACTCGGGGATTTTACTTGAATCAGTGAGTAACAGATTCTTTCTGTCCTGCCCTGCAGGAGCTAACTGGAAAACAACTCACAAACAAACAGTTGCAGCTTTTTTTTTCCTTCTGCAGAAACAGCCTGTTTTAATTTGCTGCTCACATGGGTCTGTGGGAGTTACTATACTGGATTGGGCTGTTCAGTTATGCCTGGTACCACTTCTCCACAGTGGCTAAATGCCTGATGCTTTAGGGAAAGTTTAAACATCCCATAATGTCATCCGCTAATTAGAGCATTTTGAGTTGGGAGGAAATTCCTTCCTGACCATTGCAACTATCTCATTTTGCCCTAAAGCAAAAGTGCAGGCAGTCAGAACTCCCTGAGCTGGGCACAGGTTTGACTAGAAATAATTTCTTTTTTTTTTTTTTTTTAATGTTAAATGTGAGAGGCTGTTGTGGCTGTGCCTGTTGGAGTGGCTGTGCTGAGGGGGTTCTCTGTAAGCAAAGACTGCCTTGGTGTGTTTGGGAAGTTCAGTGAAATCACTCCTTCCCAGCTATAACACTAGAAGCCTCCCTTGATCCTGGGGATAGCTGAAGAAGGTCTAAATTAAGAAACCATCAGGGACAGGTACAGGGTTACTGGCTGATTCATGTGGGAGACTGGACAAGGGCCTTGCTGCCCATCTGCCTCTGCCCCATGGTCTCCCATTTTCCAGGCAAGGGCATGTGGTGCAGCCTTTGATACTGTGTATGTATGAAGAACTCTCCATCATGTTTCATGTTCTTAGGGTGTGGGAAGTCCCAGGTATGACAGTGGTTTGTGACTGTTTGTTTCTTTCTTTCTCTTGCAGGTCTACTGCATACAACTTCAATCCCAAACCTGCAAACCCCAGTTTTCTCAGTCATTCCTTGGTGGAACTACTTAACCAGATCAGCCCTACCTTCAAAAAAAACTTCTCTGCCCTGCAGAAGAAACGGTAGCAGTGCTTCTTCCTCTCTAGTTCCTCACGCAGTCCGGTGTGAAGCTGGGGAGGCTCAGCTGTGTGGCAGGTTCTGCGGAGCTGGAAGCCGCTGGTGCAGCAGGGATTGCTCCTCTGAGCTCATGTAGCGGGGGGTAGTTAGGACATTTGACACGAGTGTAGGCTGCAAGGACCATAGAACACCTAAGTGAGTGATCGGGCAGCAGCCCGAGGTAGCTGGCTTTGCCTCGCTCACAGCATGGAGCTGTCAGAGCTCGTGTGCTTATCTGGTGTTCAGCACAGCACTGACAAGGCCCGTGGAACTCAGTCCCCATCTGTACCTACATCATGGTTACTCTTGGCTGTAGCTCCCCGGTGACTCTTGCTCACAGCGTGTAGATTTACTGCTTTGGTTCTGCCTCAAGCAAAGGGTGGGGTACAACAGCATTCTGCTGCCGTGGGGGTCTCAGTTAGGGGGTGCGTTTGGAATTCAGGTGCTCCGTCCCTCCTGTCGAACTAAACACGCAGGACAGTTTGCACAGTGGGAGAGCGAGCAGGACTCCAGTGCTTGTGCAGAGGGACGCTGTGGGTGTACTGACCAGCTCCTGAGGTGTGAGTCTCCTCGCCGAGGCTTTGTGGTGACCACGTGCCTGTGGGAGGCTTGGTGGCAGAGTTAATGCAGAGCATGGCCACAAACTGCAGCAGCCCTGACTACCTGAGCAGTCCGTACTTCTCCCCGATCCACAAAAGAGACTGAAGCATAAATACCAGCGAAAGTAACACCAGGGCTTTGTGTAGGCTTACAGTGGAGAGAGGTTGGTTATTTAAACATGCCTGTGCATGTTAATTTTCTGTAACTTCCTCTAGCTCCCATAATAATAACACAACAATAAGGCATTGTTTGATTCTCCCGTCCTTGCTGCAGGGACCATTTGTACTGCGCCAGGACAGTGGGTCCTGTGCAAAAGCCTGTCATTCTTCAGAGTCACTTAATGAACTGCCTGGGCTCAGCAGGGTGTGGATTGACAGGCACATTGTGTAGCTTTCGGGAGCTCTGCTCCTGCTTCATTAAGGAGATGAAAGTGACACTAGAAAAAGGCTGAAATTAGCAGTGGCCTCCAGCCACCACTGTGGCTATCTGGCTATTTAAAAATTATTGTACTGTATTGCTTCTTGGGCCAGAAGTAACTACAGATGAGCCTCCAGCCCCTGACCCGTACACCTGACCTTACACTGTGACCTGTATGGACTGGTGTGAAAGCACAGGGAAAATTCTCTTGGAATAGAAAGGATTCTTCCTTTGAAAAACGTGTAATTGTTGTTCCTCCCACACTAGGGTTCAGAGACACCCTTTTGAGAGGATAGCCACTCCTTTCCAAGTGTACAGCTGGACGGCTCCGCAAGCAGAGCACGCTATGGACTGTGTCCGGGCAGAGGATGCTTACACTTCTAGACTGGGCTATGAGGAGCACATACCTGGACAGGTATTGGTCTTGCTTTGCCTCACAACACTGGCAAGAGTTTTGCTGCCAGCTGAGCGGGGAGCAAGTTAACTTTCAATGAGTAACCTCTGGTATTTGCCAGGAGGGTTTTGCTCCTCAAGGGAAAGCTTGCAGGAGTCCTTGTTCTTCACAGGGCCCTTGACTACAGGGGTTGTGCTGCTCAGGCTGCAGCGCCTTGGGCATGGAAGTGACTGAGAGGAGCAGCTTCTGCTCGGGTGTTTATAAATTCCATGTCCCTTCTCTGAAGAGTGCCGCTGCACAGGAGGCAGAGCTCTCCCTTGTGCCAGTCAGGCCTGGAATGGCTCTCGTGTCTCTGAGCAGACTATTCCAAACGCTTCAGCTGCAGCTTTGTAGCACAGAGTGGTGCAGGGCAGGAACGGCTGGCCATGAGCAGCACGTGCCTGCAGTGTGACCACAGTGGTGGCTAATGACACTTGCACCGTGCTGCCCCTTCAGTGATGCTGCCCTGTACTAGCTGGGCTGATGCAATATCTGTCCCAAACTGCTGTTGAATAAAGTCCACTCTCAAGGTATGTTCGTTCCTGCTGCTAAATCACTTCCTCTGAGCTCCACAGTAGCCTGAATTATTGCCCCTTCCTCTCCCTTCTCTCCCGAAATGCCTTGTGAAGCAGGAATGCTGTCTCTCCAGCCCCTTCCCACACAATGCATTGCGTCCCACAAGGCTTTCCCTCGCTCTTTCAGACCAGAGACTGGAACGAGGAGCTGCAGACCACACGGGAGCTGCCACGCAAGAACCTGCCTGAGAGGCTGCTGAGAGAACGAGCCATTTTCAAGGTAACTTTGGGATGTGCAGGCAGCTCCTCACACTGCCTGTGTTCTGGCTCCTGGGGCTTGTATCTAGCCACTAGCCAGGCTCACAGAAGTAAAAGCCAGCGGGCCTGCCTGCCTGCTGGAAGGCTATTGGGAGGAGAGAAGCAAAGGAACAATTTGCAGGGAGCTTTGAGAGCAGGGTGCTGGAAGTATGGGACCCCTCTTGAGCCACCTTTCTCTCCACGTGCCTCCAGGTTCACAGCGACTTCACTGCAGCAGCAACACGAGGTGCTATGGCCGTCATCGATGGCAACGTCATGGCCATCAATCCCAGCGAGGAGACCAAGATGCAGATGTTCATCTGGAACAACATCTTCTTCAGCCTGGGCTTTGACGTCCGTGACCACTACAAGGACTTTGGTGGAGACGTTGCTGCTTACGTAGCTCCTACCAATGATCTCAATGGTGTGCGGACCTACAATGCTGTGGACGTGGAAGGGTTGTACACACTGGGAACTGTCGTGGTGGATTACAGAGGTTACAGAGTGACAGCTCAGTCTATTATTCCTGGTATCTTGGAGCGGGAGCAGGAACAGAGTGTCATCTATGGGTCAATAGACTTTGGCAAGACAGTTGTCTCACACCCCAAGTACCTGGAGCTGCTGGAGAAGACCAGCAGGCCGCTGAAGATCCAGAAGCACAAAGTTCTCAATGACAAGAACGAGGAGGTGGAGCTGTGCTCCTCGGTGGAGTGCAAAGGCATTATTGGCAATGACGGGCGTCACTACATCCTGGACCTGCTACGCACTTTCCCTCCAGATCTAAACTTCCTGCCTGTTGAAGGGGAGGATATGCCAGAGGAATGTAAGAAAATGGGGTTCCCTAAGCAGCACAGACACAAGCTTTGCTGTCTCCGGCAAGAGCTTGTTGATGCCTTTGTCGAACACAGGTGAGCAGAGCTCCCCCCTTCTTCCACCTGCAGCTGGTGATGGTTCAAGGCAGGACCTTGCTGCACTGTCCTGGGGACATCCCAGCAGAGCTCCCAGAAGTGGGCAGCTAATTGCCCCATTGCTTGGCTGTGCAATTGCAATTTTAGACACTTAATTAACAAGAGGTGAGAACAGTAGGTATTCAGACAGGGGCCCAGGGAGCCAGGGGAAGAGATGGTTTCTGTTTTAGTCACCAGATCTGTTTTTGTTGATTCCTGCCCAAACATTTGGAAGTTCTTTCCCTGCAGGTATCCTGTCCATTTGATGGCTGAGAATGGGAAGGATTTATGCTTCTTTTTAAGGCTCTCTCAATGTCCTGAATGTTACCTTTCTTTCTAGAGGCTGAAAAAAATCATGTTGGAACTGCTGTAGGTGTGTTTGTGATGGGATGTTTGGGTTGCTCACTGATGCCAAGGCAGTGGGAGCTCGAATAACTGGACACGTTGCAGTTGTGTGGTGCTCCGATGGGGCTGCTCTGCTGTCAGGCGTGGCCAGAGCCAGTGGAAGCCAGAGCCTTTCCCTGCTGGGAAGATGAGCCCTCCCTGCCTGCTGAGCAGCCACTTCTGCAGCCAGCAGCAGCCCAGCAGTGCCCCTGCCCACAGGCTCTGCCGCTCTGGGACAGCTCCCAGCCCAGCAGCCTGCAGGACCGTGACTGCAGGGCACTGCTCCGAGCCTGGCACATCCTGGGCCTCTTTCTGCTGAGCTCTCGTGGCCAAACTGCTGCTGGTTGGTGTGTGGCTGATGCTGTGCGTCTGGCAGTGAGTCTCCTGAGCTGGCTGCAGATGCTGCCTACGGGAAGCGATTGTAACTGCTGCGAGGAGATGGGTAATGCACGCCCACTTTTTTGCTTCTTCCAGTAACGTGCATTCCTTGGATTTTTGGAAAGCTCATGGGAAGAGGGTGTATACCCTGCCTTTCCACGGGGAAACTGTATGGTCTGCAATACTAATTTGGCGAGATTTTTCCCTGCAGAGCAGTGGTGATCCTCTGGGATTCTGCTGTGCTGAATTGCCCTTTCCCTTTGCTGCAGGTATCTCTTATTCATGAAGCTGGCTGCGCTGCAGCTGATGCAGCAGAAAGCCAACAAGCAGAGCTCAGTTGTGCTGGAAAATGGTGCCTCTCCAGAGAACAGCGCCGCAGACAGCGAGAGGCCTGAGTCAGAGGATGGCAAAATAGATGATAGCGTGACTGGACTTGATCAGGTGAAGGAGCTCGCTGAGACCATCGCGTCTGATGATGGAACAGGTATTTCATCCTCAGCACAGGCCTGGTGGGCTGTCAGTGGCGGGAGCAGCGCCAGGCTGGGGGTGGTTGGGGTGATTGATGGTGCTTAAACAGGACAAGCACTGGCTGCCTGGCAGTATTGCCCAGCCTCTGTGTCAGAGCTGCTCACACCCTGATGGATGGCTCACCCTGGGGCTGGATGGCTGAGTGTGTCTGCACCCAGCAAGGCCACCAGCGCCTCGGCTCTGCCTGGGAGCACGAGCCCGGCCAGGCTGGCTGGGGGAGTGCAGGAGAGTGCTGGGCCAGGTGGGAGGCGAGTGGTGCCACCGGCACCTTTGGGAACCCCAGGCTTGGATTTCTGAGTGCCTGTGCTTGGAGGCTGGGAGGTCCACAGGGTTTTTGGGTCATCTTATGTGCTCTTATTCAGACTTTGCTGCCATTCTCCTTTACAGTTGATTGTTTTTATAATGGATTTCTTCAGAATGTGCCATCATTGCTGTTTTTAGTAACAAAACTTTATCTTAATAGCTAGGTTTGTCATTTCCTGAACTCCACATTCATTTGTATTCTGTTTTCTTCCTGCTCCAGTGGATCCCAAAAGCAGAGAAGTGATTCGGAATGCTTGCAAGGCTGTAGGATCCATTAGTGACACATCATTTGATATTCGGTTTAACCCAGATATTTTCTCACCAGGTAGGTCTACCCAGAGCTGGGTTCAGCCCTTCAGAGGCTGTGTCCAGCCATCTGCAGACAAAAACTGTGCTCTGTAGCCAAGAGTATTGCTGGCTTTTGTTGGCTGGGCATGGCGCAGGGCTCTCAGTGATGCACAGAGATACAGAAGAGAGTAATGGATCGCAGTACTGGAGCTGCCAAGTGCAGGCAGGGAGCGTCTCCCTCTGTGTGCTCGGGGGAGGGCTGCAGGTGCTGCCAAGAATCTTCCTGTGATTCTCCATCATCCCAGCTGCTAGACCACATGAAGAGGGAGGAAAAAATTCAAATTTGATCCTCATCTAGTAGTTTACACAAAAACTAACAGTTGTAGTTGAACAACTGATGTTGGGTCCTCAGTGAAGGGCAGGGTTTGTTTTAGTAACATTTCAGTAAGCAGTCACAGTGCCCTTCCACATGCACACATCAGGCACAGGCATCTCTCATGGCTTTCCATGGCTGGGAGCAGTATTTTTTTATTGGTAAATTGAGAAGAAGGTTCCAGAGTGTTTCTGGGGGTGAATTCTGGGCCAGTGTGCAGGCACATTGCACATTGCATCTTCCCATCAAAACATGTATAATTTAAGATAAGTTTTAGAAGCATCTTTAATTCCAGGGAGACAATTACTCTTAACTTTCTACCTGCTCTTACTATGTACTTTGTTTAGAGGACTTGTTTCTGTCAGTTGCTGGTTTTGGTTGATGTTCTTCTCTTTTCCTCTCCCAGGTGTTCGCTTCCCCGAGTCCAGCAAAGAGGAGGTGCAGGATCAGAAGCAGCTGCTGAAGGATGCTGCTGCGTTCCTGCTGTCGTGCCAGATCCCAGGCTTGGTAAGGAGCGGAGGGCCAGCGGTGACGTTGCCCTCAGGGCCTGGCTGCTCTGAGCAGTGGCACTGGTGACCTCTGGGACAGCAGCTGTGCCTGAGCAGCAGCAGGCTCTGGCACTCGGGGGGACCGTGAGGAACAGCGTGAGCATCGTGTGCAAGGGCACCAGGGGTTTTCCATTTCCCATCCTACATCACGGCACAATTTTTCCACAAATAATTTTTGGCACTGGTAATTAACAGCTATTGCTAAGAGTTTGGGACAATAGAGACCACATAAGCCATCCTCCCTAGCCCTGGGCATCCTTCACAGCTTATTGTTTTAGCTGACCCTCGTTGTGACTCAAGCAGTGACTAATAATTTGAAGTGAACTGGGAAATAGTTCTTACTAATAGCTGTCATGAAAACTCCCTCTGTAAGTCCTAAGCATTTTGGATGTTACCCATGCACCTGGCCAGATAAGAAATCCCCATTTCCCCTTTCCTGGGACACTCACTGAATTGATGGCTAGTGCAGCTGTCAGAGCAGGCACTGGAACTGGCAGGGGAGAACTCATGAGCTGTACTCCAGGAGGTCCAGGAGTTGTTGGTCTTATGTAGGAGAATTTTCCTTGTTGGAAAGTTTCTTCGGAACTCTAAATCCACTAGTTCTGTAGTCAGCACAGCCTTCAGAACCACTATTCAGTCTTTAAATAAAAAAGGAGGGGAGTGAGTCAGAAAAGGGCTTGGTGATTGTTGATTACAAGGTAGTTGATACTCCAGTGTATAAACCCAGAACACTGCACAGGCCTGTGTTGAGAGCAGGGTGCAGACCAGCTGCTGCAGCAGCTAGTCCTGTGCATATCAGAGAAGAGCTGGTGTTACTCCATGACGTGAATTAAACAACTGTTTATCAGCACTGCAACACAGCTTAAAATGCAAGTGCCATTTCTCCTTATCAGCTATGTGTGCACAGCTCCACGTACTCCTAATTGGGAATGCACAGTGACCCTGAGGCCCCTAAAAGAAGGGTTAGCCTGCAAGCTGCACAAGTAGGAGTTGTTTGCCTCTTGTGACAGAGTAGTGCTGCTCCTTTCCCACTAAGACAGAGGAGTAAAACTCGCCCCTGGAGTGGCAAGGACCTGGCCCAGACTGGGCTGGCTGCTGTGGTACTGCCCGTGTGCCATGGTGGTCCCTGGTGTTACAGCAGGTGTTACCCACCAAAAGAGTCTTTTTTGGGGTCAGTGCCTGCCTTCAGGGTGACCCTCAGCCCCAGGTAATGAGGTGTCTGCAGCGGCATTGGGGAACCCCGGTCCTGCCTTCTGTTGGGTTTTTTTTGTTTGTTTTTTGGGGGGGGGTTGGGGTGGGGTTTTTTTGTTTTTTGGGAGGAGTTGATTTTTTGTTGTTTGGTTTGGTTTGCTTTTGTTGTTTTTTGGTTGGTTGGTTGGTTCTTTGGTGGTGGGTTTTTTGTTCGTGTTTTGTTTGGGGTTTTTTTGTTGGTTTTGGGTTTTAAAAATTTTTTTTGAATGGAAGATCTCCCCTTCATGTTTGTCCTCAGTAACCAAAGTCAGTACATACCCTGCAGGTCAAGGACTGCCTGGATCACACTGTGCTCCCAATGGATGGGGCGACCTTGGCTGAGGCCATGCACCAGAGGGGCATCAACATTCGTTACCTGGGCAAAGTGATCAACTTCATCACCAAGACCCCTGGCCAGGCACAGCTGGATCACATCTTTGTAAGCATCAGGCTTAACATCAGACACTTCAAACCACCCTGGCATCGTTTGTCCTGAGGAGATTCCCACTGGGCCACTTGTTTTCTCTGTGTAAAAATAAACAGCTTCAAAAACGGGGGAGGAGGGAGAAGGACCTGTAAGTGGTGGCTGGGGAGTTTTTTCTCCCAAATCCTTTATGTCTTTCATGGTATTAAGGACTGTGAGTGTCCTTTGGAGTAGCGAATTGCTTTAGGGATTCCCAAATGTAATAGTGGCTAACACAGTTGGATTTTCAGCCATGCATTTTTTTAAGCCTTTAACTTGTATGTGGGCTTTGGATCAAACTCTGAAGTGTTCTGAGTGTGGCTGCCTGGGAGCAGTGAGGGCTGGGCTGTGGCAGCCCCTGAAGCACTGTTGGAGCTGCGCTGAGCCACACTGGTGGCTTGTGGTCACTGGGCACGGAGGTGCCAGGGGCTCCTCACTGGCTCCAGGAGGGCTATCAAATGCTTTCGCAGTTCTGTGCTGCAGGGAGAATAGTGTGTGTCTTCTGCAGATCTTGATAAAACACCATTTCAAAAGCCCAGTGTATTTTTCCATTTTCTTGCCAATTGACTCAGTCTGTTCTTTATTCCTTTGGCTAGAAAATTGGAATCAGCGAACTGATCACTCGATCAGCCAAACACATCTTCAAGACGTACCTCCAGGTATGACCTGCAACCTGACCTCTTGCCTCATGTGTCCTCCCTAATGACTTTTCTCCACAAACAGAGCTGTTTGGGGCTCTCCTCTCATTAGGCAGTTCCTGGGGGTTGCGTGGCAACGGGAAGTACAAGCTCATTAGCGCTGGAATAGGTACAGGCCTGTATGTAAGGGAATGCAAGTTCCCACTTGAAGAAAGCCTTCCCAGAGAGCAATCATTCATGCTTTTCCTTCCCCAGATCCTCACTCATTATGTTGGAGGCTTTTAAAAGTGAAATCAGAGCTTGTTTTCCTTGTAATGCCTTTTCCTCTTAAACAGTGTTTCTTTTGCCCTTCTAAGAAGCCTTTTTAATTGGCTCGACACAACATATCCTTGTACCTGTTCACACACAGCACTGCAGTACACCTGGCTTGGTTCCCCTGCCAAAATCTTTGCACTCTGCTTTCTCTGTCCCAGGTAGCAGCCCAAAATGTAACTCCACATTTGTGTGTGTAGGCATATACTTAATCCTACATCAACATAATTCTTTCTGTGCTAGTGCCACTTGCAAATACTGCCTTCCTCTCCCTCTTGTGGAGGATCTCCCTGATTCTGTAGGACTGGGTAGGTGAGGCTCAGGGGCAGAGCAGTGCTGTGTGATGGCAGGTGTCTCTCCCGACTGACTCTGGTGTCTCACTGTAGGGTGTGGAGCTGTCGGGTTTATCTGCCGCCATCAGCCACTTCCTCAATTGTTTTCTGAGCTCCTTCCCAAATCCCATTGCCCATCTTCCAGCTGATGAGCTGGTCTCCAAGAAGAAGAATAAGAAAAGGAAAAACAGGAACCTTGGAAATGCTGATAACACCGCATGGGCCAGCATGACCCCTCAGGAGCTATGGAAGAATATTTGTTCTGAAGCAAAGAACTACTTTGATTTCAGTCTTGAATGGTAAGTGGACCAGGTGACCCCGGCTTGTGCCTGGACTTGCCAAACTTCTGTAGCCCTTGTTCTTTAACAGGACCTCCCTTTTTTATTTGTTTTCTGTTTGAATAAAATTTTTACCCTTGAGGGACTTTCATAAATTTTTAATGGAAAGAAATTGCGCAAAGAGTAGCAGGGGAAAGTGAAATTTTGAATCAGGTGAAACCTATGAGGCAAAGGCAGCCAGGAAAAACAGAGGAGGAAGGGAAAGCTCTCCTAAGGGTGCAGAGGGGACCAGAAAGTGACAAGCAGAAGTAGTATAGTCAAAAGATAATTTCTGTTTCAACAATGATTTAGGCTGAAGGGAGCTTCTGTTCCAAAAAAAGGGCAGCTGCTCCTGTACATGAGCAGAGGTGGAGAATAAGGAAGGGGCACATTGTGAGTGTTAAACTGGAAGCACCAATGAAGTGTCCCAAGAGAGAAGCCATGGCTAGTTGGATCAAAATTTTGATAGTTGGACAGTGATCATCCCTTCATGTCAGGGACTGCTCACTGCTCACCAAGAGCGGAAGGTATTCAGCCCAAATGCTGCAGTGGGCTTTGAGGAGAACACGTGTAGGATATCTGTAAAACACTGCTGTGCTCTGTAGGCTTTCACAGACCATGGGCAAACTCTGCAGGGTTAGTCTTTAGTTTGAGTTAGCACTTGGCTGTACAGGGCCCTGTGCTTCGGGTGCCCGCAGTGGAGGGATGTCCTTGAGTAGTAACTCCCCTGAGAGCTGAAGCTTGTGTGTGCTTTCTGCAGTGAGAATGTTGACCAAGCAGCTGAAGTGTATAATCTACAGAAGATCACCCTGCTCCGTGAAATCTCCCTCAAAACTGGAGTCCAGGTAAGATCCACATCCTCCTTCCCTTCCCTTCCCATCATATTCTGTACTGAGGAACATGAAGAGTAAGTGCACTGTGTTTTGCAGGCACAGCACGAGCCCCAAAAGGTCTTTGTCGTGTTCATGTTGGAATACAGACCCCAGCTCTGAGAAAGAGATCTGTAATCAGTTCCCTCTTAGGGTAAACTTGATGACATGTCCCTTGGAAGAACAGCCAGCCTCAGTATAATTGCACTGCCTTCTCGCTCCTCTGCAGGCTGTGGGACAAGGGATGACCTCTCCTGTCGAGGGTTCAGTGTTGTCACTGTGGTGCCATTTTGCCATGTACATGTGGTAGTGCACACCTACACCTGACCACCTGGGAGAATTCTGTCCCAGGTCATGGTACAGGAGATGTTTTGACTGTGAATCCATGTGCAGAATTTCACCTCTCTTCCTGTCAAGTGCCTGTGGAAGTGCTAACTGTACCCTCCACTCTTTTTGGTCCCTCCAGATCCTGCTGAAGGAATACAACTTTGACAACAGGCACAAGCCCACCTTCACAGAAGAGGATATTCTCAACATCTTCCCTGTAGTGAAGCATGTAAACCCCAAAGCCTCCGATGCTTTCCACTTCTTCCAGAGCGGGCAAGCAAAGGTTCAGCAAGGTACAGAACCCCCATGGCTCTGCCTCTTGGGATGACCACTGCTAATGGGCGGAGCAGGGTGTGTGGGGCAAGGCCACCAGTACAGCCCTGCCCACCCTGCTTTAGTAGAGAATCCTGGTCTCCAGACTCTGGAACACTCCTGTTACAAAGCCACCTGTGATGAGCAAGGACAGGCCAGGGCAGTGATACCCTTCCCCCAAGGCAGTGACCTGTGTCTGTATCCCACTGTCGGTCTCACTTCACAGGCAGCCTGTCTCCAGCAGGGTTAGGGGTTATTTAATATATATGTATCAATATATATATGTGGATATACGTTCTTTGCAGGTTTCTTGAAGGAGGGCTGCGAGCTCATCAACGAAGCCTTAAACCTGTTCAACAATGTGTATGGTGCTATGCATGTAGAAATCTGTGCCTGCCTGAGGCTGCTAGCTCGGCTCAACTATATCATGGGAGATTACTCAGAGGTAAGCAGGGGCTCCGAGGGTCTCCTCAGTCCTCTCATTCCTTCCCCATGCTTGCTCAAGCTCAAAGCAGGGTGTGACTTGCTCTGGGTTCTGTTCTGTTCAGGCCTTAAGCAATCAGCAGAAAGCGGTGCTAATGAGCGAGAGGGTCCTGGGCATCGAACACCCCAACACCATCCAAGAATATGTGAGTATGGGGAGCTGGGGGAGCAGCAGCACCTCAGGGGTCTGGCTGCAGTCCGTGAGCCTTAGTTTGTGTCTGCAGCTGGAAAACAGCTGCATTTTCCTTTCTTCTCCAACTTTCTTTCCAGAATCCTCCACTTTATCATCTCTTACGATTCTGCAAAGTGAAATGCTGAGTGTGTGCACTATAAATGTCCTGCATACTCACTATTTGTCCTGCTTAGCCTAGGTTTCTAGTGTTTGTCTGCTGCATCTTTATTTAAATTTATTAATTCTCCTGGCTTTGACCCTGGGTGTTTGTCAAAAACAAAAAGAGGAAATCCCCCCAAAAGCACAGTCAGAATATAACATACATGCAGGTCAGGTTGGAAATACTCCACGAGGGGTATTAAGAGAAACTGAAATAAAACACTCAGCTTCCTCAGTGCTGTGTCCTCTGGAATACCTCAGTGGGGCTGTGAATCAGCTGTCAGACTTTTCGAAGTGGCTGAAGTCCTTTTTTAACCATTAAGGAAGACTTTTTATTCATGTGCAGCTGAGGAAAGGAATGGAAAGGAGTGATTAGTTTCCTTTACATTAATGCTGGGTCCCTTCTCTTGTCCTAGATGCACCTGGCTCTGTACTGCTTTGCAAACAGCCAACTCTCAACAGCACTGAACCTGCTGTACCGTGCACGCTACCTCATGCTGTTGGTATTTGGGGAGGATCACCCAGAAATGGCACTCTTAGATGTAAGTAATCTGTTTAAGAGTCTTCACATTCCTGATCTTGAAGAAACTTCTTGGCCTTTAAGATGCCCACGTGATGGCTGTTGAAAACAAATGTTCAGGCAGTGCTTTTCCTCCCTGGGTTGTTTATTACTGGTTGGTGCCATCAGATGAAGGAAAAAAGGAGTTTGACCCTTTAGCTGGGAGGGTTAGCCTCTGTGCTGAGCTCTGCTCTGGGATACTGCAGGTGGGGTTTGAGCACCTGTAATCCTTAGGGAAACTCCTTTGTTTATGATGTTCTTGTTTCCCTGGCATTAACTGAAGAGTTCCTTACCTCCCGTGTGCATGGCTACCTTGGGCCGAGCTGCCACGGGGGAGGATGGTCCCTGTCATATGCTACTGCTGCAGGGACATCACTAGGGGCTGCAGCCCTTCCCTGGGAGATGCCGCTGTTCACAGAGCAGGAACTGTAGTGTGAATGTGTCTTTCCCAATGCCTGCTTGGCTTCTCTGTACAGAACAACATTGGCCTCGTGCTCCACGGGGTCATGGAGTATGACCTGTCCCTCCGGTTCCTGGAGAATGCGTTGGCCATCAGCTCCAAGTACCACGGCTCCAAATCTTTGAAGGTTGCACTGAGGTGAGGCAGGGTGGGGTGCTGGGCTGGGTCACCGCTGTCAGAGGGAGCACAGTCACCAGGTGCTCACATGGGAGGGTCTGGTCTTGTGAACTGCAGATTCAGTCTTGTCCCAGAAGTCAAGGTCATGGTGCAGAATGCAAGTTTGTTGTTTCGAAAGATGGACATCCCTTGTTCTTAAGACTAATTGTAGCATCTACCATGATGGTGCTTGCTCAAAATACCTGTCAAGATGACCCTGGTCCCTGTGGACTCTCAGTAGAAAAATGTACGTGGGGAGTAAAGGTTGGAGAGCCTGTAAGGGAAATTACACTGCGATCCAGGGACAGCATGTTAAATGCTCATGTTTAATTTTTCCAGCCCTCGGGGAGGGATCTTTGAGAATCATTTAATGTGGTTTTGCCTTTGCCATGAAGTCCTGTGTGTGAACAAAAACCCAGAGTGGCTTCTGTGTGTTCCCAAGGGAGCTGGGACTGGTGACACCTGTAGGATCTGCTCCCAGTGCCCACTGCTGCAGCGCTGGATGCCCTGTCCTTCAGTGCGGAACTGAACTGGCTTTATCAGCCAGGCATGGCCCACTCCCAGTTCTTGCTGCCACATCACAGAACAGATGGCTATCTGTTCTCTGTCAGGGTGCATATCAACCTGATTAAGCACCTGCAAGAGCCTGCCTTGTTTTTCAGTGGCTGATGGATGTGCAGGCTGCAGAGAGTGTTCTGCTGTCCCTCAGTGGCACTGGGCTTCTTGGAGAGACCCATCCTTTCCCACAGAGTAACACTGCCAAACACAGCAATTTTTTTTTTTCATTTCAGAAGCACCAAGGCAAACAGTCCAAGCCAAGTCGGCTCTCCCAACTGGAGAGAGCCCAGGGGACTCAGGTGTGGCTCTGCCTGAGGGCTTAGGGCTTCCTCTCCAGTTAATTAATCCAGCCCCGAGATACTCCCATGGATGTGCCTCTCCCTTTGGTTCACTGTGGCCTTCAGCTTTTCTTGATGCAGGAGGAAAGATCCCCACTTCAGTCTTTACCTCTGTAGGTCATTTCTCAGCATTCCAACAAAAATCCAACCCAAATCAATGTAGTATTTGAATCCCCAGCTAGGCTGGGAAGAAGTAACTCCCAGGGTGCTGCATTCAGCCAGCTTTCACTCTCATGTTAACACTTTCAGCCGAGACACGGTGATGTCACTGTCATGCTTGCTGCAGCGTAGAAATATTTCTTCTTCACAGAAGTGACCCAACCTTTTTCCTTCCCTCAGCCACCACTTGGTCGCCCGAGTGTACGAGAGCAAAGCAGAATTCCGGTCAGCTCTGCAGCATGAGAAGGAAGGCTACACCATCTACAAGAATCAGGTGATGAGCCGCGCACTCATGTCCTGTGACTGCAGGGCCAGAACCAAGCGGTTCCATTGCAAACCACTGCCCAGCCTGGGCCTTGGGGAGGCCTTTCCTACAAACTGCTCTGAGTGGATGCCAGGGAATTCTTGTAGGGCTGGGGCAAAATTGCTGCCCTGTGCAGTAACTGCCCGCTGCTCTGCCAGGAGCCTTTGCCCAGTTTCTTGCAAGTATGTCCGTGCTATACTCATGGCTGGACAAGCCCTTCTGTCATGGCACGGCCCTGTGTTCTGGTGGGGCTTGGAAAAAACTGGTCTGTTCTTCCCATGTTTTGCACCACTAGTCTTTAAATACCAGCTCCAAACTGGTTTGGTAGTGAGCTCGCAGCCCGGCTGCTGCTCAGCGAAACTCCTGCCCCAGCCTGGGGCTGTCTGAGCACGTCTGCGGCTGCACGCGGTGACTCAGCGCTGCTGAGCTGGCTGGAGGCACAGCCCAGTGCGGGGAATGCTGGAATACTGCTCCTGGAAGCACAGCCAGGTGGGGGGGATGCTGGAATGCTGCTCCTGGAAGAAGAGCCCAGTGCAGGGAATGCAATGTGCTCCCACTTCATGAAAATGTGGAATGTTGATAATAAGGCTCTTAGAGGAACTGTTTTATTGGTTTTTGAATGCCAAAGCAGGTAAAATCCATTTTGTTGAGTTCCTGTAGGGATGCTGAGCTGGCAGCACCCAGGTGTGTGCCCTGGGTTGGGTCCTGCTCACTTGTGATGTTGAGCCTTTTTTTTCCCATTTCCCATCAGCTCGGCGAACACCACGAAAAGACCAAAGAGAGCTCAGAGTACTTGAAATACCTGACTCAGCAAGCGGTCGCTCTGCAGCGCACAATGAATGAGATCTACAAGAATGGCTCCAATGCCAACATCATGCCGCTGAAGGTAACCCAGGGAGCGTGCTGTGCCAGCAGCGAGCTGTGTCCCGCTGCTCCTGAGGGTCATGGAGTGTCACGAGGGGGTAGCGGTTGTGCCACATCAGACCCTTCCCAGGCAGAAGTCCCTGCCAAGGCAGTGGCTCACAGTGTGGTGGTCACCAGTGTGGATGGAGCATCTGTCACCTCTGAGTAGAGCATTCCTGGCTCCAGCTCTTTCTCCCGAGCTCAGGCAGTTGGGTGCAGGTGCCAGCGTTGCAGAGTGCCTGGGGAAGCGGCAGGGTACAGGGACAGCTCCTGGGGTGAGAGCCTGGCACACCTCCACACAACCCTGCCCTGCTGCTGACTCACTGCCGGGGGGCAGGTTGCTCAACCCAAAAGTACTTCAGTTTCCTCATCCTCAAAAATGCTGTCATCTTCTACCAGATGCTTTGTTCTCCTTCCAGGGATGTTGTGGTTGGGGAGGCTGGGCAGGGAGCGTGGAGGGGCTGTCTTCCCTTACCTGGAGCAGGAATGACTGGCCCTCTTGGGCCAAACCCAGCTGCCTGCACACCTGGCAGAGCACCTGGCCTGAGCAATGGGCACTCTCCCTGCCAGGCTGTACCCCAGCAGATTGGGAAAGAGTTCCAGCTTCAGGGAGGACGGAGTGGCTGAGTGCTCTGTGGGTGGGTGTTCTTCTCCCTATGGAGAACTGGCAACAGACCTAAGGGGTTCATGGCATGAAGGGAGCACAAGGACCTTGAATCAAGTAAAAGAAAAGTCCTGGGAATTGGGGCCAGTGAAGACGCTCAAACCCATAAAAGCAGCACTAAAGGATTTACCCTTGTTACAATATTTGAAGGAGGGTAGAAAACACATTTTGGAACTGGCACTGTGCTGTATTTAACTGAAGTCCTGCAGAGTTCAGCAGGTGCTTCCTGCGGGAACTGGTGAGCTCCAGATGATGCTTGCCAGCTTATGGATACACAGCAGTAGATAACGTAAATTATGCCATTTTCTCAACTATTGGTAAATAGTGTCTGGACATGCTTAGCAGTTCAGAGTCCTCTCTAGGTTCTGACTCCTAAAATCTTTTCCCTTGTGATGTAGTTCACAGCTCCCAGTATGGCCAGTGTCCTGGAGCAGCTGAACATTATCAATGGAATTCTCTTCATTCCACTAAGGTACAGCAATTCTTCTGGGTTATGCCTTTAGAAATCAAGTCTGTATTGTCTTTGTTCATGAGAGAGCAGAAACCAGCTCCCCAGGATTTGTTTGTTTTAGCCAAGATCACAATTCAGGCCCTGATTAGCATCATCTAGACCACTATAAACAGCAGGACTCTTTTTTTAATTATTATGAATGGTCTCTTCTAGTTGAAAACTTGATTGGAATAATAGTGGAAATAGATGACCTGAGCCAAGCCTGTGTTGTTCTAGGGCTGTAAAAATAATCCCTGGTGGTAAAAATGCAGCAGCAGCAGCTGGAGGCTGCCTGGCCATCATCGAGATGAAGCCCCTGCTCTGCCTCAGCCCTACTGAGGGAGCAGATCCTGGAGCCTCTTCATTCAAACCCAGCCAGCAAACTGGGCCCTGGCTGTACTCAGCCATGGCTGAGCTGGGGGGAGGGAGGTGCGAGGAGTGTTCCCTCCTCACTGAACACGACCTCATCCTCGTGCTTCATCATTCCCATGGCCAGTCTAATGTCTGCTCCCCTTCCTGCTTTCCCCTTCAGCCAAAAAGACTTGGAGAACCTTAAAGCTGAGGTGCAGCGACGCCAGCAGCTCCAGGAAAGCATGAAAAGTGGGGAACAGCTGGAAGCAGAGGACAAAGCTGTGGAGGAGAAAGAGGCTGAGCCAAGCATGCCTTCTGCTGCCATCCCCTTAACACAGAGCTCTGCTTAACGTGTACCTCGCTTTAAAAAAAAAAGTTTAAACCACCCTTTTCTGAATCTGGCCCAGGGCCTTGGCTGCCCTTGGAGCAGCTCCTCCTTTTTGACAATGTTATTGCACTGGTACAATTAATACACAATGCAAAGAACTAATCTGAGCAATGTAATCTGTCTGCCCAAGCTTGTGTCTGCCACGCGAGGGGAAGTGGCCGGAGGCAGCACAGACGCGTCCTGGCGCGCGGGGCCCTCCTGCCATGTGTGTGTCCGTGTTGTGTGTGTGCGCAGCAGTTATTTCTATTTTGTACATATGAATTCCAAATGAACTGTCTGGAGGGATGTAACATTTCTCAGGTCATTTTTATGTTGACTAAGGACACTGCTTTGCTAAACCAGTACAGAGCCAGCCCCATCACTGCTCCACGTTCTTGTAAAACGTGGATTCCAAGCCAAAAGATTGATTTTTCCCCCAGTCACTATCCAAGACTGTGCTAAGAACAGCCATATTTGTGTCGCTCAGCTGACTGAAGCCTGTGATGTGTGGAAGTGGGGGATGTACAGCATTTTCTACATCAGGATATAGCCATGGGATTCCTTTAACCATTTTTTTCTGTGTTTGGTTGGCAGTTTGGCAATTCAGTGGGGTTTTGTAACATTCACATTCTAATTTTCAAGGTAAAGATATAGATAGATATATATATAGATATATATATATATGATATTCACTGTTCCAGCTCTGCTCTGCTTGCAGCTGAGTAACTTGGGATACTGTATCCAAAGAGTGAGGGCTTGATGTTTAAAAAAGCGCACAAACTTCCATTGCAGTGGAAACCCCAGTGCCTCTGCGAGGTGGGAATGCAGCAAAGGAGGGCTGAGCAAAGGGGAGTGAGGAGGGAATCACAGCCCTATTAAAGCCGGGGGGAGAGAGGAGGAAAATTTATCAATAGAGACCTGGTCTCATTTGCAACAGCAGCTGTGACACAGAGCTGAGGGCCCTGAACCATCACAAACAGAAAGTACCAGGTTGTGGGGAGGAGGTTTAAATAAAAACTGAAGTTCCCCCAGCACTGAAACCTCTGGCAAATACCTTCTTCTCTGGCCTTTTTGCACACTGGTTTTGGGACTGGCCCCAGGAGCTTCCATTGCTGGCAGTGGATGGTACTGAATGGCAGGTGCCACTAAATAAATCACTCCTGTCCCCTCCCCTCACACGCACATCCCGTGGGGTTGTCACTGTCCTCAAGCAGGTAAGACGTGGCCGCTGCAGGCCCTGGGATGCCGACAGAGTTGAATGTCCTGTTTTCCAAGCAGATCAAGCTGCAGAAGAACGGCGGGCTGGCCGCAGCCCCGCGCTGCCGGCGCCCAGCCTCTCCCTCCCTCCCTCCCTCGCGTTGTCTGTCATGGATCGTGCCCCGTGCTAATCCACGCTGCTTCTTTTACTGACCCTTGAAGCCAAGTGCTGTCCCTGTGCTCTGTACCCACGGTTTCCTGTCCGACCTTACAGGTATTTGTAACTTGGGGCTGGGCGGGGGGGAAGGAGGGAGCAGCCTCTGAAGTGTTGGAGGCAACAAAGCAGAGTCTTCACTGCAAATGAACTTGCTCCTACTAGAAAAATTCTGAATTTCCTGGAAAGCAATCAATAAATTACTACAGTGCATCTTTCCTACAAGATTTTTCTTTTACTAGTGTCTTACAGTCCATTAAAAGCTTTTTAAACTCTTGCAGGTACTTTATTGGTTTCTTTACGGTTTGCTGCAAGGTGTTGGTACCACCACTGGAGCCACTACTCCTGTTCCTTTGAGCAGGAGCTGGGGGAGAGAGAGGGCAAGGTGACCTGGAGGCTCTAAAACCTGTAAACCACTACCAGAGTCACAACCCCAGCGCAGAGGGGGCAGCACCCACAACCTCTGGGGGTCACTTCACCCTCTTGTCCCAGGGGAGATGTGGGAGGAGGGACACGGCGGCTCTGGGGGATGTTGTACCCATCTGAAATGATGGCCAGAAGTCCAGGCTACTGAGGCTCCATGGCCAAGGAGCTCCAAGGGCAACACAGGCTGATAAATAACTGCATTTACCAACATCTGTACCTCTCTACCTCCTTCATGTTCTGGAGGTTCTCATTCTGTTCACAACATTGCCAGAACTACCGTGTGCCTTGGCTTTCCAGGTACCCACCTCCCCTGTGCGACCTCCAAAGCCAAGAGCGATTACTCTGAGGATTCACGGCCACTCCACCACCCTCAACAGCTCCAACACTGAGGGAGGAGCAGTGAAAGGCAGCTCCTGCCAGCTGCAGTAAAGAGAGGGTCAAGGTAAGGGAAAAAGCCAACCCAACCCAACCCGCTGAGGGAAGGCTTGTGCCAGGCGCGGTTACAAGGCTCTCCTGCCCACCTCTGAGACCAGCTTAACCCCCCCCAAGCACTTCCTGCAGCACCTCATTGCACTGACCAACCAACAAAACCTCTCACTGCTCCAGCTGCCATGAACCACCTCAAAAACACTTCTGTGTCCTCAGGTGAGCACAAGTTAAATTAAAATCAGAGCAAGGGCAAAGCAGGTGGAAGCAAAATCTGAGGGTTAAACACCAATAGCTTTTTTCAAAATAGTTTTAATTCTTGCATCCAAGGAAACAAAACCACATCTAGTTTTATATGCATTTAATAGTTTACCAATTGGTACAATAAGATTTTTTTAATATGCAGAAAACATGAATAAATTTTGTTTTACACAGTCTGAGAGCAACAAATCTTACTGTAAAACACAGAGCAGTATTATATACATTCCTTTACCGATTTTGTTTAAATTGTGTCAATGACTTCAGTTAACTCCTACAGCCTGGGAACTGTTCTCTCCAATTGCAACCTCTAACAGCGCTCAAACAAACATCTGACATTTGCCTTCATGTCGATGTCGGGATCGACTCTAAAGCGTGAGTATTTTGCTAACTTCTCTTCAGAATGAACTTGGGGAAGCCTGAGGGACAGGCAGGACAGGAAAGCAGCTACTTACATGACACAGTGGAAAGATAAAAAGGCCAGTTACTGCCAGTTGTGACTTGCAAATCCAATGCAACCCCCCCGCTCCCCCCCGTCCATCCCACCCCTCTATGCACGTGCTCTTGCTACAGGACTCTCAGGATTGATTTAATACACGGACGTTATGTACAGCTGGACACAACAGCTCACTCCAAGGGCGCTTTTCCTTCACTCAACTCAGCATTTGCAATATTCAAATCATTAAAGGATTACCAAGCCACCACTGTCTACAAAAACAAAGTATTTTTCCTTTTAAACAGCTCTCAGGGGAGTCAGGAGCTGTTTAAGAGTGATTTCTCAGGCAGTTCACATGGACAGGAAGAGGCAGAGGAGAGGCAGGGATCCCATGCCCACAGCCCCCACTCACTACCAACCAGGGGTTGTTTTCCTTTCCTCAGTGCCCCGGGCACACATTGGTCACACCACACATAAAAGCAGGACGGGTTTGTTTCACCTTCTAAAGTGCAAGATGGTATAAAACATCAACTTCCAGCTCCTATCTAAACCACAACAAATGGTGCACTTTCTGGCCCATGTGGCACAGCCGGGGCTATGCTAAGCCCAGGGGAGCTGCAGTGGCTCTCTGGTAACACAGGCCAGAGGTGGATCCTGGCAAGTGCTGCCAGTTTTAGTCAGGAAGTGCCAAAGCAGCAGTGAATCTCTTGACCCCTCCAATACATTTAGTCCATTATTGACCCAGTAGCCTCATCGTTGCAGTTCTGATCACAGCAAAGGCACAGCACGAGCTGACAGAAACAGTGGGGACAGTTCCACAGCACATCCCAGAGTGTCCCACTCAGTCCCACACCGGTGGTGTGGCTCCCTTCCAACCAGGGCTTCAGCTTTGGTCTGCTCGGGACCATCCCTGAGATCATTCCCTGCTGCCCCAGAAGGCTCACTCAGCACAACAGCAGTGATGCTGCTGCCAGCACTGGGGCTGGGTGTCCTGGTAAATGCTTCTTTGCTACAGGGAAAAAATGCAGTAGACAACTTCCACATCACAGGTACCTTTAATTTCTCATTCAGGTTTGAGTTATGTACATGAGGGTGGTTTACTTTAGACTTAAATAAAGTTTCTAGGTCCTACCAGGAATTAAACAGATGTTATTACTTTACAGTTGCAGATGCATGGAGGGATTTAAGATGCACTACTTGTGTATCTGGAATTCTCCAGTAAGACAAAAAGCAGCAAATTTTTCCAGTCCAAGCAGCTAACGAACAAAACAGACTTTATTCGTGCATGCTTAACTGCAGCAACACACACCGAGAATGACAGAAACCACTGGATTTAAGAGATTAGCCTGGATCTTAAACTGGCTCTGAAAACCTCCACATCAGAACCCCACTTCCTCCACCGCTTCCCCGCGGATCCCGCACCCCGATCCAGCTCCTCCCACAGAACAACAGGTCCTTCTGGGGCAGCTGTGGAAGTTTCCTGCTCACCAGTGCAGTGTGTTTGCCCTCCAGCCCACCCTATGCTGGTCAGGGATTCTCAGCTTTAAAAGGGACATTTTAAAAGCCATGGATTAAACCAAAGGAATAAAATAAAGCACAAATTCACCTGTTAAAACATCAGCCTGGTACTTCATCGTATTGTCAATTTTAAAGTTGATTTTAAAAAAGACCTGGTTAGTTTGATAAGTATTGTAATTCTTGGTTATCTACAATGAAATCTGTCACAAAAATGCTGATTAAAATATTAATTTATAATATTTTCATTCATTTCAGATCAAAATATGTAACTTTAGGGATATGCAAATTAAAAATTGTGTACACCAAACAACATAAATACTAACAACTGAGCTGGGCTGGTTTTGCTGATAGGATTTGGGTTGGGTTTTAATGTTTAGCATCATTCCCACAGATGGGAGTGGGTTTTGCTCACAACGATTTTTCTTTTAGAAACCTGCGAGGATCTGACCTGCCATTGTCAACTGATTCTCAAGATATTTAGTGCTTCCTTTAAATCATTTCAATGCTGCAGCCCAAGGTATTTCTCCACTTGCAAAACCCCAGGACATTTTTACTGGAGCCACACTGCCAAGGTGAGGATCACCTCATTGTCAAAGGGTTTCCAAGGAGGCACTAAGGAAACCAAGAAACTTTTGTATACCCCAATTTCCTGCCAGTGAATGAGGGAAGTGTCCTTTGATCCTGCTGTGTAATAGGAATTGCACATCTCTAACAAACATGGAAAGCAAACAGCAAGTTGGACCATGGCAGTCATTTGGGAGAGGAAGCTCTACTGGAAACTGGATCACTAAACTCTAGTGGGATGGACAACTCCTCCTGGAAGTTTGTCTAGCATAAAAAAAAACAAACAAAAAAACCATTTAAACTTAGTTTAACAGCACAGCTTAACCATTGAATGACCAAATAAAAAATAAATACATTTATCACATCAGCTGCGACTAAGATTTGTTGTCTTATTTCAGGTTTACAGTCAGTTCTATAAATATACCAACCCTTGCGTGATAGGAGGCCAAAACAAGTGTTTTCTGTTGATTTGGCAAATGTTTCATGACAAATATTCCAGAGTTTAATTAATTTCCATTAATTACATATAAAGTTCAGAAGATTCTGAATTGCAGCCTTATTATCTAGTATTCTTAGAGAAGATTTATTAAGCACACTTAAGTGATGTTACATAGATACACATTTCTGAAAGAGCCCTACAAAACTTTTCCCAAATGAGGTCACCAATTCAGGCACCAACAGACAGCAGAAAGAAAAACAGATATAATTATCCGACATAACGACACTGTCAACTATTCAGTTAAGTGCCCTATTCCAATCATCCCACTTCTGCCTTCTCAGGTCTGATGTGACCAATGCCAGCCCATGTTCTTAAACCTATGGTACTTCTAGACAACGTATGTAAATTTACAGTATACAATTTGGATTCACCATGCATGAATACTTTGTGTGTAACATTTAATAAGCTCAATCTACATCCAGAATAATTTACATGAAAGGACAATATTTATTTAAACAGAGCTCAATGGGTAACCATGGTATCTGAGTGCATCCAGAGGAAAAGGGGTCACTGTGAACTCCATCAGCGGCACTCCCACACTTTTACTGTTTGATCTACACTCCCAGTCACCACGTACGGGGCTGTCTTGTGGAAATCTGCCAGGAGACAAAAGCTCACATTACCAAGGAACCCAGAACTTCAGCATTTCCTTCTCTCACTGAACGGCACTGCTTTTCAAAACAATTCTACCAAGCTCAAAGGCTAAATTCCAAAGCTCATGGCTGTACTTTTGCAGCCAAATTCCCTCATGCTGCAATTTTGTAAAGCATGAAAATCTACTTTCAATTCAGCTATAAAGGAGCTTTTATGGAAACGAAATCAAGAAAACTTACAAAACTCACACTGATAAAACCCTTCAAAACTACCAGGAAACAGAACTTCATGTATTTACAAAGAGGTGTTCAAGAATCAGGAAACTTGACTTTTTGCTGTAGATAGTACAGTCTGTGAAATACGTATTAAAAAATGTACAGTTTACTGTTCCTCAGAAGATCCCCAAATATTTTGCCTATACAAATCAGTTTGGGGCTGGTTCAGTGACAGGATAGGGACGTTTAACCATAAGGAATCAGTCTCACTGTAGGAAGGGTCAGCAAAGCCAGCTGTAACTGAGGCAGCCCATTCTGGGGTTAACCAGGCCCTGCTACGGATCTGATAATTCCTCAGCTCGCACTGTTCCTCCCTCATTCTCATCACTGTCCTCAGCCATTTCAGGGGAAGTCAAAGCCTGCATTTAATCAGACCTGTCAGTTCAGGGAGGGTACCCCAGCAGCCAGCTCCAGGCTCCTTGCTCCAAACTCACACAGCTTTGCTGAAGGAGCTACAGACTGCCAGAGGAACACAGAAAAAAAACAACAGAGCAGACTCCAGAGCAAAGCTGGCCCTGCTGAACAGGGAGTGGTTGACTTGTTCTGGCTTTGCCAGGGCAAGGGGAAACTAATATCTACCAAGATCTGCTAACACCAACCAGGAATGTCCAGAAATCCAAAGTAACTCTTTTCTGACTGTTGTGCACACCCCTCTTGTTTTCCTTTTGCTGGGCAAGTACTGGCACTAGAACACTCCCCACATGCCTGCACGCTCTGGTGACAGGTTCCAGAACTCCCTTTCAGTTAACATCCTCATCCATGTGCAGCAGAAGTGGAAAAATCCAGCACACTCCAACTCTACCACTCACATGGGTGGGGGACTTGACTAGAAATTGGAGGTAATTTCTAGTTCATTTCTTCTACACAGAGTGCACAAGGCGCCACTAGAGCCCAAAGGTGAATGCCAGCACTCAGCTGCAGCCAGTGAGGAAGCAGCAGCTCTGGCATGGGGAGCAATACCTACCCAAAGAGGTAACAAAGTGTTCGTGCGCGTTGAGGGTTTTCATGCATCGCTTGTTCTTGAAGTCCCAGACACGGAGAGTCTTGTCATCAGCACAGCTCAAAATAAACTTTCCCCCAGAATGGAACAGGACGCCACGTACCCAGTTATCATGGCCCACCTTGTGCACAAGGAGAGATCAGTGAGCAGGTGCAGGCTGTGAGCTGAGCATCCCACACCTCACACCATGGCATACTGAGGGGACCCGAACCCCTGCCCGGCCCCACAAGGACAGCACTGAGCTCCTGACACCCGTCAGAACTCACAGCTTATCTCCAGTTTCTATTATTATGCCTCTATCAGTTCTCCCAACAATGCAAGTTCCTGTCCTTGAAGGCAAACAAACAGCAGTCCTCATGTGATCTGCACCAATTCTGCTCTCCAGCCCCAGCACCACCACCCAGTACAGCCGGAATCTGAGCTGGGAACAGCAGGCTATGGCCCGAGGGAAGTCCCACACGTGGGAACAACCTGACATTTCAAAGAACACAATATTCAGACCATTACCCGCATTTCTGTAAACAAACCTAGCTACTCATCACATAACCTACACCACAGTAGTGCATTCACACTATGGTTTTGGAGATTCTCAGTATTTCTTAACAACAAGACCTGAACTATAGAAGCCATAAAAACTGTATTTCCAGCATTTGTGTTATTGTAACTCTAGCTTCTCTTGAAAACATGACATGCAAGATAATACATTTCATTAAAACTGGTTGCACGTATGCAGCTATGACTGCCAGAAAAACACCAATGGACTTACAAGTGTCATAAGGCACATGCCAGTGCTAATGTCCCACATCTTAATGGTCTTGTCTCTGGATCCAGACAGCAGAAAAGGCCCAGGCTTGCCACTCTTCTTAGTCTACAGAAAATCATGGTATGAGTTATGGTATACATAGGATGGAAGCAGAAGAGGAGAAACGAAGTAGATCCCAGTGCTATTGCTTAGTACCAAAATCAGATCATATGACAGCTTACAGCGAATAAACCCACACTGCCAAAGCTGGGTCCCAGGCACTGGTACTAATGCTAAGAGAATTAAACAATCTGTTAAAAGAAATGGTTGTTTGTCCTGCTGATGCCACAAGCCAAATAACACTTTGAATACACACTTGCCTACTGCAAGACATCTTCTGTTAACAGCAGACACAGCTCAAGTGCCACATCTCAGGACAAATGAGGATGCAGCTCACACATACGTTTGTGTTCACGTTCCTCATAAAATGCAATGAAGCAGGGTTAGGAATTCCTGAAAACTTCCTTCTCTGAAGTGAGCTGTGTGTGTGCCCATGCACGGCGTGACCACACCGTGGTCACCTGCCCAGGTGCGCAGGAAGGAGCTCCCGTGCGGGCCGTGCCCCATCCCACCAGCAGGGGGCAGGGGAGGCACCGCCGCAGAGCCCACAGGAAGAGACACTCCGAATTCCGTTTAAATTAATTAACAGATTATAAGGATCTTTTAAAGGATTCAAGGAAAATTTGACTGAAACAACCTGTAAAAGCCATCACTAGACAAGTCCCTGTGTTCAGTGTAGCTACTTCTCCCCTGGGATGTCCATGGCCTTTGGAGGCAGAGGGCAAAACAGCAATGTTGGGTGGGAGGGGCTGGCTAGAAACTGGAGTTGATTTCTAGTTCCTTTCTTCTACACTTTGACATCCTTAGAACGAATTTCTTCTGGCCTTTAGCAAGCCTTTCTTGAGGCTCACCAGAAGAGGTATCTGTGATCACACAAACTGGGATTCATTTTAGTTAAGGAATGCTTTGTCCCATCAGTAACTGTACAGCAGGATACAGCAGTCAGTGCTTGACTCCAGCACAGCGCACACTGCACCCAAGGCAGCTTCATTCTACATTCCTGACTGGCTCCTTCTCCCACTCCAATTGCTGGGCATCCTTATAATCTCCACATTCGGCCAGAGAAGCTGTCTTCCACATCTCTTTGCTACAAGACAAGACAGTGGTCCCACTCTCACCACTCCCTGAACAGAGCATCTCTCCGAAGTTCACTTTCACTACTGCAAAGGCAGATCCTACTGATAAACGCAAAAGCTGGATCCTGTGAAACCAAGATGGGGCTTAACAGCACACCACGATACTCGAACAGAAGTAGTCATACACCTGCTGTACCTGCCAGACCCTTTGGGCCCAAAGCTCAGTCGCTGTCAGTGCTGTACAGAGCACAGACAAAATCTCCCTGTATGTGCTTGCGTAACAGCCCGGGAACGTTACCTCTGATCCTGTAGCTTCTGATATGGTGGAGTAGGAGCTCTCAGGAGCCCAGGAAATGCACTCTACCACATGCTCGTGCTCTCGGAGCTCAGCTTTGCATTCCTTTGTCGCTACCACCCACACGCGCACCGTCTGGTCGTTGGAACAGCTGGCAATCAAGGTGCCATCCTGGTTGGGCCGAACCATGCGCACCCATTCTCTGTGCCCCGTGAAAGTCTTCACACAGTAACTGCAAAAAAACACAGCATGACTCAAGCACCATTGCAACAACCCACCACACGTGCCTTGGAAATTTGAGGACACTTATCCTACTCTTAGTGCTTAAGATAAAATATTTTAGCACACGCATGCTCATCCTGGCAGGTGATGGACCATGCCATAAACAGTTCGTGGAAAGGACACTGACATGAGAAAGCAGTGACAGCTAAGAGCTAGCAAAAACTTGTTAAGGCAAAAAGCAGGAATCTTGGGCAAAAATTAGATTGATATGATTACTTTCATTAAATAGGTATTTTAAGAACAAGCAGAGATTTACAGGTCATTTAGATATTAGAGAGACAACTGATAAATGAAACAAGCTAGAAGACAAAAAAAAAAATCAGTTGGTCTGTGTCAAGAAAGGTACAAGATACTCCCTTTAAACTCATGGTTAACCAATGAGTTTATTTTCCTAATTGGTCATGAGCTAGAGATCTACCTTCATAGCTTCCAGAAAGACAAAACCATTTAGTTTTAATTAGTCAGTATTAACATCTAAACCCCTCTGCCAAATGACTGAGACAGAATCCTTCAGTGAATTACTCTGAAGGGCACATCATCATTTCTCAATTCGAATAGTGCCTGCTGACATTCAGATTCCTGTGTCCCATTTCTATACACAGTGGTTTCTGCTCTCTTTGTTCTGGTGCTGTTTTTTCACAAGTGCACTTACCCTGTCTGGACTTCCCACATTTTGATAGTTTTATCCCTTGAGGCAGAAACTATATGATCTCCATTGGGCATGATGGCTACTGAAGAAACGTTATGATCATGACCTAAAAACAAAATAAAACCTTTATTAAGTGGCACTGGCAGAGCTTTCACAGAGCACACAGGACTTGTCATTTTTTTATCTTGGTCAAGTGGCTACCGCAGCAGTGCGTATTTTATGGAATAATCTTTACACGTAAACTTGAGGTTTTATGAAATAATCATCCATAATTTTAGAACCCACACAGTCCAGACACTGGGCATCCTTAAAAGTGTTTTCTGTTTACTTGAGTATATCTATGGGTGGGTGTTTCTTTTTTTAAGTCTCAAACATTCCCTATTTGTACTCGCCACTTCTACAAGATGATCTTAAAAGCAAGAAAGAGCTTTTACATAAGACTATGTAAATATCTGCTGTCAATACTGGAATCTTATAGCTGTGCTTTTTGCATTTTCTCACTTTTCCTATGGCTTTCGAACCCAGTGCAAAGGGAACATTCCTTTGTGATCTAACACACACAGCCAAACCCCACACGGTACAGCCACAGCTCCTCTGGTGCTGATTGCTCCCTTCCTGCAGCACTGCATCAGAAACACAGAGGGCTGAAGGAAGGAATCTTTCACCAATTTGAAAGCAGTTTTATTGTCTAGCAAGCATTTAATATTTAAAGCTAAAATCCTTCTGTCATTTTATTTCAGTATCATTATGGGATGCTTCCCACACCATCATGCACAGCAGATTTGAGACGCTATTTCATTTTGTAGACACTACATGCACCCCGATTTACAGAGCACCCAAAGCACCAAATTATCACCCTTTTTCTTTTGGAAAATACTCTGGTCTATAACCCCTTGCCACATCAGCAGTTTTCCTGGATAAAAAAAAAAAAAAAAAAAAAAAAACAAAAA
>VZRL01006119.1:1007214-1026575 GCA_013397895.1 Origma solitaria | reverse complement strand
AAAAACAACCAAAAAACCCAAAAATAACCCTCTTCACTTTACAGACTGCTAAATCAATCCCTTTATACCTTACCATGCATAGTTCTGATGCACTCAAAGCCCTGGAAATCCCATAGCTTAATGGTCATATCAGCAGAACAGGAGGCCAAAAGTTTGCCAGTGTGGTCAAAGGAAATATCTTGCACAGAGTCTGTGTGCCCCTTCAGAGTTCGCTCAAAGTCTCCTGTCTCATAATCCCACACCTGACAAGTGAACAGACAACCCGTTAGCAGCAGCCCATTACTCTTTGTATTCTCCAGCCTCACACTTGCACTCTGCAGGCCAGACTGCCACCTTGCTCAATAATTAATCGAGCAAGAGACAGACAGCCCTAAAAAGGCTAACAGCAGAGAAAAATAAGTTATTTTTAATGTAATTTTGTTACTTATAAATTAACTGAATTAATGCATTTTGACAACTCCTTTCAGCTAACTTTAGGCATTATAAACCCAGCAGGAGAACAAGTTCCATTGTATCTGGAAGTCTTAATACCCAATAACCTTAAAGAAGGAAGATCAATTCAGAAAATACTTGACAGAACAAATCCACTTCATACAGACTGTTTTTCTCCATCTGTTTCTGTGCCAGCTGCCTAACTCCAGCAATACAGCCTGCTTTCAAGTGTGGGGAAAGGATCACCTTTAATATCCCCTTCACCTTTCCCAAGCTTTACTGTGACTCCAGAATTTACTTGCTTGCTTCAGAGGCAACCAGCAAATATTCTGCATACCACAGAGCAATACTGAGAATGCTTTGGGTTAAGGCTGATAATCCAAACACCTCCGAAGAGTTTGATATACACACATTCAGACATTCAAAGATTACAGAAGTGCTCAAGTTAAGCAAACATTTGCAGTTAATAACTGCAGAATAGCTTCAAGTCCTGTTCTCACCTCCTAATTAAGTCAGTCTCCTATCATCTCACCACAAAGCCTTTAAAACAAAACAGGCTCCTACAGATTTTATTGTGTTTCTCTCAAGCACAAATTTAGACATTTAATTTTAAATGTTATTCTAAACAAAAAACAAAGCAACAAAAAACACTCAACAAAGAATCCACCATCCAAATAGACTGCAATCATTGGGAAGGCAATAGTCAAAAATGGGAGCTGCACAGCTAGACTTCAAGAGTAAGGAAATTTATCCAGAGTATCTGTAAGAGAGTGAAAACAAAGCTGACTGGGTCCCTCCATAACATCCAGCACACTTGGAGCTGTCGCTGTTTCAGCTGACCCTGTCTGTCTGCTGCAGAAACAGAAACAGGTTAAAGGTCTCTAAATCCATGGTAGCTTCATCATTTTTAAGTCAAGTCAAAGGATAGTAAAACACTCTTTAAGACATTAATTGGACCAGCATAAACTAAAATCTGTAGATTATACAGGGCATCACAATTGAAAGATTTGTCCCTCATGAAGCTGAAGCAGAACTAGGGAGAACCAACCTTCCACCAGCCCAACATGTCCAGCCTGAAGCACTGATGTCACCTATTCCACAGCCAATTGTCTGGAGCACACACATACCTTTATTGTGGCATCCTCTGAAGCAGAGACCATAACACTGAAAACTGGATGGAAAATGACTCGAGTGACAGGACTCCTGTGCCCACTCAATGCATACTTCTCCGGAGGACGAGGAATCCACTCCTTAGGGTCTCGTTTCTGACCAAGAGGTCCACCTGATGTAAATTCTTCCTTAGCTTCATTCAGCTTCGATTCTAATTCCATTACCTAAGTGTATGAATTTTAAAGAGATCTTTCATTTCTGGTTTTATACAAGATCTAATTCATTTTCTTGCATTAGTAATCCAAATAACAACTGACTCCTAAACACACAGTAGAGCAAAGACTGCATGGACCCAAACTGATAACCAACATTAAACCAACCACTGGTATTAAAAAGCAAACCTAAAGTAATAATTTATAATTTATTATTTAATAATTTATACTTCTTAATAATTTAATCAATAATAATTTATTCTTTTCGAATTCCCAAATATTTTCACAGGAAAAAAGTGTTCTACAAAATCCCCTTCATTTACACACTATACAAATGCATCTGAATTACTATTGTGCCGAACTACCGAAGAAAGTTGTGCTAACAAAAAGGAATGCTACTGCTGCAGGAACTCTGTGTCCTGTTGGAGCTAGCACACACATTAACCAACAACAGAGACACTGGAGGGCTAATAAAGCCTCGCTGTATTAACCTGCACAAGGGATAGGTCTTCATTGTTAACTCACTGATTTTAGGGGGCTTTTGCTTTTAATACACTCTTGACCCACTGAAGCATAACTAAAAAGAGTTTTGTACTCTCCACTTGCAGCACAATCCCCCACTCTAATGTACTGGAGCAAATGGCTCCTTCCCTCTAGGGCCATGGCCAAAGACAACAGGCAGCACTGATTTTCCTTCCATTCTAACCCAGCCTAACGCTCTGCACACAGCAATTCCATCTCCCCACTCACCAACTGCCTCAAGGCACCTCTTGCCTTTCCAGCTTCAGGACTGCACATGCAATCGATAAACTGAAGCCCAGGAATTCTTACAAAGACACCAAGAGGATGACTCTGGCAAAACTGGGACAGACAAAACACTTCCTACAACATGGATTTAGCTATCTTTCCTACTCAAGCCCTCAACATTCATTTTTGAGGCAACAAATCTGACTAACCCTTGCACTCATCCGACAAGGAAAATATGTAACGCTCTGTTCAGCGCTGAATGCTTTCTGTGCTAACTTTTTACATATGTAAACCCATCAGATCTGTACTTACCTTCTTTTGTAATCTTATAACAGATGTCCATTTTTTTTCCAGAAGTCCAGCATACTTCTTATCTAACTCTTCATTCTGAGGAGAAGCATTTAAAGAAAAAGAAAAGCAACACAGAAAAACAATCATCAGAGACACAGAAGAGTAACAAAATGCTGCACTTTCTTTCCATGTGAAAATTACAATCTCATGTTACAATAATCCTAATTTAGCTGCAGGTATCACAGACATCAGAAAATAGCCATGCCATGGCTTACTCCATGGAAGATAGGCTACCTTGGTCAGAGACAGATGTTAATCTACTACTACAGGGGCACTTGTAAAAGATGGAGCTATCTGCATGAATAATCCATACAAAAATTAAAACCCTCTTTGCAGAGCTACACTTGAATCCTTCCAATTTACTCAAATAATTTCAGCCTTTACCTTTTTTTTTTTCATTTTAGTATAGCCCACTCCAATTCAGATTTTCTTGCATAAAAGTCTTAAAACTTTTAACAACTGCATTTTCTATCTCTCTCAGGACCATCTAACCTATTTAGATTGCTTTCCTAAGCTTTGGGAAGAGGAAACTAAATTAGGTTGATAGATAAGGCAGATAGGGAATGATATTAGGATTTTCAATTATAAGTCTGGTATTTCAATTTGTCATTTCTACTTATTTATTAGATACCACTAGCAAATCGGAGAAATTAAGTCAAACTATAACCAAGCATTTTGGAAAAAGAACAATTCAAGGTATGTAACAAAGAAAAGGCAAGGATTTATCCAGAGTCATCACACAGAAGTTTACTACTCAATCCAGCAGTAGCCAGATGAAACGCACACCTCCTATGCCAAAAGGCAGCAAAGTTATAAATCATACCAAATCATCTGTGACAAAGGCAAATAAAGCTGCTTACCAGAGCTGGTCACACAATCACAGGCTGGTCCTGTGAAGGGACCTTGAATCTCATTTTGTTCCACCCCACTGCCATGGACAGGGACACCTTCCACTAGACCAGGCTGCTCCAAGCCCTGTCCAACCTGGCCTTATTGGACGATGAACTCCTATGAACAGTTTCAGCCTGCCCTCCTACTGCACGATTACCCAAGGGCAAGCAACAAACTCAGGCAGTAACTTAACTCCCAACCCAACTCAAATCTCAAAAGAGACTTCCAATATTGGCTATATATGATAAAGCAAGAGGACAAAAGTAATCCAGTTTTGTCTTCCTGTTTCTTCAAGATTCCCAGTGAAGTCAGTCTCCATAGCTGTACAGTCTGAGACCATTTCAAATCCAGACATAAAACCATTTGCTCAGAAATGGTCACGTCACCCAGTGATTATTTTTCCCTTTTCTGCCAAGGCAAAAAACTGTGTAAGTTCATCACCTCCAGTACTGAAACTGCCTGAGCAAACAGGCAGGTAATAGACACAGAGGTTCAGAAACAGATGCAAATGTTGTAAAATTGACAGATTTCTAATTAAAATATAGATGAAGAATCTTGTTTGAACTCACCACATCTAACTCAGCTTCCTTTTTAAAAACCGAATATGCCTCCTCGTAGCCATTGGAACGGAGGTAATCTGCTATTGCTCGATTTCTACAAAACAACATTTTAAATACCATTTAAGGAGTCAAAGAAAAATTGTCATATTAACACATTCTGATCAGATCCTTGTCTATGTTCCAAAGTAAAACAGCAAAAAATTACCAGAATTTACGCAAGATAAATGTAGAATTCACAGATTACATCTTATATTGCAATGTGCTTACTGCAAACTGAAGAATTCATTTTTTATGCCAATAGTAACTTTGAAATTGTATTTTCATCATTTCCCAATTCTAGTTTCAAATACCAGCAGCTCTATCAAAAATAAAGAGTAGAGAGATCTGAACCACAATACACAGTACTTAATGGGCATGTGAACGCAGCCACTCTAAAATCCATTTAGAAACAACTGTTAATAATTGAAGTTTAATGAAAATGCAACAAACTTAAAAACAATGAGCCCTTACAGTTCATCTCGTTGCCTTTGTGACAGCACCATGGTGGCTGAGATGTCAGGTTAACGTGATCGAGCAGTGGCTTCTCCTCAAGAGCTAAAGTCTTGGGAACCCAGGATCCACAATTCAGTCTGCCACAGTGGCTTAAATCACAAGTATTTCTCCAGATGTGAAATCCAATAGGAAATCCAGAGGCATTCAACACAGAAGATTCAATCCATCTACAAGGAGAAGAAAGAGACATCATTTGTTTTCTTGAAACACGCATTCCTCAGGCAGTTCTCTCAGACTTATCTAAACAGCTTCTTTAAAGACTCCATCTCTAATCCAGCATGAGGCCCTTGCAGCTACAGTGCTACACAACTCTAGCACACAAATGACTTTTCCCACTCCAGTAACACCACCTGAGGAAGTTTCGAAGATCCACGGACTGACTAACAGACAATACTTGCTTTCTTTTCAGTCATGTGTTAATTCAATTTACCTATAGTTAGTATTTCATCTCACCCACGTTTAGGACACAGCAAATTTTTTAACAGTTCTTCAATCTTATCAGAGTGGCACCATTACCACAGGGAGAGCTGCCACAGGCCTGTTACTGCAGCTGGGCTCAGGCAGTGGTGTGATCACAACACCTGTGGCAACACCAGCGGATTCAGAATATGGCTGAAATCCATTCAAGTCAGTTGAGCTGTGCCTGTCCAAAACACACCCTCATTAGTACGCTCTGATTCCATAACATGAATTGCAGCATTCTCAGTGCACAGCCTGCTTCAACTGGGCAGCTTTAACCTCTGCCACAGTGACATCACCAAACCCACGCTGGCAGCACCACCTTTGCTTTCTGCACTGCAGGGACCTTGTGTGAGCACCATGACCGTGGGAAGTGCTGAAATGGCACTTCTTGCACACCTGGCAGGTTCTGTACAGAATTCATCATTCATTCAAGCTGTCCAGCAAGTCTCATGGACCAACCAGCTTTCAGCACTGAGATAAACTGAGGCAACACGCAGAGGCTCAGAGGCAGCAGGTGGGTTTGTAAACTTTCTACTGACTGCTTGAGGACATGTGTGCTCCCGCCGCCTCTCACCTCTGCTCCTCCCTCGACATGAAGGTATGCTGAGTTCAGCATCACAGCTCAATAACAATTTTAGTAAGGAGCCTCTTTTGAACAATACCCTGCTATGAAAAAAGTAAAGAAAATACTAAGCTTGTATCATTAATGGCTACTTATTCATCACAGGGGATCAGAGACTTCTTTCTAAATCTATCTAGGCCCTGCTGTCTGCTTCAAAATGAGCTTAAGCAGCAAGTTGCTTGTATTCCACCCAGCTGGTGGATTTTCCACGTCAAATGCTGCACACCCTAATACTGCCCTGAGAACCAGTTAGGACAGGAGCACTCTGAACAGGCAATACCTCATTTAATTAGTCTAACCTCTTCCCCAATAGCTATTTCAGAAACAATTCAGCTGAAAACTAATAGCACAGGCTGCATCCTTTCAGAGAACGGAAGCAAACATTTCACTTACTCTTGTCCCATGCCTAATTCATGCCAGGTAAAGAGACACTGCATTTCAAGAGATGTGCCATGCTCAGTACACGGTCAGAGTATCACATGCACATTAATGGAAATTTAGTTAATATCAAAAATAACGTCCTGCAGTGCAGAGGCGCCCTGCAGAGGGCGCCGCTGCAGGACACCCCATGCTGAAGCACGGCACGGGCAGCAGAACGAGACTGGGCACCTCCAAACACACAGCAGCACCGCTGGAAGCACCCAACAGCACAACGCAGAGACATAAATGTCCAAAATCTGCCTCTAGTACTGCCACAGTAAAAACCTGAAGGTGGTGTTTGTATTATGAACCACCACTAAGCAGCGAATGCTTGTAAATCCAACACCAGCACGCTGACTCCAGTCAAAATCCCAGTATCCCATCAATTCTGTCATGGCATCTGGGAGATGAAATTATAGCACTTGTCTAAAAATAACAGCAACTGTGTTTGTAAGGCCATCCTTCACATCACCAATTTAGAAATGCATTTTCCCTCTCAAACGTAAAATAACCCCAAAATTTTCCCATATCCCATATCCACTTCCCAAGACTTGGGCTCCTCCAAGATCTAACTCCGAATTGTTAGTGAGAGACAGATCCTAGTACTAGATAAATTCCAACAGCTACTGGGCAAAGCAGCTACTCCTGCTATTAGCAAATTACAGCTGAGCCAAAGCCACCAAGCAACTGATCTACAGTATTTCGTTCCTCCCGAAAGGCTCTGTTCCAAGCAACCAGATCAGCATTCCTGACTTTTTAACTACAAAGCCACCTGAACAGAGGGCAGAGTATTTTTAGGGCCGCCTCCTTCATACGCTCCCTACACAAAAACAGAACAAACAAAGCAAAAATAAACAAAATCCACCACAAATAAAAAAAAAACCCCAAACAATGCACTCAAACAAAAATGTCCAAACCCTAAAAGCACCAACATTAATGACACACCTGTGCCACCATGTGCACTGCCTTTTTTTTTTTATCTGGAGCAGACTTTGTGACAGAGAGGCTTCAGTGAAGCAAGACTAACCAGTCCTCCTCCATCACCTATCAGTCACCACTGTGTTACCCACAAACAGCATAGCCATGAGAGGCAGCCAGGGCTCTCAGAGAACCCTGGAGAACAAAAACAGCCTACAAAGAACCACGACCTGTTCATTACATCTTGTCTGAAACTGGTCACTTCGTATCAGCAGCTTACCTTGACTAAAGCAGTGTCAAGACAAGACAGAATTAGATCTTCTTTTGAAAGCAAAGGTACACCTGCATGAAAATTTTACTTTGTTCTCCATTAAATACAGGAAAAAAAAGACTGAACTTAGAGAGTCATCCATGGGGTGACAGCTACTAATTAAGTGTGAACCAGGATGTGTCCTTTATTAATAGACACGCTTACACTTCCCCAAGTTGTAGTTTCTAACTTAAAACCTACCTGATTCCCTATCAATAGTCTGCACATAAAAGCACCAAGTGGCAAACCTCTGCATAGGGACAATCTTGTAATAACAGAGGGCTACAGGTGGCTTCAGCAAGATCAGTTGTCTTTGTAAGCCTTTTAAAATTGGGAGCTGGCAGAATCCCTGTCACTGGCACAGGTACGACACATGCAATGGTCACCTCTCACTCCTCCTGGCAGCACAGGACAACACAACACAAACCATTCCAAACTTATACACAACATACTCCTCAGCTCCACCAACAGCAGCAGATCCTCAACACACACCTCATCCCAGCTGCCCACCTTTCCACTCAGCTACAGATCAGTTTTTATACTTAGGACTGGCAGAAACATCAGAGCAATAAGGATAGCAGATCTACTTCAATTCTTCAGTGCTGCAGGACTAAAGAGTGGTATACTAAAGCATAATCTTTAAAAAGAGATTAATTTTAAAAGAGACAGCCAAGAACCATCATGGGCCAGAATTTTTCCCTGCACAAGTTTCTAAAACACAGAGAATTATTGAGGAAGAGCAAAAAACTGAGCAGAAATACCTGAAAAACAGAAGAACATTCTCCTGTAAGGGAAGGTGGAAACAACACAGTGTAGGCTCTTCTGACTTTCTCATTTGAAAAGAAAAAAATAAAAGAAATGGGACCCTCTGTCTCTTCACACCTGACCATCGCCTCCCTTCTTCCTAAACTGGGATTCAGAGATTCCTGAGCTTCACCACACCAGCCTGTCGCTGGAGCCAGCTGCCCTGGCCACAAGCCTGTCCCTGCTGCACTGAGGACATGCTCACTGCCACTGCAGTGGCTCCGAGGCCCCAACTCTGACTGCTGTGCCCTGGCAGCCCAGCTGGTGCCACCTGGGGAGTACACACCCCTTGTACAACTGGCTGCAGGCAGGGCACCCAGGCAGCCCCACGCCACGCTGGCACCAGCACCACCACCCTGGTATGGCCAGGAACACCTCTTTCCGAGTGTGACTAAGAGGATTCAACAGACAGATGCTGTGTCCTGGCTTCAAACACTGGATCCTTCCACTGAGGGGTAACAGTGTGGTTCAAGTGCTTCCTAGATTGCTGGAAAACTTCACAATAACTTAATGAGAGACCTGCAAATGATTCATAAATGCATCAACAGCAAAATGAAACATGTTCAGCTCCATTTGTTAGCAGAGACAGCTCTTCAGGAGGTATCCAAGCACAATAGCTACAAACACAGTCACAGCAACAAGGCAGGGAAAAAACAGTTTCAGGCAGGAGATTCCCCTCAGCTCATGGTATGTCATGCCAGTAAATTATACACCCTGGTTTGAAGGTATTTCTATGACTGTGTTCATACTTGCTTCAGAAGACACTTTTAATATTTTCTGTAAGTATTCTCCAAATAAAACTGAGAAATAGATTATGGAATCAAATTAATTTATCAGCACTTTAGTCTCAATCTGCCAAAAATACCTGTTCATTTACCAGAACTAGCATTGAGCAAGAGCAAAGTTACTGGAATTATAATTCCTAAAAGTGCCCATTCTGTACACACAAAAAAATAAATCAAATCTAGTCTGAAAATTTCTTCAGCATTCATTATGGTTTTGATTAGCAGAGTACACTGGATGCTAAATAGTACTAAAATTTGAGTTAAATACCTAAGCCCTTCTAAATCCACATTTTCATAAATGTATCCTGAGGTACCAAACTCCACCTCAACAACAACAAACCTCAGCATCTTCTGCAGGATTTTGTCAGTAGGTTCGGTTCAAAGTTCTCCACTTCTTTCTTTGCTCCTATCAAATGCGTCAAAAACACTTTTAAGGACCAACATCATAAACAAACCCCTAAAACAGCTCAACTGATTAACAACACCCATTTCTGCTGCTCAGAAAACATCCCAGTAGAAGTCACTCCCAGCTGAGCTGTGATCCATCTCACCCGCGGTGAGATCCGCGCTCCCCTCTCCTGGGAGGGATGCCACAGCAAACCCAGCTGGGGCAGTGCCTCGCTCACCGGCAGTGCTGTGCTATCGCAGCAGTGAGGTGAAGAAAACCAACATAAGCACCATGCAGTGACATACAGAGAGCACCAAGCCACTCCAAGTTCATGCTGAACCAGTGCTCCTTGCAGACATGTGCAGGTTCTAAACAGAGTTTTAAGGTCACCTCAATAAAGCTGCAGAATGATGTCAAGATGTGTTACATTAGATGGCCTTTATAAGCATCAGAAGTTCCATCTGCCAGCCTTCTCACAGCCTGAGTTACTCAGATTACTTAAACCAGGGCTCCTTTCACCAAGAGAATCCTCATCAGCACCACAATGAGACCGTCATTCTGGTAATTTCAGTCCTCAAGCTTACAGAAACATTTGCTTACCAGCTACTACAAAAAACTGTCACTCAGCCTTATTACGTTCTTAAGCTCTTTTCCTATCTCCCATAATTCCCACAGGCATATTCATCCCTCATGTATTTTATGATTTCTCTCTTACCTTTTGAATTTTTATGAGTTAAACCAAGAAAATCAGCTTCAACTTCATTCTTTGGTTCATGACACTGGCAGCAGCAGTGAACTGCTCCATACACCAGCACCACAACCCTGAGTTCACTCTGCTGCTGCTGCCCAGCAACCTCACCTGGTAGTGCATATCCAAAATACATGTCCATGGCTCCTCCAGGAACTTAACAGTAAATTAATTCAATTTCTGCAGCTTTTATGACCGTTTCTTAGGCTCCATAAACAGTCTTCCCCATGAAAACACAAGCTATGTACAGTAAACACGTAACTGTAGCTCATTATATTAAAAACTAGAAGAGATACATGGCATCAATTACAGAGCCAAAGCATCAGCAGATACAGAACAGACCAGCACAGTGCAGCTCTGAAAGCTCAGCAAAGCTTTAGTTCAGCATTGCTGTGGTTTAGGAATTGTACATTTTTGCCTTTTTTTGCAGAATCCTAATATTTTAACTCAGCTACAAGACCATTTTCTCGTAAGTATTATTATGACAACGTTTTTACTAATATTCTATAAGAATTTTCATTGAAGGAAACAAAATCTGAGGTCACATTCCCAGACTGCCAGCTCAGGCACAACTAATACAAAGCACTTGGATGTTAAAAAGGCACATGAGCCATCACCAACATGAGGAACACAAAACAGGTTTCACATTGTGAAATCAGTTAGAGTTTTTTCATTACTCACATTTAGGTTCAAATTTAAAAATCTTAATTTATCATTTAAAATTTCAATAATCCGTATAAAGCTTAAAACCTTTTGGAGTGTCCAGCTACATGCTACCAACTTTCAAGTCGTTTCTCTAACATTCTATCATTCTTAGAAGATTTTTTTACTTCAAAGTAAACTCCTGGAGTTTACTTCTGAGTTGTTAATATATCCAAAATCCTACTTCAGTTAGCTCTCTCTCTTCAGCTAATTTTACAATCCCAGTGAAAGTCCAGTCACTTATGAAAACCAAGGACCACCAAAAAGAATAAGTGAATTGATAGAATTAAATTCCACAAGTCTTTAAAGATGAAAGGATCCATTAGTGCATTAATAAAGAAGAAACTCTTGTTGCATTGTCTCTTGCTACATGGCTGGCACTGGAGATCCTTACAAGGTTCTTGACAGTGTATCCTGTTCCATAACATGTATCCCGCTCCATTCCAGCAGGAGGACTTGAAGTGGTTATTTGGGAGTATTCCCAGGCAATTAGAGCTACAGCCCTCATGGAAGAACTAGACTGCATGAATTGTTCTCTTACACCTCTGGACTATGTTGCTGAATTCTACCAAGAACACTTCCTTTTAATTTAAACTAATTTTAATGGGTCTGATTTTGTTTTATACCCCATAAGCAAAAAGCTGCTTTATCAAATTCAAGCCACAGAATAGGATGACTCTTTCCAAAAATGTACTCAAAACCAGATTCCATGGAAGTGAAGTAATACCATGTTTCCTGGGCATAATTATTAGGACCTGAAAAGGCTTCCTAGATATTTCTCTATCTGTTGATAAGAAAGAAAAACAATAACAACTAAAATAATCCAGTTCCTCTCCTGCCTCCATCGTGCCCCCCCCTTACTGCAGGAAAGCTCATCCACAGTAGAATCACCCAGGCCCAGCCATGCAGTTGCTCTTAGTGCAGCAAACAGACACCTTATCCTAGAAAATGTTGGAATCCATCACCTGCTAAGCCGGCAGGGATGAGTCGGAGAATACAAGAAAGCTACTCATTTATGAGCTGGGTTAATCTTTTTTCCACTTTTCAGCCTACATCAGTAAAGCCGGCTGAGGGATTACAACAAAGTGAGCTCCAACAACTATCTGATTTGGGGAAAAACAAAACAAGAAGCAAATCTGATCTGAATTACAACTCTGAGCCTTATTTTTAATTCATATGTTTAGTAAGCCTGTTATTCTGCAATTAAGGGAAGTCTCAAAATGCCTGTAGGTCAATGTTTTGCTTGATATATCAATGTAGTATCCACAGAATACAGCATTCTGTGCAGTGTTTGTAATAATTCATAAAAAATATTTTCCATTTCAGTTCCGTTAAAGGTCTATCAAAGAAAATGCATTTTTAACATGAAAAAGTGAAAAATTTTATGCCTGTTTTCTTCCCCACTTCACCTATTTTTACAGCTTTTGCTAAAAGCCTGATACAGTAGTCTAGTTCTGAAAATAATTCAACACCAAATCCATGGGGAACTAGAAAGCAATCTGTAGCAGATCAGATATAGTGCCTATGTTCCAAAGACTTGGAATGCAGGTTGCAATTACATCTGAAAACTAAAGCTAAGGAATGTCATCAAGATGCTATAAACCAGGAGCAAGTTGGCTGCTCCACGCTGCATGCTGCCAAAAGAAATGCCTGTGCATTCTGAAATCAACTCCTATGCCCGTTTACTTTTCCATATTATTTCAAGCTATAATCAGTTTTTAACACATCACTGGCAGTCACTACCCACCTTTATGACTATAAAACAACGAAACACATTTTTGGCCTCGTTAACTTCCCAGGCACCAATGCTAAATGACTTTGAGGAATCTGGATCAAATTTACTTGGAAACTATATTTTTTTAAAAAGAAGACTTTAATTCAATCTTGACATTTTTTCTCCATGTATCATTTCAGTTTTGCAATTCTGATAGAAGCATGATACAAGTAATTCTTAGGAGAAACATCTTGAGCACTGTCACATCATCTCATTTTGGAGCCTTTGAGCTTCCTCCAGGTCACAGCTCCAGCCTGCAGTCTGTGTGTAGGCTTTGGTGGAAAACAAGAGAAAACATCCTTCTTCTAACCTGCCTGTTCAGTTCTATGTGAAAATGCAGGTAAAATTAGCTACCAATAAACAAACAGCCTGGAAAAATACAGGCTGCAGCGGAAAAAAAAAGCTTTAACATGTGTGAAAAGGTTTTTGACATAGCACTCTCCACATTGCTGCTCAGTGTGTTGTGACACTGGTAGGACAGCAAGTAGGGGCAGTGTTATGGGGCTCGATATTACATGCTGCTACTCAACACTTGCTCTGAGCTAAGCATCCATCAGGGTCAGAGGGATGACTTCAGAAGGGTATTTTTCAGTTTCATTATTGCTAGGTCAAACAACACATACACATTTTGGGATAGAAATTCTAGACCACCAAGAGAAGAGCGCTGCACTCAGATATGTCTGCCAGCAGCCAGGCACTGGATCTGAACTTTGCTGTTCTCAATTCTTCCTCCCATACTTCTCTGGCTTGGAAAATTAAGTAATAGATTTATAACTCTAAAGCAGGTCACAGGACTATACCCAAATTTAAATAATACATTAAATTGACTGTTATATTAGAAATGTGATATTAACAAAAACAACTGTGAATTGATTAAATTTATATAGAGAAATATCTGGAAGGAAACTTGAAGGAACACCTACATTAACACTTCGGAAACAGGAGAAGGTCAAAACCACAAAGAAATCCAAACAAGAACTTACACAGAACTTCCACTCTTCAGTCGTGAGGACACTGTTGGTCCTTTAGCCATTTTCAAAGCTTGTTGACCAAAAACTGCTTCATTTGCCCAGAGGGGAAAAAAAAGAAAACCAAACCAAAAAGCACATTATAACTGTCATCTATTACATGTTATTCTGTTACAGGGAACAGTGTTCAACCTTTCATGACACCAGTATCAAAAATAATGAAATCAGGGTTCTGGTAGACGGTGTCTAATCCTTCTTATCACCCACCTTCCCCTACTACACTCCTGCCTCTAAAACAGAGAGAATCAGAAACTTCTATCATTACTGACTTAATAGATGCCATCTGTTTAAAAAACATACACACACTCATTAATGACATCATCCTCTTAATCGATTGCAAAGATACCAGCATTTAAACAAACCAAATTGTTTAAGCAATCTCTTTCTTCACCCCAAAAAGCAGGTGAATCCAGAACAAGACAAGCTGCCAGCATTGTTTCTTTATGGAATAAAATAGTCATTTATCTGCAGCAAAGCCTAGATGCTTCCAGCTGATTTTCCTCTAGTCTTAAAGAAGGATAAACTTAACACCTTTGCTTTAGTATTAAGCAGAAAAACAAGGCAGAAGCAATCTCGGGAGGAGGTGGGGGGGAGGAACAGTTGTCTAATTAAACCAAAAGGTTTGTGGAGCACAACGGGAACAATTAACATGGATACAAGAGGAAAGGTATAAATAATCTCAGTTATGAATGTCCCTGTGCTATCCCAGATACAAACCAGTATAGCACCACACCACAGAGCCTGTCAGCTACCTCAAAAGAGGTGTGACAGCTGAGTCACCAACCAGCCCCAGAACAAGAGGTGCCTCTGAACAGCCTTCAACCAACTCCCTCAGCAGGAACCTACTTAAGAACGGATCCAAGGAAATTACAGGACAGACACTGCTGCAGCACTATCTACAAACCTCAACCACAGATGGTCCCATCTCTGGAAATACCTTCTCAAGGTTGCAGCATGTAGTTACTAGTTAAAAATATCAGGTAAGTCTTCCAGAATCAACAGAATCACAACCACAAAGATGTATTTACTACATTTATTTAATCACAATCCTTATCCAAAGTCCACAAGCAGCCAAGCCAAGCTTCGGGGCTCACTCAGAAGCAGTACCATAAAGAAGGAAATGGCGAAAATACTTTCAAATGTATTAACTAGCAGGTACCTTGAATTAATAATGCTAATTTTTTTATATAGTTATACATCCATCAGTGCTTTTGGTACAGCTCAGTGTGACAATGCTGTGCACACGATTAGCTTTGAAAGGACTGTATGTTTACACTCCCAAGGAAACGGAGTTCAGCATACACTTATTTTGTAAGTAACAATTTTCTTTGAAATTTCCTGACAGTACATGCCAGCAGGAAGTGAAATGATAGGTGGCTTCCAAGACAGTGAACTAAAAGCAAGAGAGCCGATGTCACACCTATCTAATCCCTTAAGGAGAAAGCAGGATGTTAAGAAAAAACAAAACAAAAACCAGAATGAGCTTTTAAACATTATGAATGAGACAAGCATTGCCTCATCCAGGTCCTGCCTCAATTGTGAAGAAAAGGCCCTTCTTTAAAGAACTAGAATAAGATACAGGTTAGCAATCCACATCTGTTGGGCTAACCCACAGCAGCTGGCATCTCCAGGGTAAAACTGGAACTCTATTCTTCATCAGATAAAATCCTGGTTCTTTACAATGTTTCTAATATGTACTATTCATCAGCAGGTCTCAGAACGTGGTAGGAATGAAGAAAAGTTTTGTTCTAAAATAACTGTAATACATCAAAACTGGACATTTAACCCAACCTAGGCTCAGGACCCCACCGTTAAGCTGACATGACAGAGCTACAGCTCCCATCACACCTCTGCACCCCAGCAGTGGCACAATCCTGCCCACAGAGCACAGCCACTCACACTCCACCAGTACAGACAGCATCCAGAGCAAGAATTCTGGGGAAGCTACTTTATGTACTTGAAAACTAATTTTAAACAGGTCAGGGTTGTATCTCAATGTAAATGCCTTTTTTTAAAAACCTGAAGCGTAGCCTAATCTATCAGACCAATAAAAAGACAAAGCAATATCACCCAAGAATAAAACCCTCAAAATCCACATCGGGAGTCCCATTTCCCTTACGTCAGGCAATAAAGCAGCTCCTGAGAAAGCCCCTGAACACAGGCAGGGCTTCACCAGTGCAATACATTTTCAGTAGTCAGGTTATTCTGCCAATGATACTTAAGCTCTTATAAAAGGGAGAAAGAGGAGCCAGTTGTAACGTCATTGACAGATCTGCCAGTATGGACAGTGCATAACTTACTACTTCTCTGTAACAAGCCTCACAGGAGAGTCCCTGAACCATTCTCCCAAGACACATAGCTCTGATCCTTGGGAAAGATCTTCAACTGCCATCACAAATTACACGTTAGAGGCTGGAAACTCCCCCACACCCTACAGGAAATCTGAAATTATTATCTATTAATAATAATGACTGATTTCTATTGTCCTCTTGATTTCCTGAATTTAGGCCTACACAGTTCTTATTTTCAGCCTGACAAGTATTTCAGTGCCCACTTCATGGACACTTCCACTGCTCGCCTAGTCTTTGCCTTTAGTTTAGAAAATGGGCCTCAAGTTCACCAAAGTAGGAGAGAGCTGACCTAAACCAGACTATTCCAACGCCACTCTCCTTCCTACTATGGTAATTCCAATCCCTCAAGTTCAGGAATACAGGGCAGCTACAGAGGGCTGCAAAAAAACTTACAAACATACACAGTCTACATCTGAGCTACCCTGAGGCAGAGGGGTCTAGCTATTGTTTGCCCAGAATATTCTACAAGAGGTACAAATACATTATAATTAATAATGGACATTGGCTATGGAGTTCTTCATGGAAGACAAGGTTGGAGTGCTGGACAAGGCAGTCAGCAGATGTTGATTCTAGAGCTGTCCCATCCATAGCAAGTTGGATAGACAGCAAGTTGAGAGCAAAGATACAACCTGGGAACCCCTGGGTTGGAGGGAGCACAGGAGCCAGGAGAGGCACAGGAGTCAGCAGGACAGGCACGACAGACCTCACATGCAGCCAAAAAGGAACTGTTGATGCCTTCTGCTTTTGCAGAACTCAAACAAATTACTCCTGTAAAAGAAGTGACTGCCATCATTTCAAGGGCAAAAATCAACCAAAGCTGTTAAGGAGGCAAGTGTTTTACTGGGTTCTTCATTGGCCTTAGCCTGGATATGCATTAGACTCATATATTTAGCTCAAGCAGCCACCGAATCCTGGAACATGTACTCCAAGTGAATGAACTAAATATAATGCAGAAGCCACTGCCCCTTATTTTAATTTTGGGTATACTAAGCAAAACACAGTCTCTTTCGTGCCCATCTCCTATAACAAACTGTACTCCAGAACTGAGGCCCCCCATGAAAAAGCAAAACCTCAGCCTGCTTCAGAATCATCCGTGTTCAGTGCTGTACTTGCTCCAATCAACACTGAAATCAGGTGGGAAGGCCATCAGGCACATGTAGAACATGAGAGCCCCTCCACAGGCAGCCCTTCCTAGGTGCTTCCTCCAATCCCCATTGTATTCCCCAAATCCTTTGTTCTAATTCCTTTCCCACACAACTTTAAGCAGCAGTACCCAAGGAGGACAGCAATGCTCTTACAGAGCTACAGCGCTCAAAAGGGCTTCCAAAATCCTGAGATATTATTTTACAAGAACTTGGCACATGATGAAGGGCAGTGCAATCCAGTCTGCATACTGACAGCAGTCACTCCACTGTGGTCACCAGAGAAACCAGGGACTCTTTTTCTGCGTGCTCACCCATAATCCGGTCTAACCAAGAAGTTGCACGAACAAATAACAGCATGAAGCCACAATACAGGGGCTTCTCCAGATTTCAGAGAATCTTCTGTGTAAAACACCCGCATAAAAATCGTCATTCTTATCTAAAGTGTAAATAAAACAAATTCAACAAGTGAATATCTAAGTGGATAAATTGAAGCGGTTATCAGACAAAAAAAATCCGGCTTTGCAACAGTGACTGGTCACTCCTCACTGCCAGACAAATCAAAATCCACCCGGCAGAAAAACCAGGCTCAAAACAGAATGCGAGATTTGTTTCATTTCCGAAGCTTCCTGCACCATTAGATTCTTCCCTAAAGAAGAGACTTCATTGTTACGGCAATTAGTATTCCTCCACCCCGGCAAAGGGAGGGGAAAAAAAAGCTCTGAAAGGGTAATCGAGCCATTTCGCAGCTTTGCCTCCTTACTCCACCCAGTCTCTTCCCTGCTCAATGGCTGCTCACAGCATCCACAAACATGGGAACAGCAAGAGAAACACACAAAAACGAGATGCCTGAGAACAAGCCCGATATTTGCAATGCATTTTACAATTTAAAAATATTTTCTTTGTTTAGCTCCCCAACGTAATTTCCTATTTAACAAGATGACACTAAGGGCAAACAACATTCTGACAGCAGACCCTCCCTCTCCCGAAAACCAGCCAAATGCTGCACCATCATTTACCAAATGATCATCACTGAACGGAGGTTCTTTAACTACCACCTCCTAAAGCCATGAACAATACTGTCATAGAAACATACACTTAAAAGAATCACCACAAAAATACGTAATTTAGCCAGGTCAATATGCCCAAACATTTAATTACATTAAAACAGTGTTTATTAAAGATTTTTAATATGGCTTAAATTAATCTTCCCCCATCCCTAGTAGGTAATTCATTATGAAAGGACTTGACCTGCACCAACCAAGCCCACTGCTGCGGCACTATCGGCGAGGAAAAGGTTTGAGTGATACCATGGCAAAGAAAGGGAAGGTGTCACATTATTATTGGTATTAAAGGTCAAGTTTAATTGCATCCACCTTAAACAAAAAAAACAACAAAAAAAAAAATCTCACACCCACAGAACTGAACAAACCCCAAACTTTTCAAGGGAGGCACCACTCCCACCCCCCAACTTCCATCAAAAGCCCTGCCTGGGTATAAGCTCCTGCCGAAACAAAACCTCGGGAGTAGCAATAGATACAGGATTTTAGCAAACTCGATTGCTATTATAAGGTTTTCAAGGGAAGCCTGTGCACCTGCAGCCATCCAGGCAGCGATATGACCCCCAGAAGGAGAGATTAAACCTCCCTCCCCCGTTTTACTGCAGCTGGTTTTGAAGGTCTGAGCCACCTCCTATTGCTGCTGCCCTGCTGAGCACTGCAGGAAAACTGGGGATGCGAGACAAATTCTGAAACAACACCTACTCCTTTCCCTGGATTATTAATTCTCGCCTTGTTTTCGGTGCCGCGGCGATTTGGGCCATCGCCCGACGCCTGGCCCTGCCCGGGGAGAGGGTGACAGGGGGAAACCCCCGGCAGGAACCGGGGAGGGATGCTCGGGGTCTCCTCCGCACACACACCGGGCCCATGGCCCCTGACGCCTTTTAATCGCTATTTATCCTGGCCCATCGCCTCCTCTCGGTATTTGCTAAGTCACGGACGGAGCGGCGCGGCCCGCGGGGGGGTGAGGGGGGGGACACGGGCCCGGCGGCGG
>VZRL01006119.1:993079-1006657 GCA_013397895.1 Origma solitaria | reverse complement strand
GAGGCGCGGGGCGCGTGTCCCGGCGTGCCGCGCGCGGGTCCCGGCGTGCACTGCGCGCCCCCGCCTGAGGGGCGGCACGGGCACTCCGGCAGCACCGGGAGCTCTGGGCACCTACCGGGGGCAGCGGGAGTACCGGGCACATGCCGGGAACGTCCGGCACACCGGGAAAAGCCCGGGCACAGTGGCAGTGGCACCGCGCGTGCCGGGTGTCACCGAGCACTGGGAAGACGAGGCACAGCGGGTACACCCACACTGACCCCGGCCTCCCGCAGGCCCCGGGCGCTGAATTACCTTCCGAGTGTCCCTTCCCAGGAATCCCTTCCCGGGACAGCGTTGTTTCACTAAGTGACCTTGTCCCGCAGATTGGGAGTCACTAGAGTTGAGAGAAACGTTCACGTCTTTTGTTTCCATCACCTCCGTGTGATGGGAGCTCCTCTTTGCATCTCCCAGTGCACCTTTACAGGGACAGTTGGGAAAGAGTCACACTTTACGCTGGGAACTGAATGTTTGCATAATCTACAAACCTCAGTTACATCTCACAATGTCCTTGGTTTTGTATTTCAAAATGGTAGTCCCTAATGGTAGTGGCACAGACCTCTGCTGCCTTAGCCCTCGTGCTCACAAGAGGTGACACTGGAGCGTCCTGGCACTGCCTCTCTCAGCTCTTGTTTGACCAGCACAGCCAAGAAACTCTGTCCAGCAGAGTTCTGTCAGTTTTTTGTTTTGAATCGCTGTGATCTCCAGTGGTTGCAGTGTCAGGGACAGCAGTACGTGCCCAGGAGCTCTGCACAACCCAGCGTGGTGAGCACCAAAGCTGTGCTGGCAGAAGCCCCAGGCAGAGGACCTGCTGCTGGCTGGGAACCCCAGAGTCTTGCAGCCCCAGGGGCAGTGACCACAGCCAGCTCCAGTGCTGGCAGCACGGCAGCAATGCAGTGAGAGCGGGGCCATGCGACTGTCTGAAATGCTGACCCAAGGGAAGAGGTAATTCCATGTGGAAAATTATCTAGATAGCAAAAACTGGAAGAAACTTCAAGGGACACCGAGTATTTCGTAATCAAAAGCTGTACAGTCTTATCTGTTACTCCTGCGAGTAGCAGTGGAGATTACTAATGCAACAGTTACATAATGGACCTCTGTGTTTGTACCCAGGGCACCTGAGGGAGCTGGGCCTGGGCCCTCACTTGCTCTTGTTTATTGTATACAGCAATAGACAAGAGAGGGCGGTGCAAACCCTGTACACCACACAGACACTTGTCAGGGTTATTTCACAGACTCGTCAACATGAGAAACACAGGGAATGAAATTCAGGGGAAGGCTTTCAAATGGTTGCCCAAATTACCTTGGTGTTACTTCCATTTGCTTTGATAGCCTCAAAATTCTAATGTATCAAGTATTTTAGGGTGCATATTCAAACGATAATTAGCATCTACCCAAAAAATTAAATCTGATTTGCAGGAATTAATAAATTTTCCAAAGATTTTTAGGACACTGGCATTTTATTCTCCTTTTACAGCTGGCCTTCTTTGTGATATCATTGCTTGATACTAGCATGGAAAAGAAGTCCCAGCTGCCAGCACAGCTGAACCATGAGGAGTCTCAGAGCCCATTTTTCTTGATCATTTCCTTGATTGCCGCCATGTACCTCTATAATAGGAACACAGACCCTGCGCCTCAGTGGGGACGGGCAGATCCAAATTGCACAGCTCCTTCTAATCCGAACTTCAGTTTTTTCTTCAGAATATTCCTAAAGGCAGGCTTTGCAGCTTGCACAGCTCTGCAGCAGTGTGAGCCAGGCTTCTTCAGGGCAGTTTTTGCCATCTGGGGTGACACACAGAGCAATAGCTACTACAGCCAAGATTATGATTCCAAACGTTCCATCAACCCTTGCCACACGCTTCCTGCTAAACACGGAAACTGGATTCATTGATAATTCATATGTTGCCTCTGAATGAAAGTTGTCATTAATATTCTATGCGTGTACATATTTGTGTAGCAAAGCACCTGCAGTGACTGTACCACTGCAACCAACTCATGTACACGTTTCACGTCCGTCGCGGTGCCTGACCTACAAAAGACATGAGCTGTTACAGCCACAGAGCTCTGGAAGGGAAAGAGTTGCACGAAAATGCCTCCACAGATTTGAACTGAAAGATCAGTACAGTTTTAGGCCGGGACTGAATTCTGGTGACACAAATATTGTCATTACAAGGTGCCTAAGCACATACCAAAGGAAAATTAACTTCTAGCTGTGTCTTGCAATTCAATTTAATGAGTCAATGGGCATGTCTACCTGTGTCATTAACCCTGTCACTGGGATAAATCACAAGAAATGAGCATTTTTTTTCTTTTTGTTCACTGGCGAATAGTGACTTCTCTGTGGCTCATGCAAGACTCCAGAACTGCAAACTTCCCACTTTATTGTTTTTATAGGTGCAAAAGTTTTAGAAATCCCACTCCCAGTACTCATGTGACCTTTCTTCTACATTATAAACATGAGGAAGAGGGCAATCCATGTGTCCCTCTCTACCTGACATTCTCAATACCATTAAAAAGAAGATAAACAAATCCTGTCTCTGAGGTATCTGTGTTGGGAACCTTGGGCTTGAGCAAAGTCTTCCCCCATTGCAGCAGAATTTTTCATTGAAGTGAGTCCCTTTTCTAATTTAGTATGAAGGAAATGAAAATTAAATTTTCAGCAAGTGTTCCCATTTTACCACAAAAAGTTCCCATGCCTGTTTTTATTCCATTTTGCTTCTCACCTGAACTGCTTATATAGAGCTCATATATAGAGCTTATAAAATGTTTATGCTACTGTCAATGACAATGTGTTTCTGTATCTTGATCCAATAGTCTTTGATAGTCCAATGCTATTCCAATGGATATTGCTTTCACATGGTTCCTTCTTTAAACTCCCGTGTTAGTTCAGCGTCTGCTTTTCTTAGAGCCAAAGGATGAAAGTCCAGGTACAAGTGGCATTTCAGCCACTTATCAGTTCTGTTTTCAGTGGTGTCCCCTGACAGGCCCTTATCTAAACTTGACTGCTCACCCTGGAGGTGCAGCGTTCCCTGGCAGCCGCAGGCCTGGCTCCCTTGGTAGTCCCAGGTTATGTTCTGGTTCCTCCATGTTTTTCTGAGGCTGTAATCGGTGTCTGCTCTGCCTCACATTCACTTTCTCTGTCCCCACACAGTGAGTGGGATGTTAAAATACCCTTTTTCTGTGCGACTGTGAAAATAAGGGTTGCCTATAATAAACTTGTTGAAGTTTTTAACATAAGAGTATTAAATGCAGGTATTTATTGCCAAACAGGAAGATGTTTTCTGTTCCCAAAATTTTAAAATTTATGCAAATTATATTAGTCAAGGATAAATATACTTACTTTAAAATTTTTATTCAATAGTTTCAGCAAATTATTTCGTATATCTTCAAAATGTTCTGGGTTACAGTGAAGGCCAGTAACATGCACATTCCAGTCAAAAGGATGGTAAAGCAGTGCGGAGATAATAAAGCATCCACCTTTTAATCTAATTGGGGCATGCACTTTTACCTGCAAAAGCTGCACACAGTTCTCATGCTAATGCTGCAGCTGAACATGCAGATTAGGTTATCATAGACTTCTGTAGCTAACCAGGATAATTTGTGCATAAGTACCTGATTTGCATAGAAAACTGCTGCAAAGGCCTGTGCAGGTGTTTGGAATTGAATGCATTGCTCCTGGTTCTCCCAGATGTGCTGCACAGCTGCAATTCAGCTGCAATTCAGCAGTCTTATGGGCTCCAGCACAAGCCTTGTCATACCTCAGCGTCCCTTGTCCACTCAAACTTGTAACCTGTAGGAGTCACACTTCAGGTGAAACAAAAGGAACTACCATTGTTAGATAGAGGCAGTGATGTAAGGTTCCCAAATTTGTATTGAAGTAAAACAAGTAGATACAACCTAAGAGTTGGGGACAATAGGCCAAAGAAAATGACCATGAGGCAGGAGTATTGAAAGAGGGGAGCACAAACTAACATCGGTATATTCTTAATCCACTGTTATCCCAGATTTGGATTAAACTGCCTTCTGGAGGGGTTTCTAGGACCCTTTTGGCATTGAGGTGTTTTACCCTCATCACAGTGTTTCTCCTTCTAATGGGTTTATATTTTGAAGGGATAAGATAGACTTTTCTGCCCCGTGTGTCACTGACAGTGCTGCTGAGTCAAAAGTACCATTAAAAACAAAGCAAATGTGTTGCTTTTTTAATTCTTCAAATTCCATTGCTAATTATAGTAATGTGTAATCATGTATGTTGTTACTGCTGACACTATCAACCCTCCTTCTAAATTCTTTTCACTATACTTCTTTCCAGATGCAATAATAAAGCACTGCCAGCAATGCTAAGTGACATTGCTTGCATTTTATAGAATCATCATAGTGTATAGAGAGTATATATAGATTTTTATATAGTCATCTTCAAAGGGTGTTTTTATTGCACTCAGCCTAATGTTAAAAGATGTTCTTGTGTTTTTCTCTGTGCTTTTTAATTTTCTTTTTTATGTATAACACACAGAAACCTGGAATTTGCTTTGCTCTTTCCTCTGAGTCATTTCAGCCATAGGTATTGCTTGGTTATTGCAGAGTCACCAGAAGCTCTTTAAAGTTCTGCTTTTATGGCACAAATCTGTTGTTCGGGATGCTGTAAAACATCAGGGAAGTGTTGCTTCTGCCCCACAGGTGCTGCAGCATTCCAAACACAGCTTTATGGGACAAATTGTCTTTATTTAGTCAATCCATGAATATTGGAGAAAGATGTTATTTGTTGTGTGATTCCTTTATAGATGTAGGAAATGAGAAAAGCTGTCCAGGGATTGTAACTGGGGCTGTGCCAAAGGAGTGATTGCAGCCACTGCACTCATGTCATGTCGTGATGGTGCAGCCTCTGTCTGTGCTCCACAGGTGCGGCGGGAGCAGAGCTGACTCCAGCCCGAGGTGCTGCTTCTCCCACGGGGTGATGGACTTGGCCACTGAAGTTACGCACATGCTGCATGGGACATGTGCAGCTACAGGCTGAGGTATGCAGGGAACCTGATCAGTACCTACTGGGAAGATGACTTTTAATCTCACATGTCTTCTAAACAGCAGTATAATCCTGACCAGAAATAATTCCTCTGACAGCAAAATTAATGCTCTTTTCCTAACATACAATCTGTTTAGCTGATAAACTGCACCAGCTTTAATAAACTAACAATATATTCCTGCATTAAAAACAGCAGTATTTTACAACAAATAGAGCTATTCAGAAATGTAAATGCCATACTCATGCTTTATTTTTTACATTTTAGAATATTTGTTATTACCAGAAAATGAAAACTCTCTATTAGATTAGAAACTATTGTTTCTCAGCAACATCATGAATAATATTTGTCTAACTAAGAGGCTGAGAAGCTGAGATAGATGTGTGCTGAGAGCCCCATCAACTTCTAAAAAGCTGGTCCAGGTTTCTTTCCAATAGGACAGAATATTGCAGCTTCCCTACAAGCAGGAGGTGGTTGGCTCAAATGCTGTGTGATTCACGGCTGTAAGAATGCACCACCACCAGCCCATGCATGGATACTCACACGCCCTGATCAAATTATACGTTTGACACATTCTTAAACTGAACCTTTCTGCAAGCATTTACACATGTTAGTGATGCTGTGATTCAGTGTGGTGCTGGCTGATGATGAAACACTGCAGGGCTGCTCCTCATGGCACATGGCATCAGGAAACAGGAACATTAGCTTGCCTTTTTACCACTGGCTTCCCTCTGAAGAATAGCTATAATTAATATTATTTTATCTTAAATGGTTGTGAAGAAGGACAACTTAGAGACATCACCTGTTGCAGTAGGTATTTTCTAGTAAATGTACTGAAAATTGTAAATGGAAGAAAAAATCTGAGATTTAAAACTTTTGTCAGACAGCGAAGATGCAGACACAGCATGGGACAGAGCTTATTGTGCCTCTTGGGGGGCTGCAGCCACTGCCCAGGGAAGCTTTGGGAGCTGTGGAGGACAGAGGCAGTGAAAGGGTCCGTTCAGTGGTACATGAAAATGAACACTGCTGCAGTCAATCCCTTCTGGGCGCAACTGTAAGTCTGAAGAGGGAGGGGAAAGGAAGAGGGAGGGGAAAGGAAGGAAGAAGGAATATCTGTCCATTTTTGGAAAAGTTACAAATTCTTAACACTGATACAGTGTGATGTCCTGTGCTTTGTCCTCTCAGGAACTCCTTTTCTTTGGAGCAAATAATTTCATGTCTCCTGAATACTTCTTCAAACATTTCCAATGCCAGCATTATTCATTCATATTTATGAAGTCTGTTTATATTTGTGCTTCAATAAATGTCACCATAAAAATAATATTACCAAGCATTGGAAAAAATCTTATCCCAAACCAGTGGTAAAGCTCTTGGTGACTGTGATGGAATTAATCATCCAACTGGTCTGCAATGTTTATAGAAAACAGTAGATGTGCCTCCACATTCTGTTGGCTGAAAAGCTCTCTCAGGCATTTGGTGTACTTCTGTTCTTTGTTCTAGGCATCACTTAGTGCCCTCAGTGACCTTATTATGTTTATATATATAATTAGAAAAAGGGACATTTTAGGATGTGACATTTTTAGCCAGGTTAAAAAATGCACTTTGCTTCAGAAAGGGTCAATTGTCCCTGAGTCTGCACTGGATTTTCTGTATTCATTCCAAATAGGAAATTCTAAACAAATTTCATTAAAATAATGTGTTTTACCTAAAAAATTGATAAAAGACTGAGTTCTGTGGTTTTAAGAGCTCTGTATGAAAAAGGGAGGAGAACTTTACCTCCAGGTAAAAAATCAGCATCCAACCGTGACATAAGAGTTTGCAGGCAAGACTTCCACTGGTGCCAGTTAGAGCTGCACTGAAAGGAGATTCTAGTTATGTAATAGAATGTTTTAGTGAATAGTTTCATAGTTCAATAAATTTTCTGTGCCTGGGAGAGACATGGGGCAGAGTGGGCTCAGAAGATGACAGATCATGATTTCCACAGTGTTTACCGTTTATTTTACACCAGTACTCCCTCTGACTTACCCAGGAATGATCCACAGCTCTAACTAGGAACACGATGTCAGACTTGAATTATAAAAATTACAGTTATGAGGTTCAGTTTGTTCTCATTTTAATCCATAGTGATATGCTTGGTTAGAAATGGTGTTAATAAATAATGACAATCCTTATTTGGAATTGAGAAGGATTTCTAATTGAGAATGATTTACTAATTCTTAAAAACATAGGAATGAACTCCTCTTTGCTTCATTTACAGAGTCCCAGTAGATTTCCATTTGGCCTGGAGAGTTTTCTCTGTCCCCATTTTCAGGCTTCATTGCGTTATCTGTATTCACTGCTTTATCTCCTGTGGCATCTTCTTCATTATTAAGCAGGGTCTGAGAAGGAGAGATTGGATTAGAACAGTTTTGTCATCTTATGGCACAAGACAATACAAAGTATCTCGTAACATTTTCGACATACTGATAAAGCAGATTTAGACATTGATTAGAACTCTGTCTAACACATCTGATCTGTACAGTCTTCCGACACGTTGTATTTGCAGAGCTACTCTGTGATTTTTCAAAAACCGACCAACCAACCAATCAACCCCCTTGCCTCCCTTAAGGAGTTGTGGAGGGGGATGTAACACGGCCAGAGATGCTGACCTGTCCGTAAAAACTGAGAACTGCATAAATGAACCTGAGTTTGCAAAGTTGTTTTTTCCTATAGCAATATTTCCTAGGATTCGTTTTTCTTAGGGCTTAGAATTAATCAGCCTGATGGTACATAACACCGCTGAAAAAAATAGCCTTTGTTTTCTTTGAAGTTGTCAATGTAACCATAATTTTTAAAAAAAACCAAACCCACAACAAACAAAAACAAACCAGACAGTGTTGGGGAAGGCAACGGATTGACAATGTGCCAGAATAATGGAGTTAGGTAAGGCTGTTAAAAAGCAATTGAATTACGCTAAGACAGTAATAACTGCTCCGGGAGTCTGGACTGTAAAATTTTCAGTTGTAATATCTCAACAGTCAGTTCTGTAAAATTTACCTTTGTGCCACCTGCATGTCTGTAGGAACAGGCCTGTCCACTGCTGCCAAATGCCAGGGTAGGAGCTTGGTTCTGGAGCAGTTGTTCTGTGCAGTTCCCACTGATCACAGAGCTTCTGTTGCAGAAGCAGGAAGAAATTAAGCAGACCAGAAATTGCTGTAATGAGTTGAAAAGAAAAAGTAAGTTATGAGGAAAAAGAATAGACTTATTTGGGGAAAATGGTTTCATTTTTGGAGGGCCTGGTGTTCTTGTACAGACTGCTGTGTTCTCCATCCCCAACTTTGTCCATCTGCTGGTGCTCAGGAGACCTTCATCTTTTATTTTCATGTGAGCAGAGCTGGGCACCTTATGCCAGCAGAGCTTCCAGAAGCATTCTTTGAATGCAGAAAGATACCTGTAGGGAATTCCAGCGACACAGCTTTTATTTTCATTTTCTTGACAGATAAAGACCAAACACTGTAAACGGTGATGATTGCATTTTAATAACCAAGAAATCAAGTAAGTTTCAAATGTCTAAGAACAAATTCTCTGGGGAAAATGAACCAAAAACATTCCCACCTTCAACCTGAGAGATCAGCCGTTAGAGTGTGTAAGCTTCCAGGTTCTGGGTTCACCATTAGGTACTTTGTGCAAACCACCTTTTTTAATTCAGGGTGGTTTTCCCGCAAGGGAATCTTTCCATGCTCCGAGTTAATTATGTTTCTCTCTTCTCAAGTTTCTTTACTACCTAGAATTTTAAGCTAATGTAGTCTATTTTAGGTTTTTTAAATGCTCAGTGCTATGATATCTATATAGTCATCCAAAAAAAGATTATTGAAATCTGAATACAGGGAAGTAGAGGACAGCTAGGGATCATCCTAGTTCTCACAGAACGTAGTATCTTTGCGCTGGCTAAAATAGTTGTCCTGAAGTAGTCCTGCATTATGCTATGCAGAATGTGTACATTTTAATGAGGTGAGTTAATCCTGTGTTCTAGGGACAGACTTTGATAGCATTATCTGTCACTACTTGCAATACTGTATGAATTAGAGTGCACAGAGCTATTCTGGGGCTGCCAGACCAGTTACAGAAAAGCAGTGTTTTACAGGGCACTAAAACCGAGTTGCTTACAGGCACTCGGCTCCAGTTGGAGTCAATGTCAGCAGGGACAGCTGTAACAGACAGAGGGCACATACTTTCCTAAGATAACTCCAGATGCTGAGGTTTTGCAATAAATCCCTTACCCCACAATTTCCATCATCCTTGTCCCCACCTGGAAGTCTTCAAAGCCTGTTAGCAAACAGCCACAAGTGTTCTACTGACACCTAAGATGGGGAAAATAAAACACCAGCAGTGTTAAATGTCATGCTTGGGAAAAGTAATTGTATATGTTCAGCAGCCCATTAACCACTGAAGATTAAAAACTAATGTGGGTCCTTGCTGGGGGGATGCATCACCCGTCAGAAAAATGGAAAGCATTGAGCTCAGAGAGAGCAGAGCCTGTTGAACACTCTGGCAGGAGCCTCTGCCAGTGAGCTGTTACCTAATAACTTGGTAATTCAAGCTCTGATGCAGAGTCAGGGAGCACAAGGGAGCCTGTTGTAGCCTGTCATTTAGAGACCTGAAACTGAAAATCAACTAAAATGACTCAATTTTTTCTTTTTTTAATATCAGCAGTCCAGTGTTTATGTGAGCTCTGAGACATAAGGGGGAGCAAAAGTGGAGTTACATGTGGTTGTAAAGCCAGAATGGAGCAGTGGGGTCAAATAAGCAAGCAGGAATATTTCTAGTGTCAGCCTTGAGCAGTGAGGGCTCTGTAGACGAGCACTGGCGATTCACTGTCCCCCGGAGCAGGTACCAGCACTACAGTGAAGGTGCTGGAAATGCAGGCAGCATTGAGCAGGTGCAGGTGCACTGAGCTCCAGGGGCATGGCAATGCCTTTTGTCCCCGTGTCCCAAGGGAGCATTGGAGTGACCTGAGGGACAGCTGGAATGGTGACTGCAGAGGGGAGTGATGCTGCTCTGCAGGAGGAGGCTTCTGGAGGGCAGGGAAGTTCCTTCAGTGGCTGGTGGTGGATGTGGTTTGGCGTGTGTGTTCCTGACTCACCCATAAATTTGTATGAAGATTGTCAGTAATTTGATGGGTAGAGGCTCACTAGGTAAAGGAGAGTAAAGGCTGCTCAGGGGTAGTCAGAAATGGTGCTCCTGCTGGTAGGGACTCCCTAAAATGCAGTAGGAGTTTCCTGAAACCTTCTCCAGCATGGATGCAGGAAAATAAATTGTCCATCTGAAAAAAGGTTAAAAATAATGTGAAGACAGCAACTTGATTAGTTTAACATTCCTTCCTGCCTTAATATCTAAAATGCTTGCTTCCACCTTCTATAAGCTTATTGTAAGCTTCCTCTGAAGTCACCTGAAGCAGCTCCTTCCAGGTGTAAATGAATCTTTGGTTTAAAAGGTTTAAAAGGAAGTAACATCAATGAGCACCGCTCTGTTTCAACCAGTGATCACATTTCTGTGCAATGATTTGATTAGCAAAGTACATTCTTTTCAGATCATTCGTAATGGATGTAAGAGCTTGATATTAGCTACTTACTGTATCCCAAGGCCAGCTTAAAACCACTGTGGAACCTCCTTATGGCATATTGGAAATGGAGTAGAAAATTTGAGGACTTGTAGTAAGTCCTTTAAGATCCTGTAGTAAAATTAATTTTCATAGAAGAACTTGGGTTGTTTCACTGGGTGACACAGACATCACCCTAGATCTGTGCTGATTTATTTTTGTGCACTTCATTCTTCATATTCAATTGCCTTGCTTCTTGTGGAGTAATTTACATATATGCAAAATGAATGTAAAAAATTTCAAAATTGTGGCCTTTCTCACTACAATTTTGCAAGTGCTAATAATAGAACAGGGTGCAAGGCAAGTGGATAATCTTGCCTTCAGGCATAAGTCTGATTTCACAGCATTTTTGTCTAGTTTATTGTTTTGATGTTATTCTTAATTTATCAGTATTTTTACTAGTTAGAAAAACACGCAACAAACTGCACTGTTCAAAAAATTGTTGTGCAACTCCACAGCTAATACACATTTTAATCTGGAGTGTTGAGAATGATGGTGAGAAGCAAGACAGGATGGAGTGGGGGTAGGGAACTAGGAATAATTTAAAGAAATGGGACAGAGGGCAAGTAGCTCATTCCCATTTATCAATTAAGGCAAGATTCTGTCTATCCATTGTGCCAGACAGAGGGAAGGAAAGAGAGGAGGGGGTCATGAGTTGGATATTTGGCTGTGAGCACACCAGTTGTGATGGGAGAGGTGAACAGAGCAGAAGAGAGAAGTTGCTGGTGGTATTCACAGTCAAAGAATGTCTGAGCAGGGTGGTGATCAGCTCGGCGGAGAGTCTGTAGCCGCCATATTAGCCAGGTGGCCAGTTCCCCACTTAGTCTGCCAAGTGAGTTGATCATGAGCTCGGAGCCAGACAGAGTGCCAGGTGGTCAGATCCATCACTCAGCATCCAATTAACAATGACACTGGTTTGGAGCCAAGCGAGGAGGGAGCTCTGCGACAGGGAAAGGGACCATTGCCGCACCACTAGTCCGGTCCCTATGGCAGGTCCAGCTGCTTTCCAGTTCTCTAGGAACCGTGGGCTTTTTGAGACTTTGCTTTGAGTAGTTTTGGTTGGTTGGTTCTGGGGTGGTTTTAAGCAGTAAAACTGTCTAAATCTTTTGGGTGTCTCCAGTGTTATTCTTTTCCAGCACTTTCTCCATGGTTCAGAGCAGAGCTGTGCTGCATTGTGAGCAGTCAGTCTGTCCACACAAGAAAGGAGTTACCCAGGTAATTTAAATTCCAAACTGCATTGGAGTACTGATCCAATTTAGGGAAATTTAGCCCATGTCTGGTACTGGGATCATGGCACAGGTGGATCATGCCTGATTATACCTGAATTACTTGGCAAGAAATAACCCTCCTCTCATCAAGAATTTTAGATAGAAGGGCAGTTTTCAAATTCTGGTTTTCACACTCATTCAATATTCAGTAAAGGCAATTGCCCTTTAAAGGCTTTTTCACCTCAGCGGGTTATGCAAGATGCTCTTCATTATCTACACATTATTTAATGGGTATGCTTTTCCCACTCTTTACATCTGTCACAAATTTTCCATAGGTTTAAATGGATTTATAAAATTCAAAGTTTATTATGATTGTGTGGGTGTAATCATGGATTTTCTGAGAAAGACAATGAGGATTTGGGAGATGGAATGGCCAAGTGAGGTTGTTGTTCAAATGATCCTGTTTGTTGAGACAGTCATTGTCCACACCAGTGGCTCTCTGGAGGCAGTGCACTTGGTTTCTTCTCAAGCCTTACTGGTCTGCCATAGGAGTGAAGCCAAAAATGTTTGAAGTCTTTTCCACTCTCTAGAAACCAGGTTGTGATATGTAAGGAGGGAAAAATTGTCTGTTTTATTAATATGTTTGGAATAAATAAAGGTCTTCCATTTGTACCATCTTGCATAAGTTCTAAGGTGTTAAAAAAATAAAGGAGAGTATTTTAAAATTTCTCTCTCTTTAAGCTTCTCATAGGCTGAAAATAGCATTCCACCTTTAGGCTGGCAGTTAGGGCAAGATAAACATTTCAGAATGAGGCAAATGGACTGGCTGAAAGTGAGATAATAGTTTGTAGGAATGGAGCTATTTATAGCCTGCAGAATACAGTGGTTCAGTGACAGCCCCGTGACTCACGGTCAGCACCGGGAAGGTGCTCTCAGGGGAGAGGCCTGGCCAACATCTCAGAGCTGTCACTGCAGTTACACACGAGACAAACTGACAGAATGACTGTCAGGGGGTTGTAATTCTACCTGGGCAGCTACAAATAATGACATTTAAAACTCATTTTCACTGGCTGGGTATCAGATTGGTCACATCTCACTGATTCGCTATATATGAGTACAAGGATATGCATATGAGACAATTAGCTACATCAAGCAGAGTGTTTAAAAGAGAGGGTGGCGTTTCCCTTGGTAGATGGAAAGCAACATACCAGTTCAAGTTCTCAAATACTCTATTTATTAAATCGTATAATACTTCTCTGTGTTAGATTTCTCAGTGATGAGACAGGAATCACAGTTGTGATCCGTAACTCCTTAAAGTCAACGAAATACCCCAGCATTTTTGGATGAAGGGGACAGTAAGTGATGTACTGTGATCCTGAGTTGACTCCGTGGCCCTGTGACCTTGTGTTAGCCTCTCTCACCAGTTTCCATGGCAAAACGGAGCTAACAGTGCTTAATTATCCACTTTATCTACTAAATAGGGTTAAGGCTGGGGACGTTACGACCATTTAATTACTCTTTGTAATGAGCTCTGAAGAGAAGTGACTAAGAGACGGTGGTGGTGGCGTAAATCTCACAGCTGCTGGATAAACCGTGCGTGGAGGGTGGGCGGCCCGGGGCTGCGGCAGATGCCGATGCTGCCCGTCCCGCGTCCCCGCGGGCTCTGCGGTCCCAGCGCCGC
>VZRL01006119.1:970431-992971 GCA_013397895.1 Origma solitaria | reverse complement strand
CGGGCGGAGCGGGGCAGCCGGCGGAGCGGGGATGCCGGGCGGAGCGGGGCTGCTGGGCGGAGCCCAGCGCTGCCTCCCACGGAACGCTGCAGTCTGGCGATCGCTGAGCGCGATGCCGAGAGCCTTGCATCATCCGCTCTCCTCCCCCTCTCTCCGCCACAGCTGTGATAGTCACAATTACGCTGGGAGGAGTGTGTCTGTGGCATTTCTGCCCGTTGGATCCCTCGCAGACCATCCCAGGGAGGTGGGGTTTCTGCCGTGCTTACGTGTCTGTGTTTTAAATCAGGCTCTGCTTGTATAGCTGCTCTGCAGCCGGCGTGCCCCTCTGTGCTCTGCACACACAGGGCTGCAGCAGCCAGAACAACTTGTGGCTGGCGAAGTGCCCGCAGCCTGCCCAGCGATCCGACCCCAGACCCCCTGCATCTGCCCTGCCTCACCGGCCCTTCGTCCGCGCACGGGAGGGAGGGAGAGAAAAGGCCTTAGTAGGCCAAGGCTTTGGTTATCAGTGGCAGGACAGGTGCCGGGTAGGGGCATGGTAATCCCCGACTGACCCTGCTTGCCACCGTCACCCACCCACAGAGGAGCCCCACGATGCACACCAGCTCTGTCTGTACCGGGATCTGCTCACACAGCTGCACCAGCAGCCCAAGGATGTCTGTAATCTCTGGCCAGTACACAATGAGCCCGCTGAGCAATTTTAGTCCCTGAAATTGATTTATTTTGAAAAACAGCTTAAAATAACAAGTTTTTGATTGGTGGCTAGGTTGAGAAATGCTTCATTATCTTCATTAAGAAATTATTACTTTGTGCCTCTTTCTTATTTCTAACATGGATGCTTTTAGAATACCTCCATCATTTTGGACCAGCACAAGGGTGTTTTCATATCACTTCCTAAGGGCAGGAATTAATGTAGTCATATTGATGAAGGCAGTGCCCAATCAGAGAGAAAAGAGAGAAATTAATGGTCAGCTTTAAGTATTTCAAAACCAAAAGTTCCAGATGTGGCCTTCCCCAGATAATATTATTCCATTTTAATTAATTCTTCAATCTCTATTTTTATTTTTTACCAGCATCATCAGGCAGTATTTACATTTGTTTCTTTTTATATCAGAATGTTGGAGAACAACATGTGAAAGAAGAAAATCCAAATGAGTTCAAAGATATTATCATTCTGTCATTAATGTAATGTGGGGCTCATTTATCACCGACCTCACATTTTCAGATGTCAGTTGAAAACTTGCTGAAGGACCAGACAATTGGAATGACTGTCTATAATTGAGCCGAGTCAGCTGCCATCCCAGGGGCCAGGGAATCCTGTTCCTAAATGTCTGTGACACCACAGAGTTTTGTGGGGATTTTTACCACAAGAGGATGAGACTCTTCTCTGGGTTAGAAGAATTTCTCTCTCCTGGCCCTCTCTTCTCCAGTGATCCCAAATCATGCTGTGGGCAGGAGCCTGGATAGGCAATAGGGAGGATTTTGCAAGATAAGGGTAAAACATTGTGCTTTGGCTGTGGGTAGCTTTCACTGTAGTACTGCTAAATTCATACTAATTTCAGTGTACACTTGATGTAAGATCTGTGTATTTCTAATTTCAACTTTCCTTGCTCTAGTCCCTCTGTTGCCCCCCTTGACAGCGACATACCCATTACCTGATGGACACGCTTGGCAGCGTGCTTGGAAAGGGCTGATGAAACACAGAGAGCCCCTGCCAGACACCATGAACAGTGTTGCCCCAAGGAAACAAAAATTGCCTGTCTGTTTTACACCCGTGTGCTGTGCAGATTAGGATATCGCTTTAGATATTTGAATGCTTTAAGCCTGACTGTAAGATTGTTTTTTTTTACCCCCATAATAATGAAGTGGAACTAAATGCTCTGCTTTCCAATATGCCACAAGGCTGATTAAATAGGAGGCTGGGAAAAGGGGTGTAGAGTCAAAATTTAGCTTTGGTTATTCTTTTGTTTGTTGTTTTTGAACAGTAGGTTGGAGCAGATTACAAAGCTTGAAATGAATATAAATAATTTCCTGATTTAAAAAAAGAAAGAAAAAAGCGAAAGAGTACTTAATTTAAACCTTGCCCTGAGGAGCTGGCAGCTAAAAGCCAACACGTGGACTTGTGTAGTGGCACTGTAAAGAGTAATTCTTTACCAAAAGAAAATTAAACTCATCTAGTTGGGTTTGCTTCAGCATTCTCCCAGCCCAACTGTCTGTGGAGCTCTTACCAACATACTTGTACTGGGAATTAGGAAGCTATTATTTGTAACAGCAGTTATTTGTAACAGCTCTCCTCCACTGCAGAATGCCTTCTTGGCACCAAATGATTTCTGCAGCAGTCCTGGAATGGTGACAATCCTCATTATTTTAATAGTTCTTATCATCTGGGAAATATCAATTTTGGGGTCCTGGATTTACGTATAGCATTAAGGTTAGATAATAAATATAATAACAGTGATATCAGTAAGACTTGCACAGGCAGGAAGCTTCACTGCCTGGACTGACAGCTGGGTAGAACAAGGAAGGAAGGGCCAGGTAGGGCATTAGGGCAAGTGAGGAATGGAACAGCAGCCTCCTCCTTCCCAGCTCCCACAATGTGACCTCCAGACAAGCTCTTCCCATTCATCCTGGCACTTGGTTTTCCTGAAGAAATCTGGCAAAGGATCAGGCAATGCATAATGGAAAGGCTGCTGCATGCTGCAAGTGACAAACCGCACAGTGTTTGGCATTCATTTTTGTTGCATTTAGAGACATGGACTGGCTAATCCAATATGTCTTTTATGTCTTATCTGGTATTGTTTGCAGCAGGCCTGTTTAGTGAGCGTGTCACCTTTAGGCATTAGTGATGAACAACATCTGAAAATGGAACCTTAACAGGCTGCTGCTTAAGCAGTGCAAGGGCACAGCTCACACTCCCAGCCAGCCTGGGCCCCACAGCCGTGCTGCCCACAGAGCTGACCGCGGGGGCATCCACTAACTGTCCTTAATTTAAGACTACACATATGAACTTATGGTAAAATACAATGAAGCAGTTTGGAAATATCAGTGGAAAATAATACACCTATATTTATCCCTGCTTTCTTATTTACAGGTCTATGCAGCCATAAATAACAGATCAGTGTGTTTGTTTACTTCATGTTGCATCTTCTAATTAACAAGTACAAATTATCCCTGTCTCTGCCTAGTGCATTAGAATTGTAGAGGGGTTTTGGACTTGCTAATAAATACCAAATTTTTATCTATTGAAAAGAGGGCTGAAAGAGGACTAAGCAAAAAAGGCCCCATGGATGGTGTTTTTACTGTTGTCCCTTAGTGAATATCATCCAAAAGTGTTTCAGCACTATACTTTGCCATCTCTCCTAAGCAGAATACAAAATTACATATAAATATATATACACTTAAATCTACTTTTACAGCACTTTGGGGAAGATGGGGCTAGCTCTGACCCAATTTTTCACTGAAGTGATTAGTGGTTCAATGTGTCTCAAACTGAAATCCATTAAAAGGTGCTGCCTCGTTAAAGCTTCATCTCTGGTGATCAAGTTTCTTTGAGGAGTCTGCAGTTACTCACTCAAAAATAGACTCACTAACAGTCACTAAGTAATTTTTGGATATTTAGGTCACTTCTCATTTCTAGTTTTCGGCTTTGGAAACAGAACCTGGTACAGGTAGTTACTGATTTGAACTCTGCTGTTCCCACTTAAGTAAGGGGGAATTTCACCATGAACTTCAGTAGCCATGACTTTTAGATCTGTTTAAATGTATGACAATTTCAGCATTGCTGCCATCACAGTCCCATGTTTCACGATGGTGTATCACTTGCTTTGGTTCAAATTCAATCCTTTTGGTTAGTTAGGAGCTCTTGTGACTGAAAAAGCCATGTCAATGTAAGCCCAAAAAGGTTTAGGGGTTTGGTATAACTTTTTTCTCTTCGTTTTCTGTGATTTCAGCCATACCTGGATTTGGGGATTTGCTGAGTGTCAACAATCCCATTATAACCAGAGCAATGCAATTTGTCTGTAGACAAGCTCTTAATGTCATTTACAGTGATTATACCTGTGTTAAAATTACAGTATTGGTTCAGATCAATGTCATTATTTTAAATAATTATTTAAAATAATTGTAAAACAAATCAGTCATCCTTTTTTTGTAAAATTGCTTCAAATTATTTTTCTTCAAATACTTCTTCTCTTTGATATATTGATATTATGAGGCCTCTCCTTGTTCTCGCTCAGTGACTGCCAGGTGCAGCCAGACGTGGCTCACACCAGTGTCATGACAATATTGTGCACATTGCGCTTAGCAGAGGTGGAATCGACTGCTTGGAGCTGCTGCGAGGGGTTTGCTGCATGCTCAGGCTTTCCTGGAGCACAAGGAGCATTGAGCATAGAGCCGGGTTATTTATTATCATTATTGTTAATATTTCTGTTCTTTTCTGGGTTTTCCATGTTCATTTTACACTCCTTGCCTTCTCCAAGGATGGATTCTCCATTACCTTGTACTTGTTCCCTGATGTTATGCTCATTCTGGCAGGTTGTGCTCACACCCTAAAGTCTCTTGGCCGGAGCATCTTTTTTGACCCTTTGGAGACGTGAATCTTCTGGACTTTAACCCTACAAAGAAGAACATGAGATTACCTTAACTTTTGGTACTTTGTTATTTAAAACTTGAAAATTTTAGGAGAAAAATAATACAAGTTTCCCATTCTCCTCTCCTAACTCAAGGGGGTATTGTGACAACTCCTGTTTTGGATATTTCGTGTCACTGGGACCCTGGACAGTTTGATCAGAGGGAACCAGACTTGGAAAATAAGCTCTCAAGGTGCCTGTCTGTGCTCTGGAACCCTTTGCCGGGCTGTCCATGTGAGGGAGACAGGGAGCCGGGCCAGGATGGGCTCTTTATCCCGGAGAGCGCGGCCAGGGCTGGCCTGGGAGCACCGGGCAGGAGCTGGGCTCTGCACACTGCTTCTGCCTGGGAATTACCGAATGGCCCAGGACATGAATGTACTGCCAGGAGAGGAGTGGAATTGACAACACACGAGTTGCTATCAGCTTCATAAATGAGTCACCAAAAGAGAGAAAAAAAGCCTTATTAAATCAGGCACTTCTCACACTGTTAACTTGTCACGAGTGTGAGACCTGAGCAAATGCTCTCAGCATCTGAAGAGATGATCCCTCTGCAGTGTGCTTGGTTTCATCCTGATGATGTTTAAAGACATCATTTCATGCCTTTAAACATTTTCTAATGCCAAACAAATGCCGTTTGCATTTATGTGCTCAGACTAACAGTGACATCCAGTGGCTGAGCAACCCAACCACGGGAACAATCGCTGCAGTTGGAGCGGCCGAAGGGATCAGTTATGGTGACTTAGATCACATGGACTTTATAGTGAATATGTAACATGCCATCCTCAAGACTTCTGTGAGAGCCAAACCCATTCCACCTTCCCACTTGTTCTCTTGGGAAGACAGAGGTATAGCTGCAGTGTCTACAAAAGTGATTATTGTGAGCTCTTCTGTGGTGGTGGCCGCTTTGGGCACAAAGTTACTCCTGGTTTAAAAACTTCCTTTTATTTCTGTGAATGAGTCTAAGTCTAACCACTTCGGGCCTGAGCAAAGCTGATGGCTGTTCTGAGAGCTGCCTGGGCATTGGGGAACAAGCAGGGCAGCAGCAGCAGCGTTGGTCTAAGATGTGGAAGATTGTTTCATGCGCTCCTGAGTCCTCCAAAGCCTTTAGAAGAAAAAAAAAAAATTCAGAAAATGTGACTAGAACTGGCAGTGCAGTGCCATAAGCAGGGCTGGGGTTTCTCTGTGCCCCTAAAGCAGCTGATCAGAGCATGTGCATGCCGATCAGAATGTTTATTACTGAGATGTTATTTGTTACTGACCTTGGTCCCAAAGGCAGCCCCTGGGGCCACCATTGTACAGTTGGGCCACTGCAGCCGCGGGAGTGTCACAGGTGGAGGATCATCCATTGCTCTTTGGGATGGCTGCTGCCCCCCTCCCCATGGCAAACTGCAGCCATCCTCCTCTCTTACTTCTCAGCTTCCAGAGAGACATTTGTGTTTTGTTTGTGGTCTGACAGCAGAGATCTTAATGATGTGCAATTCATAGAGCTTTAGGATGGTAATTATGGCAGCAATGCCATGTTCTAGAAACAAACTTGGGTATTTCAGGGAAACCTTGCACAAACCAGGAACAGCTCCCCGAAGTTTTCTGACATTAATCGTACAAATAGCTTGATAGAATAAATGGTTGCTTCCAGCATGAACAGAGCTAATTTTAGACAGGAGTCCCTAATGTGCCTATCAGTGCTTCCAAATGAATGATTAAAGATAAAAATAGATTTATCATGTTTTCACTTGCATGGGGCCTCAGATCTGTGAGCAATGCGGAATCACCTGATGCAAACACCCATGTGAGCCTGCCCTGATGTACTCTGGAAATTATTGCACAGTGTCCATTGAGCACAGCTAGTTCAATTGTCACAGGTGGAGACATTCCCATACTGGTTGCAGTAACAAGAAGCACCTGCACCTTGTTTTGAGTTTGCCATTTCCTCGTTAATGTAAAAGTGCTGGTGCTATGAGGCCTGTTCTGTACTGTACTTCATTTTCCTCTAAGAGCCTGCCAGTGAACTGCACACAAGATGAGAAATGTGCTTGTAAGGCTGACCTGAATGGAGATGTTGCCTTTTTTCTTGGTTTTCCCGTCAAACCTTTGGTTTTATTTATTTGGTTTTGTTTATTTGAATTTGCATGACAGTATCCATTTCGCAAAAATTTTTCTTTTAAAATAACTCCACTTGCCTCTGTCTTGCGGCCTAATTTCTAACAAATATACCAGAAATATACGTTAAAATACTCATAGTACCAGTAATACAGAAATATTGCCACAATATCACTGGATGCCTTAAACACATACACTTGTAAATACTATCCATGTCACAGGAGTGCAGTGTGGCTGTGGCAGCTTCTCCCCAAGCATCCACAAGCATTGTCAAAGCATCCTTCCCAAAATACCTGACGAGAAGACACCTCCATCACACCTGCCCAAAAGCCAAAGGATTTCACTCTTTTTATAGGCACATCATTTATCAAAATAATTAACAGATCTTGTATTTAAGTGCTTAATTAGCAACTAAAGAGTAATGCAACTAAAGAGAAAAAATGAGTTCATTATTTGTCATGGATACAGAGTTCATTTGCCTTTACTATGTAGAGTAATACATTTATAGTAAGACTTTATTCTTTCAAGGTTCACAGGTCAAGATTAATCAGTTGTGACCTTGGCACACAGCTTTTCTCTTCATGAAGTAAAAGCTGAACAAGGGAATCTGAAACAAGGATCCATATGTTTATATAGAGCTGAGTCTGATTGAATGGTTGAAATGTAATTGAACAGCAAAAATAACATTCCTTTGCAGAGGGAGAATTGAAGACCTTTGGAAAAAGAGAGGTGATATACTAGTAATTTTTCAGGGAAGTGACATTATGAATTAATCTCTAATATGGCTGAGGTTGATGGTTATAGTTCCTTCCCTACTATAATTCTTCCTCCAGAGCAGTTCTTCCTGTTTAAAATATTCAGAGAGAAAGATACAAACGTCAACATTTTAAATGCCAGGTGCTTTAGTGACAGGGTTTTTGCTGCCAAACAAAATTCGTGTTTGTTTCTGCTTGGCGTCTTTATTTACAAGTACTTTTAATTTTTTATCTATTTCATCCATTCTGTAGTAGCAAACCAGACTACAACTGGGTAATAGGCTGCTGCAGTCACCCTGGCTGTTCCATCCACAAGCAATGGACCAGATTCCCTACACAGCCAGGCCCAGGTTCCCTGTATCCAAACTCTGCTGGGACACTGCAGGAGAGCAAAGCGCCTGCCTCAGCTGTCCGAGTTCACAGATCTCAGTGAACCTATAACACCATCTGTAGTGTCTGCTGAGATCTGATGTCCTGATGTCTGTGCAGCAAAAACAACCTCCCCTGTTTCAAACCCAAACTAATTGTTATTTACCCAGACCCTCCTTATCATAATCCACAAAGTCTCCTTTCAGTCCTCCCAGGCTAAGACAAATATCTTGAAATGTGAGATTTTCTCTCATTTGCCCCAGTCTGGAGCATGTGGGGTGTGGCCAGATATAGCATGGGTCATTGTCCAAGTTTTGGGAATGACCAAACTGCTGTTCCTCCTTTAATCCCTCCTAGACACCTGATCACAGGTGAGCTTTCGCATACATTAGTCAGCTTTATCGTGGTTGGGGTACGCAAAGGATTTTACTCCATAAAACAAATAATTGGAAACTCAAGTTAAAATTTGATTCATCACATTGTTTTCCTCTCTTGTTTTAATTTAGAATCATATCAGAAGTGGCTGATGTAACAGACTTTCAGGTTCAGCCTGTAGGTATAAAATGTCTGATAACATTGTCCAGGGCAAGCAGATTGATCAAATCCTGTAGGCAAGGGCTGGAATATCAGACTCCAGAATCCTTGGATGCATTTTAAACATCCAATTCAAATAAATGCAGCATACAGAAAGAGTTCTACCTATCTTGTTTAGGGCAGAGAGAAGGTCTAAGGCAGGATATTGCTGACACCACTGCTGTACTGTGATTAAAATATGGCTTTTGATTAGTAAACAGATGGATTTTGATCTGCATCATGAGCCTGAATGAATTTGTTGCCAGTTCTTGAAGCGATTTGCGTTCTTGGAATCAAACTACCAAACAGTAACAGATGTGAGTACATTGAGCTGTCAAGAGCTTAATGAAGTAAAACTGAGATCACTACCCAGTTTCAGAGAAGGGTTAAGGGGATCCCTTTTTGAAAGCTAATTATTTAGGACAGCACACCTGTCATTAGCCAGCAAAAGATACAAAAAATTAACCATTATCTCGCATGAATTCTCGCTCTGCCACATGTGGTTGAAATGATAGACAGAGTTGTAGCTCAAAAATTAATTAAGCTTTCAAACTGGGAGAAAGTGGGAGAAAAATATTATTTAGGGTTATTAAAACCAGTTGAAATCACCAGCACAGCACACCTTCCATTAGTATAAAACATTTCCTTTCAATTCTTAATAGTGTAAAGGCAATTTGGTACACAGAACACTGACAGTTAAATCCAGCAGACATGCAGCAGACGAGACATCTGCTTTCAGTGTGGTGTGGGAATAGAGAGCAGAGCTTGGCCATGCAGGGAGGCAATGGCAGGAAAGCCCAGATTTGGGATGCTCAGGGCTCTGACCACGGGCAGGCCTCTGCGTGGGGAATCTGGAGGAGAGACAGCTCTGTGCGGGCCTGCTCCGAGCAGGCTGTGGGCTCGGACCTGGCACAGGCTCTGGGAGTGTTTGGAGAGGGCCCAGCATCTTTCAGCCAAGGGCTGCCCGGGATGACACTGTGACACTGCGAGCAGGGGTGGCTTCTGTGCACAGCCCTTTGTTCCATCAGCTGGGCGAGGTGGGAGCTCCATCAGTGGGTACATCCCACCACTGGCCGTGCTGGCATGACCCAGCTCATCGTGCTCAGTGAAGGCAGCAGCTGCTGATTTCCCTGATGTACGTATGGAGTCACAGTTAGAGCTGTGAAGACGCCGTCTATCACTTTTTGTCCCAAGTGGAATGGGATGTAAAAGCTCACCCTTAGGGTCAGGCCTGCAGAATTGCCAAGAGGCCCCCAAGTCCCACAGCTCACCAGCTGCTGGGGCAGCCTCCCCTCCTCTCCCTCTGTGTGATGTGGGAGCACCAGCCAACCTGGCTGAAGGGAAATCACTTTCCAGCAAGGGACACTGATATTTGCAGTGTTTATCTGATCCTTCAAATGTGAACAATTTAGGTTAAACACTGATCTTCATTAGTTTTGTTGCTGTTCTAAAAGTAACTGTGATGAGTAATGCGCATCTCCAGGATTAAAATTGCCTTTTCCGAGTACTTTCCAAGGAGCAGTGTTTCCATCGTTTTGGAATCGTGACAATGGCAGTGTGTGTCTGGGGATGGGAGGGCTCTGATGGTGGAGATTCTGTGCAGGTTGCTATATGCAAGTAGTTTCACTCATGCAACTCATGCTATTAAAATCACTCACCTGATGCTGGCAAGCAGAGAGGCTTGAAAACCCAGGCATGGAAATGAGAGGAGATACTATGGCTGGCAGTGGATGTGCAGAAAGGAGGGAGAAGTCTTTGTTACTCTCCCTTTCTGTGGTACAGAGGATGCACAGTGCTGACCCTGGGGCTCCTCTGCAGAAAAGTAGATTTATAATTCTTAGGAGATGGCTGCATTTTTACAGGAGATTTGGGTGAATACATAACTGCCTCCATAGGAGCCTTTCATCATTTAACATCCTACTGATGCCTGCTTTTCCTCTCCACAGGAATCCTGCCCTGGAATGATTGTAAATTATGAGGCAGAAATCTTTGATCACTCACCAATTAACTCCCTACCTTTCAACATGTAAAGCTCTGTACAAGGGAGCTCTGGTAACTTCAATATGGAGAGAAACATTTAAATTCAACATATTGGGAAGTTGGTTACCTGCTACTTACTCCTGAACAGAAAATTTCCTCTGTGGTTCTTCTTTTAGACTGTTTGTTTCAATGTAAGCACAAATCCAGTGTGTGAATACTGGTATTTTCTACATCTGCTCTTACAAAAACTGAAATCTTCTAGTCAAACATGAATCTTTGAACTTCATAGGTTATTTCAGTGAGAAGTAATACGTCGTTGTAAGCAGAGAGACTGAGATGGAGAGAGGATGTGCACTTCTTATCTTAAACTTCTTTTTTCTTGGAAGATAGTGGGAAACAGTAAAATAATCAAGGTCTGCCTAAGCTTAGGGTGTGGGCATAGCCTTGGTTTAGCACTGAGGTAACAGTCCCAGCTGTGCTGGGCAGGAGCCGATGCTCTCAGGTGTCACATTCCTCCTGTGTTTTTAGATCCACAAAGAGAAAGATTTGCTTTCCTTTTGAATGAAGGATTTTTCAGATGTATTCTGCATGATTTCCATATTTTTAAAGACTTCTTGATACTTTCCAAATGGCAAATGCCACTTTTAAGGCTGAGTGTCAGTGTGCCTTCAGCCAGCACGCAAGGGACTGAAGGCAGTTGTGAGTTGCCCCTTGCCAAGTGATCCTGTCTGCAGTTACGTTTGGTGTTTGCACACTTTTTTACTTTCGAGAAACTGTTGTTGAGTTTTAAGCACAATCTCAAGTTCTCATCTTCTAGTAAGTTTAGGACTTTTATCTTCTTAACTCTACGCTATCTTACTCATTCCATCCCAGCGGGATCTGCCCCACATACTGAATCCAGCGGTGGCAGCCACAGAATTAGACTCTCACTTCCCCTGTGAAAACATTGCAAAGTTTCTCTTGAATTTTGTTCCACTTTCATTAAACCCATGAAGTGATTTTTAGCTGCAAAATAAGTTTTACTGACTCTTGCTCTCCCAAAGCAGATTCCTAAAATAAACCCAGTGATTACTAACTAGGTATGTTACAGTAAGTATTAAAAAACAGGGGACCTTAGTGTCACCACTGAAACAGGCAGATCTTGTAATGGAAAACAAGTTTTCAAGGAAGGAAAAACCAAACAGCCTCAAACAATTGGTGTCAGGGTGAACATAGAAGAGCGTGAAGTCCCTTTTGCAAGGCCACAGGAATAAAGCCAGGTATTGCTCTGGAAGCAGGTTCTTCATACCCTGGGGAGCTCTGCAGAAGCCCTGGCAGCTCTGAGGGGCTGCCTGGGTATGAGGGGCTGCTGGCGCATGGGGAGCTGCTGGAGTCTAGCAGCTGGGGAGAAGTACAGCTGAACCACCCTCTTTTGCCATCTTTTAAAGAATAAAACAGTTCCATTTGCTCTTTATTTTTCTTTCACTCATTGTTTTACAGCAAAAAGAAACCTTTTCCTGCTAGGATGTCTTAAAGTAAATGTGTTGTAGGAATTTGGGTTTTATGGGTACATGTTTATGGGTACATCATTCACAGTCAGGACATAATTGAATTAAACTGTCTTTACCTGGAGAGTTTTGAAAATTATATTAAACCAGTCACATCACTGCCCAAATAACATAGATCACTTACAAACTGAGATGCTCCCTTCTGCCCTCAAACCAAAGGCCCTTTCAAAGGAGAGGTGTTACCACCCACCACCTGTCTCTCCAGCTGTCAAGTCCTGAGTCCATTCATCAACCACGGGCAGCTCTTTTAAATTATGCACCTGATTGTACATTTTCTGGAGACTATTGAGCTGAACTGACAAATATCCTGCCCATGCTGGTGGCTGTGTTATGGGCTCTACTCTGGAGGAAAAGGCTTTCTCCATCCTTTTGGTCATATTCCTTTACCTCCCCCTGATGGAAGCAGCACTTGACACAGAGAACAGGGCTGGCATATGCCCAGCTGTCTGTCGTCTCACAGCTGTGTTATCCTGGGCTTCAAGAACTTGGTGGGGGATTCTATCCAGCAGGCAAAGCTGGGTTCTGGGTTTACACTGGTCTGAGCCCAAAAGAAGTTTCAAAGGTCAGTTGTGTTTGGGGGTTTTTTTCCTTAGAAATGAGTCACAAAAAATTACAGTAAAAATAGGGTGAAAGTGGGCTTTCTTCCTTTTGCTAGATTGGTTTTATTTATGGTCCAGTTACAGCATAACAGCCCGCTGAAGATCCAGGAGGCCAGTGGGCAATCTACAAAATATGCAATCCACAAGCAACAAAGCAAGTGAAGAAGGAAAGCAATGTGCCCTGTGGTACAATTAAAAGTGAACCCCAACAACAGGATGTGCTTTGGGAACACAATAAACCAAAGGCTGGTTCACTAGAGATTGCACATGTCACGTAACCACTGCTCTTCAAGCATCCCAGAGGGCTTTGCACACATGAATGACCTGCATGCCTTTGCACCCTCTGAGGGCTCACCCTTTTACAGACGAGAAACAGGAGTTTGTTTAAATCAAAGGTGGCTGGAATAATCCAGCACAAACATTCCATTTTGAAGCCATTACTCCTACTCTTCCTCCAGCCCTCCCTGCCAGGCTCACAGCAGAAGGCCAGGGAAGGTGCTTGGGCTTGGGCTGCTGTGTCAGGGGCTCTTCCCATTGCCTCTGTGGTCAGTGGGCTCCTCATTTGGGGTCCCCCGATGGCTCAGTGGCTGTGCTGTCGCTGTCCCTGTCCCTGTGCGTGCCCATGTGCCCATGTGTGCATGGGCACAGCGGCAACTTCCTGAGGAGGTGGGGAAAGGACCTTTCACAGTTGGGGGCAAACTCACTGCAAGTTGCTGGTGGAGCCCTGGGACGCAGCGGGCAGGAGCAGCCAGAGCAGGAGCCAGCTAAGCAGAAATATTGGCCTACATTATTTTCTCCGCCTGGTGGAAGGCATGTGAGTTTCTATGGCAACTTGTGTTTTCTGTTCATCAGGCCTACTGACTCACTTCTGGGGGAGCCGTGGAGAAAAAAGATTGTTTTCTTTCTGTGCCAAGTCAAGTGGTTTCTTTTCTGCAGCCCAGAGCTCTTGTCTGAGGGCTTCTGGTGAGGGTTTGTGACTGGTGTGACTTTGCAGCATCAATTTAGAGCCACAAGAAAAGTCAAATGTGACAACATCCTCATCCCCTTGAGAATACATAGGCAATGAGTTAAATTTATCTGCATTACAAGAGAATGACAGTCCAGCTGGAACCCTGGGGTGGTCAGGCTGATGCTGGTGGCAGCACAGAGCTGCGCTGGAGAGCAGCGTGGTGGCTCTCAGCATGTGCCTGTGTCATGGGGTGGCCCAGAGCACACACCCTGGGTGAGATTGTGAGTGCCAATGGGATAAAATGATCAGAGAGGCCCAAAGGAGATGTTGCTGAGGGTGGTTGTTGTAGGGGGGATCAGAGCTGACGAGGGCAAGGCTTAGTGGGAGGAGTAGACACATGTGCAAAGCATGGAGCCAGGCAGCGCAGAACATGTTGGTTCCTGAGCACCTCGTCACCTCAGTTTTTCTAATTGAGAAACTTTCCTGGATAACCAAGCTCTATTTTCCAGCAGACCCCAGGGATGCTGAGCAACCATTTTTCCTTGAAATGGAGGGGAGGTTTGCATCCACTTCTCTCAGGCTCCAGTGAAATTTCCAGTTATTATACCCTAGAGAACACTGCGAACACCCGTGTGACCAGCAATTCTTCTGATGCTTTTTCTTTTGCCTAATCACAAACATATGGTACACTTTGGGAGAGATTATCCTTACATTGTTAGCTTTAAAATGAGGCTTTCTTCCAGCTTCCCAAGGTCACAGCAGCTATCCAGTTAAATGCTAGAGCAGAAATAAAACGTTAACGCAGCATGACCTTGGTCAATCAGTTAATCTTTCTCTACCCTATTTACTTCAGCAAAATCAAAATCCATCCCCATACACTGCAGAGTGCTTTGAGATCCTGGGGTGAAAGGTACATCATAAGCTAGAGTATTAATTATTGAAAGCCTGATAGCGTGTGTGGTGCTGGAAGGAATGTAGATGAATTTACTGTTGGTGTCTGTTTGTTTGTGCACAGCTGTGGCATACATTGGTTGTGGTGGTGCAGCCGCCGGTGAGCCCCCAGTGAGCTCCTGCGGCTCTGGAAGACTCCGAGGTGTGTGAGGGTTTGAGCCGCAACAGTGCAGCTACTTCCAGGGAGGAAGAACAGTGTAAAAGACTTTGTCAGCATTTGACGTAGAGCTCCTCATTAATTACCCTGCGAGGGGAGGTCAGGGTGCAGCCAGCTCTCCGCTGCCACCTGCAGAATGGCACGTGGGTACCTGTGTGTAACGTGGAGGGGCAGACGCTCCCACCTCTTGTTCGCTGTTGCTACTGCAACCTTGAGGTTTTGTGGGAAAACCTATCCTAAAATTGCTCATAAATGGGTTTTCTGGCTGTTACATTAAGCTGGATTACGCAGCATATAGCATTGATTTTTAGATTTGAGAGTGCTGAATAATTTATGTGCACATTGCCTCCTAAACTAGACTGTGGCTGTGTGATGGCTCTGGCCCTTCCCAGAGCAGATGCAGACAACTGTGGTAGGATACAGCCAAACTTCCAACTCTCTTACTTTTTAGTATCTGCTTTAAAAAAGGCAGGCAATTTCTAACATCATTTTGTTATTGAGATTTTATTTTAAAGTGTCCAGGAGTGTTATCCCACTGCAAGCACAAAGCATGATTTTTAGAACTGCTGTTCCTTAAAACCTGCTTTTGCTATCGTTCCATTTTAATATGGCTATATATCACGATATCCAAATGTTTGATACAAGCATGAGTACATAGAAACAGCAGAAGGAAAATTGTCTTTTTATGAACCATGCAGCTGTTTATCATAAATCTAAATAAAACCCTTTTTCAGACCTTTTATCAAATGGAATTGGCTCGTGCAATTCAAGCACTTCTATTTTTCACATATATATCGTAGAATGCATTTAAAATAAAAGAGGATATTTGCACAGAAGTTATTTAGCTGGTGTTTACACTGTTCTTGTGCAGAGACTCTCTCTGAAGAGCTTAATACACTCCTGTGTGGGTTTAAGTCACGTTCAGACATTGATGATAGGTTTGTAATTTTTCTAACTTCATTTTGTTTTTAATATTCTGCATCTTTACTGGCTGTAGCAAACAGGGCAGAACGTGTCCATTTTTCCCTTGCGCTGGGTCAGCTTTGGTTAAATCATCAAAGGCAAGAAACATCTATTAAGTGTTCTTTTGCTGAGTCCTCAATTTAAATGAATTTGCAGGGAGCAGCAAATATTTTTCCTCCTATTTTCTGTAGCCCAGTTCCTGCGTCCCTCGGAGGTCACAGCCTCCCTGGAGGGCAGCCTGACGGCTGCGAAATGCTGCTCCAGACAAGTCCAAATGCCGTTATTCAGCAGCCCTGTAATAATCTCCCTTAAATACACCAGCTCCCATCCATCAAATGGTTGACCCTCAGAAACTGGAATCACACAATGCCGGTACCAAACTGCTCTGTCCCTTCATCAAAGCAGTGCATTATTCTCACACCATCGGTTATTGACACCGTGTCTAGGGCTGATGTTTGCTGTGGGGTATTGACAAGGATTGCTCAGGGCTGGGGATGGATGGCTGCGTGTGGCACTGTGCCTCCTGTCCCCAGTACATCTGCTTACCCACGGTCCCCGAAGATGGAGTCAGGGATCCCTGGCAGGGATGGCAGGGCCAAGGCTGCGGCCAGGGCTCTGCAGGGAAGGGCCTTGAGCAGGGTCAGCCTCTTTGCTGCGTGGGGAAACACAGGGTGTCCTTTCCATCAGCAGATGCCTTGATCAGGAAATCCAGGCCTGTTCTACACTGCACATCCCTCTACGTGGCAGATGAGATTCACCCATCCAAACTATTACATCCTCATTTCTCACTTGGCTGTTTCTCCAACATGTTCTGTTTTGGTTGGGTTGTTCTTATTTTAGTTGTAGACTTACACAGCTCTTTGTGGGACTGCATTAAAGACAAGAACTGGAGTGACACGTACAGATCTGACAAATACTGTACGTGATAGAAACTGCTCCCTCTGTATTCACGGAGCCACAGACTGGTTTGAGTTGGAAGGGATCTCAAAGCTCACCCAGTTCCAAACTGCTGCCATGGGCAGGGACACCTTCCACTGTCCCCAGTTGCTCCAAGCCTCATCCAACCTGGCCTTGGACACTTCCAGGGATGAGGCAGCCACAGCTTCTGTGGGCAACCTGTGCCAGGGTCTCCCCCTCATTCTTCACCCTCACAGGAAAGAATTTCTTCAGAATATCCAATCTAACCCTACAGGAATTACTGCAGGAAGGTCAGGATAGCATAAAAAAGGATTGCTGAGCTGGATGATCCATCTGGAAATGTTTGCAAGATTGAAATGATACTGTTCTTTGAAACAGAAACAGCAGAAACCCTTTTTGTCATGATGCTCATTGCTGATTATTGCCCATTCGCTGGGCTGCGAGTTCAAGATCGGTATTTTGGGAAGCCCCGCAAACACCCCTCGTGGTATGTGCACGCCAGCCGTGCCGCTGCTCCCGGGAATGGCGCGGGACTGCTGCGGGATCTCAGCGGGATCGCTGCCGGGATCTCAGCGGGATCGCTGCCGGGATCTCAGCGGGATCGCTGCGGGATCGCTGCCGGGATCTCAGCGGGATCGCAGCGGGATCGCTGCCGGGATCTCAGCGGGATTGCTGCGGGATCGCTGCCGGGATCTCAGCGGGATCGCAGCGGGGTCGCTGCCGGGATCTCAGCGGGATCGCTGCTGGGATCGCTGCGGGATCTCTGCCGGGATCGCTGCGGGATCGCTGCCGGGATCTCAGCGGGATCGCTGCCGGGATCGCAGCGGGATCGCAGCGGGATCTCTGCCGGGATCGCAGCGGGATCTCTGCGGGATGCGGCTGCGCGGGGCTCCCTCTGCCGGCGGCGCTCGGAGCTGCGCGGTGGCCGGGCGCGGTGCGGGGCTGCGCGGTACCGGCGGAGCGCTGCCCCGGGAGCGCGGCCCGGCGGTGCCGCGGGCTGCATTTTCGCAGGAGAACACGGTCGGGTCAAAATCGCTCGGTAGCTGTCGTCTCCAGGGTTCATCACTTGGCACGGCTTTTAATGCAGTTAAAAGGTGACTCTAAGCCACACAGAGGCCATTCCCGTTCTCAGGGGGGAAGAATTGTGCTTCTCTGTGCATTCGACAGATTACATTCTGTAATTCCGAGCGGCGTTTTAATCACAGACCATATTTGCAGCAGTGTTCAGTGTTCATGTCTCCGTCAGCCATTGCTCCAGACCTGGGAGACCTCAGCATGCAGCCTATGGACTTTGGATGGACCTTTCCCTCCCCCCGTTCCTCAGCAGTTCCAGCACATGTTCTGCGACTGAGCGCAGCCCATTCCTGCTGCACAGAGTATCCCTGCGCTGCTGCAAACCACACAAGGTCAGGTTCTTACCTGCTGAGAGACCTGCACAGCTGACACTGCTCTGTGTTTCTGCACTGAGCCCATGTGTCGCTCAAAGCTGGACCTGCTCAGATTGCACAAGTGAAGACCATGGGGTGCGGCAGCGTACCGGGAAAAGGCAGCCTCAGGGGTGAGCCCCGGCAGCCCAACAAGTGTTTGGGTCTTCCCTTGAGCTCATCTGTAGCAGCATGTGCTGTTACAGTAGAAATATTATGAATTATGTATTATTGGCATAATATAAAATGTTCTTCTGTTGTGCTGAAGTTCCTGGACCAGTACAGGGAATACTGCATCAAACCAGGAGGAATCTGGAGAGTGTCTGAGACCCCGTGAATCTGGTGTCAGCACTTGCTGGTACTGCCCCAGGGTGGATGTCAGGCGCTGCTGTGGGAGGAATGGATGAGTTTTCAGCCATATCAGCAGATCTGTGTGAGACCTGTTTATCACACACATCCTGCTTAACCACTCTCCATTATTAAATATTTACAATAAGAATTTATCCATCATTAAAACCCTAAATAAAAGGATTACGGAGAAAGTCAGAATGGTTCCGTGGGAAACAGCACTAATTATTTTCACCCTTGTGGGTTTTTCTGTGTTCAATACTTCAATTTCAATGTGAAAATATTGAGATAAACTCTCGCTTTCATGTGAGCACAGTTGGGGGGATTTCTTATTTGGTGTGAAGCCTGAAAAGGGAGAATTAACACTCATTTAATCATTTATGTTCAGTCATAATTTAGGCCCTGAGCAACAAAGTATTTAAGCAGGAGATAAAGTTTTAGGCAGTCATGCATTCCAGTGACTCCAGACAGATTATTCAGAGGCCTGAGCTGAAAAGTTGCTTATTCAGAGTAAGGGAAGAGCAGAATTCTCATGTGCTGGACGCTGAGTTGTGGAACCCAGCTGGGGCAGACAGATGCTGAGAGTTTTCAATCCAGGGCACAAACACGGAGCTCAGTCCTAGCAAGGCCACCAGCACCAGGGGTGATGCCCTGGCTCACAGGGCTTGTGTGACCTCAGAAAAGCCAGAAAATTAATGAGAGTAATTTCTGAGCTGGGGGAGAAGTCACCAAGATTTATATTGCCAGAAAGCTAAACTCACTGCAGGTCATGGGATGCAGAAATCCTGGGGATGGTTTGTGCACAGAGAAGCTCTTCGCTGCACAGCTGGAAAGGAAACAAGCAGAAGAGCAAGAAGGAGATTGTCAGGTCTCTAGCACTATTGCAGTTATTCTTCCATGTCTGCACAGATTTTTTATCATCTGTCACATCCCTAGTATAGGATATATGAAGGGTATTAGGTGAGCCCTTGTGCCCTTTTAAGACAGCATCGTCTTCAAATGGAAATTTTTCATTTCCTTTCAAATATTGTCTGTTTTGTGGGAGGGGAAAAGGGTGGATATAAGGGAAAATCATGAGCCCCATAAACACTGCTGCTTTTTCCTGCACTGTCTATATATGCATAGCATAATTTTATCTCAATAAATCTAAGCCCATTCAAACTTTACGTAATGTCATCAACAACTCCCAAAACAAAGAAAGGCGTTTACAGCAATCCATCTTTATGATTAAGGTATTATCCAAATTCACCACTCGGAATATTTCAGAGAGATTTCCTTCAGGCTCAACTACAGCCACAACATAGTAGAGATCAATATCTGAGCCACCTGAGTATCATCCAGTGCAATCTGAAGGACTGACTAAACCAGAAATAATACACAGATAAGAAGATAAAATGCCCTCAGCATTCCCTCAAAACAGGTAAAAAGGCTATATATGCTACGAAATTATATATGCTTATAGGAAGACAAAAGGTTTAAATTCTCGTAAGTTACATCTAATCTTTAGAGAAGATGAGAAAAACATTAGTCAAAGGACTTGACTGAAGTTTTAAAATCACAGATGGAAACTGAAGAGGCTCCTGTCCCCCTAGTGCAGGGCTGGACACAGCAGCGCCAGCAGTGCCACCTGCAGTGCCATCTGCTCAGGAACCACAGAAGTCTTCTGTTCCTGGGAAGAGATTCCTGCCCATGGGCTGTTTCCAGGAGTAGCCCAGGTGAGGAAGAGCAGCATAATCCCAAGCAGAGTCCCTGAGGCCGGGCAGTCTGACAGGGAGGGCAGCTCTGACTTCAGACTAAGCCACTCTGTCTCTTAGTGCCCTGAGCCCCCGAGGTTTGTGTCTGGTGGGGCTGTGGACATAGCCCAGTGCCTGTTCTTCCCAAGTGTGGAGCATAATGGGGTAGAAATTGGACCTCTTGGTACTTCTAACACATAGGCAAAGTTTTAAACACTGTCCCTAAAGTGTTCACAAAGTCAACCCAGATAATGTAAGTGTACTGGTGTATCCCTGTCCCCAGTAACTGTCAAATGATTCAGTGAAAACGCCTCCATATAGGGGTAGAGGTAGATGAATACACACTTGATGGATTCTAGATGAGTACCCAAGCTGCTCCATCAGCCAGGTCCAAAAACTTGCAATAAATAAATTTAATCAGGAAACATCACTCGGATATGAATGTTTTATGACACCGATTTATAGTATGAGCTGCCAAAGGTAGGAGCCAGCTTAGCAGTCAAGAGCCCACAGAACTCAAGGTTTCAAAACAAACAACTCTCTTTGGAGATTAGTGTTGCAAAAGATGTGAGCAGGCAGAAGAATGTTTTGCCTCCTGCTAAAGCATTAACCCAGTACAGGACTAAACTATTGTACGGTACCTGAAAAGGTTTCTTTCAAAAGCTATGTTCAGTCAAGCACCCTCAGTCAGTCAGAGCGCTGCCTCTTGTATGCTCTGTAAGCCCTTCTAATGACTCTTTTATGTTGTCTTGGGTTTGTTTGGGTTTTTTTTCTCTCACCCACTAAAACTCCAGAGTCTGGCCCTTGCAGGGTGCAGAGCCAGCAGGTCTCTGGGCTGGGCTGTAACATTGCAGGCAGGTCCTGGGGTAAGAGGTGCAGTTTGTACAGCAGGTTTGATGGCAGAACAGTAATTTCTTCTTCAAACGGAGTACATCTAGAAGAGCACCGTAAACCCGAGTGGTTTGTAGGATTATGCAGAGAGAGGTGGTAGGAGAAGGAATCTGCGGTCACTGCACTTGCATGCACAGATCTGGTCAGCAACACCACAGCCCACACCATCAGCCTGGACTGCAAAATGCTTGTCCCAGCTGTGTGCTCCTCTCAGACAGAAGTCCAAGTCACCTTGTTGTTGGGTTGTCCTGCTTTTTGAAGTGCCAGCTGACCAGTCTAAGCCCTACAGAGTGACAGCCCTGCAACATCCACACCACAGACAGCCCAAGCTGTGGGTGTCCCCTCTGCTGCTCTCCAGCTGGGATCAGACTACCTGATTATTGAATCTGACATATACAGTCACACACAACACATGCAAAATACACCTGAATACATCCAGGTTACAAAGGGGAAAACTTGGGAGATGTCAGATTCAGTCTGCCCTGGCTGAGTGAGCTTTAGTGAGCGCCCTAAGGCCATGTGCATTGTGTGACTTTCAGCAGTGCTCATGCTGTCACACAGGCTCAGCTCAGCACACAGCCCAGGCGGCTGCTCTGGGGAACTGGGCTGGCTGATGGAAGGCATTCCTGGTGGTAAAACTCTTTCATTCATTGCAGAAGCTGGGAGGAGCTGGTGAGGCAGTTTGCAGAGATCATTGGAAAGTGGCTGAAAAGTTCCCTGAAAATGAAGCTTGTCCCTCCATGAGCTACACCTGCCCGGAGGTACCCCAGGTGAGTTCCTTTGGCCAGGCTTCATCTACATCTACATTTTATCTACCTCTTCTGCTCATCGTTGTCTACATCTTCTGCTCACGTGGGATGATGATACCCTCATTACTGCTGTGAGGAAATCAGCTAGCACAGGAATGAGTTCATGGCCACCAGCCACATGCTGAGCAAGAATGAGACATCGCCCTGACCACTCAGCATGGGTGGTGGGAAACAGAAGCACCTTTAGAGTCAGCCCCAAGCTCCACAAAGCAGTATAGCCCGCCTCACAAGGGTTTGGGTTTGCCACCTTCAGTGGCCATTCCTCAGGGTAGTTTTTGGTTTATGAATTCCTTAATGTTTTTAGGTAGAATGAAAATTCTCATGTGAAAATCTGGGGTTTTATCAATCCTATTCCTTTCGTGAGAAGCACTGCTTTTTCTGACCAGTTTATTTTCCCTTTACTTCAGTATCTTTTCCCAGCCCCAAACCAGAAATCAATCAGAGGTAGATACTTAGAATGGAAAATTTCCTTGTGGACAAGTAATGTTCAGTGTTGCAAGCTACTGAAAAAAGGGCGGTACAAAGGAAAGCGTTTCTCAGGTTAACCGCAGGCAGCTGCAGCGTGAGGTGTTTCCAAAGAAACAGGCACTGCGTGTGCTGACCCTTTCCGACGGGCTCCCTCCGTTCCTTGCCTTTATCCACACAGAGGGTTCTGCTTTTCCCCTCCGTGCAGCCGCCCCAGCGGCTGTGGGGCAGGAGGCGCCCGAGCCCTCAGTCCCACGCACGCACAGCCCGTGACCCGAGACAGCTCAGGAAGGCACTGGAGGAACGGGGCACAGCCCGGGAGCCCTGCGGGGGCAGAGCGGGGCCGGGCCCGTCCCGCGGGCACCCGAGGGCGCGGCGGCGGGC
>VZRL01006119.1:884746-969229 GCA_013397895.1 Origma solitaria | reverse complement strand
GGGCTGCCGCCCGCGCGTGGCTGCGGGACAGCGGCCCCGGCTTCGCTCCCGCGGCGGCCCCGGCGCGGGGTCTCGGGTGGACCTGCGGGAGCGGCGCTTTGTGCCGCCGCCCATTGTGTTGTGTCGGTGATGAGTCACGCAGCAGACGGGGGATGCGGTGATGCGGGGCCGCGCAGGGCCAGGAGGATTCCCGAGCCCGGAACAAGCCCCAGGATTTGGAGATCGCGGGGCCCGCCGGGTCCGCGCTCCCTGCTGGGCGAGTGACAGCTCCGGTGCTTCTTCCTAGCCCGTGACAGTCCCCTTGCCAGCCGACTCCGGGCATGCAGGTGGCGGCTGTGCTCAGGGTACAGCAGTAAAACACCCAGGGCTCGAGCTCTGCAGGCTGTTGGGTTTGTCTCCTGCTGCTGGGAGATACTTCCATGGTACGATCTGGCTGCCCTGCACTGTGGGAGCATCTTGTGAGTGGGTTGGTTTTAGATAAGTGGGTTTGACAAGTTAGGGTCTGGGATACAGAGGAGCAGGAGGGATGTGGTTTGTTGTGCTGGACAACTTCTGAGGCAGGAATTTTTGCTCATGGGTAGGGTAACACACCCAAAAAAAGACATAATGCAGATTTCCCAGCTCCAGGAGCAGCTCACAGGGATGTGAGGGAATGTGGTGTTACACAAAGCCTGCTGCAGGCAGGAGCTGCCGTGGCGAGTGTGCCCAGGGCTCTGGGTGCTGTGGAGGGGCACAGTCACCGTGTCTGCTGCACAGACATGTCAGGGCTGAGCTGGCTGCAGGAGCTGCAGCGTCAGTGCTAACGTGGCCACTTCAGGGAAATGTGAACACCAGGAAGATGTGTGGCACAGGAGGGAGGAGCCCGGCATGTGACCTTTGGGTGGCAGGAAGATGTCAGGGGAGAACACAAGCAGAGGACCAGCTGGGAAAGACTGAGGAGCAATGAAGTCTTCTGAGTTGGCTTCCTTCCCTCACCTTCTTCCTCTCCTCTCCCTTGAAATCTTGTGTTCTGAGAAGTCTTGTGGTCCCTGTTACACCCGCAGTTACGCTTTGGAACTCCAGAGGTCCAGTCTGGCCCAAAAATCAATCCATTTTGGGAAAAGCATTAAAAACTGTAAATGGAACTCATCTAAGGGCTGCTGGGTCTGCAGCTGACAGCAGTGCCTGGCCTTGGGCAGGACAGGGACTGCCCAGGAGTTGGTGGTGATATGACTGGGAGCATGGGCTGCAGTTGGTCTGTGGGGCTGCACCAGCCCCAGGCTAACACACTCATAATACCTTCACTTGTTTTTTCCTACCTGGGAATAAAGGAGGGAAGCATCTCCCATTCAACCAGACACTCTTCATCTTGACCTTATGAGGGAGAAAACTGAGAGAAGAGAAACCAGAAAGGTTTTGGAGAAAGGAGAGCAGAATGGCTCAGGGCGGGAAGAGGGTTAAGGTATGGCAGATCTCCACCATGGGGATCCCCAGTGAGGTGGAACGCTGCAGTAGCTGCACAGGAAAATGTGGTGTGTGAGGCACAGCTGGTCATTCTGCCTGCTGGGAGCTCCATGGCCTCCTCCAGCCAGACAGAGGTGGTGGACACTGTCCTGTGTGCAGTGTGGGACTCAGGGATGGCTTTCTGAGGAGAGGAGATGAGGGATTTCCTGAAAGCAGGCAGTGTTTGGATCTTCCTATACTCTTTGGACTTGCTGGGTGGATGTGCTGGAAACTTTCGTCACTGATCTGTCATTCTTTTTGTAGCTGATAGTTATTGGGGTGCAACGTAAATCGTCTCTAGCTTTGGGGTGCAGCTGCTGGGAGAGCTCAACCCCTTGACATGGCAGTGGGGTCCTGCTGAATGCCCCATGGGCTGGTTCCCGTAAGCACACACGTGGCATCCAGGTGGTGACGTCCTGTCCCTCTGGCCATAACCAGGTTTTGTGTCCCTTACAGCAGGTATCCATGTGGCTTTTCTTGCCCCTTCAGCCTCTTCCTCCAGTGGAAAATTGAACTGTGTAGGCTTTGCTTTTCTTGATTTGTAATTGGTTGGCAACAAACCAACAGCTGTGGGGGGGTGAGGGGTACAGCTGATGTTGTGCATTTCTATAACATGAGCACCATGGGGATGCAGACAGTGACAGACACACTGTGGGGGCCACACACCAGCTTGTTGGGGGTCAGGATGTTGAAGCACTTGTCTTGTCCACACCTGCGTGCTCATGCTTCACAACACCGCAGCTGCTGCTGCTGTAACCCTCTTGCTGTAAGCACGTGGCTCCCAGGCACGTAAACACTTGTTTACATGGGCACAGACCCACAGCCTTCTTCTGTCTGTTATGTGCAAGCTCCAGAGACATATAACTTGAATTAGGGGGTGGCTGATTTAATTGAATTTAGGTTAATCCAAGAATGTCTCATGATCTAAGAAAAACAAATTTCTTTATAATTGCAAGTAACTGATACGTGTTTTCTTAGGGTTTTCCCATAGATACTCATCTGTGACTGTCCACCTTGTGTTTACTGCTCTCCCGATGCTGCACAGTTCATTCACACCATTCCTTTCCTGAGCAGTGCCAGCACAGTGACCCTGCAGCGAGCACAGTTCTGGGCTTTTCCTTCTCTCTTACCTGCCATTTGGACACCCTTAATTGCCTGTGGGTAATAACAAGGTGTGTGGTGGTCAGAAAGGTTTGCTTTGGCTGTGGTGTCACCTGCCTTGTGCTCGGGGGTGAGGAAGAGAACGTGTTTAGGTGCAGTGTCTGTGGTTGGGCAGGGGCTCGGTGCTGGGCTCAGTGTGGTCTCTCACTCTTATCTTTCAACAGATCTCATCAATATGATGTTGGGATGCATTTCCAGAAACCTCATAGAGCTTTTTGGCTGCCACTGGGCTCTGTCTCGTCAGGGTGCGCACAGAGGTCCCGAACGTTTCTGGGGGTGTGTGGCCTCGTGCTTGGCCTCGCTGGCTGCTGCAGGCAGCACACCCACCCGGGTTCCTTTCAGGGGTAGTTAAAGCGCCTTCCAACATGCAGTGCAGAGTTTATCTATTTCCAGAGGCTTCCAGGTGCGGGAGAGCTGCACTGCAATTCTGAGGACAGCAGTGCCATAGTGACATGCTTACTCTGAGAATTAGAGTTTGACTTCAGGAAGAGTCTTGCTCTGTGACAGAGCAGTGTCTGTGAATTTGGGGGTGGCAAGGATAATTTTCATGGGATTGCAGGGATAAGTGCCCTGGTGCGGCCAATTCAGGTGATGGTGGTGACTCCCCATTTTGATGGGCAGATACCCTTGATTCTTATCTCTTTTTCGAGTGTGGAGATAGGGTTCTAAAGGGTAATCTGTACATTCTGTTGATTTCCTTGAGAAGAAAGTTGGCTAGTGTGAGCAGGAAACAACCCCTGGCACAGCCCGGGGTTGAAGGTGCAGCAGTGAGCCCTTGTTCTCCTCACGGGATTGGGATCGAGGAATGTTACCTGGAGCAAACGTGCTTACCTAACAGGCTGGCTGTTATCTGCCAGATCCAGTTTTGCCATGACTCACTGAACTCATTTCACCTGTCTGTGCTCCCTTGCTGGCTGTGTAAGACACACAGCATGTTCACTGGCTGTGTAACACACACAGCATGTTTGCTGGCTGTGTAACGCAGGAGCAACGTGTTTGCTGGCTGACTCAAATCAGCCTGTGGAGCACTTGCCAGCAGTGGATGAAATAGGGTCTCAGAGTTTCTTTTGGGGGCACATCTGTGGACTTTTTGGTCTGTTTTAAAAGTACATAGTTTGTTTATAATAGTTTGTTAAGTCAGCTCATGTTTACTGTTCTTTTCCAACCTGTACATTTAAGGCACATCATTGTTCACTGTGTTCCTGCAGTGTGTGCCCCTGTCCCTGGGCCAGCAGCAGAGACAGCTGTGTCCTCATGTGCATGGGAGGAGGTGGGTTGGGTCCTACCTGTCATCAGTGCCACTTTTTGCTCTGAGCTGTGACACGAAAGCAAAATACATGCTTCTTATCAGAGTGCATTACTTTGTTTCCCTGCTTCTTAAGAACGCTGATGCCCTGTGGAAAAACAGAGACCTGTCTTGTGTAGAGCAGCTCACCTGCCTGGAGTTGAAGGTCCTTGGATGGTGGAGCAGAGTCAGCATGTGCTGTTGGTGCCCATTTCACCTGTCAGAGCCTGTGCTTTGCTGCTTTCCAGAGCTTTATCCCAAATGCCACGGAAAGGTGCAGCAGGAGTTTTACATCCCTCCAGCCTGCCAAGCTGCGGTGCTCCATCTGTGACAGTGTACAGCATGCTTGGCACCCTGGCGACCTGATGGCCCTGGGGTGTCTGCTGCAGCCTCTGGTGTCAGCAGCATTTGCTGTGACTCAGAGCTTGCTTGGCTGAGGCTGAGCTTTGCTGGGCTCCAGGTCTGCTGCTCTTATCTCCCCTTTGCTGGCTCTCCCGTGCAGAGCCAGGGACCTGTAGAAACAGAAACCAACTTCCAGGCTTTAGCCTGCCCTTCCTCTTGGCATGACTGTCCCCCTCCAGGGCAGCCTCGGGAGTAGTATATAGCTGGAGACTTCTGTACCCAGAACTTTGCTGGTAGGAGCCTGGAGTAGCTCCTGCAGGTGACACTGCTGCATATCCAGCGTGAGTGACACCCAGGGCGCTCCTCTCCAGGGCTGTAGCAGTTCAAGGTGTGCAGGATAGGCTCCCATAAGCATTGAGTGATTCAGAAAAACACTTCAGACCATTTGGAAAATGACACCACAGAGCTGCCTCACTGTTCCTGTAGTTAGGGATGTTCTCCGTTTAGGGATGTTCTCCGTTGAGCACACACAGAGGAAGGATGCTTGGCTATGCAAAGGCACACACCCTTGATAAATTCTGGGTACTGAGAGTGTCCCTAGTGAAAAATACGAACATTCAAAGAGCACTGACATTCCTTAAGACCTGCTCCTCCAGCTTACCACGGGGAGGCTCTGGCCATGCCCTGGCTTCTGCAGGCCCACGCTGCTGGCCCGGGGGCACGTGCGGCTCTGCCCGCTGCTCCCTGGCCAGCGCTGGCAGCAGTGGCTGTGACAGATGGGTGGCATTTCCAGGGCAGGCAAAAGGGACAAGATATATTTAAACACAGCAGATTATTAGGTAACAAAGAGTGCCTGGTGCTGTGTATTCCTGGACCATCAAGGCCCTAAAATAGCACCAGGCCACTGGCCAGTGGTGCTGACCCTGTTTCTGTGTCCTCCCGGGACAAGATTTGCTTTTCTGTCCCATGGCTGCTGGTGTTACTGTCGCTGCCTGGCTGGAATGGGCAGGGAGCTGAGGTGCCTGCTCTCACCATGTGAGCCTGCTGGCAAGAGGAGTGGTGTAGGCAGGGTGGGATTCCAGGACCCCTCTTGCCTGGGCTGTGGTTCAGACCCCCTGTGGGTTCTCAGGACTGGTTTGCTTCCATGGTTTGTTGCATCCTGAGTCCCCTTGATAAGAGTGTGAAGAATGAGTGGAATTGGCACATAATTTTGGGGTGCACCTTTGGATTCAGCTGTCCTCTTGCCCAAGGGGATGGCCTGAGCCTTGGCTGCTTTCTGTGTCCAGGCTTGCAGGAGTTCCTGTGCTGAGTGTGCTCCACGGGAAGTATGAGCCTTGCATGTGTCTGGCATGTGTCTGAGCACACTGCACGCTGCTCACTCATCCCTGAACTGTATCTGTGACCAAACGTGGGTGAGCTTCCTTCATATGGGAAAACATAGAACTTGGGGGGCTGTTTTCAGAGGGTGTCTTTGGTTTCTGTGCAAGGTGTGATTACAAAGCAGGCAGGACAGAGATCTTCACCACCCAGTGGAAGGGTTTCTTTCCAAAGAGGTGGTTCAGGGGCCCTCCAGTCCTTTTGCTGGGGTTGGGAGCATGGGTCCATTCTGGCTGTGGATAAGTCAGACCCAAGAGGAAGGTAGCTCATTGGTGTCAGATTTTGGCTAAAAAAAAATCCTTGAAATAGACTCTTTAGCTCAAGGGAGCTAAAGATTTGCAACACCAAAAGCCTTGCTGGCAGGCTGTCAGCAGCCCGAGGGCTGCACCTGCTTCCAGAGACATTTACATAAATATTTCTGATCAGTAATGCCTGCTTTAACCTTTCTTCCCTGTTCTCTCCCTTCCCCAACGAACGGTACTGGTTGTAGGAGTTCCATGCCGACTCCTGCTCGCGCATGGCAGTGCTGCTGGCAGCGCAGACCTCAGGTCTCCTGGCTGGATCCTCTGCTCTGCTGTGGCAGTGTCACCTCCAGCAGCCAACGCAGGTGTGAGTGCAGCCTGGGCAGCGCTGCTGTCCTCACCAGACCCTGGCACTAGCAGGGTTCCCGTTAACGAGCTCACTCCTCTCGGTCTCGGTGCAGTTTTGGGTTTGGGTGGAAGTTGTGTGGTCTTTGGTATGGTGTGTGCAGGGAAGGCGGCGCCGCTCAGCCCCAGGCACCCTCTCTGTCCCCGAGGCTGGGTGCCTGTGCTGGCGGCGTGGCCGGACACGCTCAGGGAACACCGTGAGTCAGCAGGTCTTGGGGATTGGGTTTCCTCCTCCACCCTGTGCCAGGGCCATTGCATTGCCTCTGGCTGTGAACCAGCAGCAAAGTGGAGCAAAAGGTCTGCAGACAAAGGGCTTTTCTTTATTAGTTATTAATGTTGTTCAACTGAGCCCCTCTGAAATTGTTGGTAGCTAAGATTTGTGTTTGCATCAGGGGATTCCTGCTGGGGTTTTTGCCACCCTGTGCTGCTTTGCTTCTTCCTTTAAGGAACTGTTGGTAATACCCTGAAATATTTTGAGAAAATACAGAAAAACGCAGCTTTCGGCCTCAACTGCTTCTTAAATAACCTCCCTCCTGTTTTGGAGTCAGTCAGGACTTTCGCTCACTTACTCCCTACTTGTGCTACAGAAGTTGAATTAAAACTTTGGTTTTGAGTCTCGGGCAGCCCTGGGAAGCGTGCTGTATGGATGCGAAATCCTTCCTGATGACGGAATTTCATGTGGTGCTTTTGCAAGTGTGCAGGGTCAGAGACTGGGGCTGCAGCCCTGGTGCTAGAGCTCGATCCAGGGGGTGGTTCTTCCTGTGTGGGTGCTGGACAGTGTTTACCCTGGCAGCTGGGCGCTTGACCTGGCTTGAGAGCTCCTAAGGGAGGTTGGGGTTGTTTGGGCTCTTGCTGCAGCTGAACTTCAGGAAATTGTGTCAACTGAATCTGGGTCGGTGTCACTGTGCGGTCACACGTACCTAAGGGCATTCAGAATCGGGAATAAGAGTTTTGTTGCCTTTGTTGCTCTCTGTAGTTTTTGCACTACACCCCTCAAAATCAAAAAGTGTGTTAGAAAGTATCCCAGTAGTGGCAGGGCCCCTCAGGGGTCCCAGCTGCTGGGCTGCTCCATGCTCGGTGGGAGCTGCCTTTTCCCCTTGCTCCACTTGTTATGTTCAGTACAGATTATTCTTGAAGATCACTGGGGGTTTGAACATAACCTGGTAGTTCCAGATGGCAGTATACATGCTCTTCTCTCTAATTTCCTAAATACACATTCTGACTTCAGTGTTTCAGTCGAGCCCAAGCTTCTCCCGGGAGAGGCTCTGTAGGGATATTTCTTTAGAGCTTCCTCTGAATTACCTGATATTGGTGACTGTATAACACAGAACACCCAACCATCCATGTTCTTCCCCTAATCCTTCCCTTGATACAATAAGGTTTTATTTTCCAAATATTTATATATTACTGTGAAGAGGTTGGTGCACCACTTTTTGTTGCAGCTCCTTAGAAGTTGTCAGGAGTGGGATCTGCTGAGCCTCATGGGCAGTGGGTTTGGAGATATTTGATTAAGGCTGTGCAGTGTCTAGATGCCAGGGCCACTGGCGCCACAGGACTTGTATAAATAGATTTTGTTTGTGCCATGTTCATGCAATTAAAACCAGAGCCCTGGACTGTGTTTGGTGAGGTTTATTTTGCTAGTTGGGTCACACAGTTTTCATTTACTTTGTCTGGTATTCTAAAAACATATAGGAACATAGGCACATCAAAGCCGAGTTTAAGAGCTTGATTAAAATCTGCAGCAGTAAAGCGGTGCTTGGATGTGTTTGTGTCAGTGCAGTGTCCATTGAGGTGGGATTTGCTCAGGATGGCTAAAACCGAGGGTGTTTTAACTTAAGGATCCTGCCCTGTGCTGGTTGGAGGCTGCACCCAAGGGAGATAAGGGCAGCACCATTGCTCACTGTTGGTGTTTCTCTTTCAGAGGAGAATGAGAAGCATGAGAAGCTCTGCCTGGAGAGGGAGCAGGAGCAGAAGAAGGCAGGCAAGGCCAGCGTGCCACGAGCCAACAGCGCCCTATCCCCAGAGGAGCCCCGGAGTGAACTGCTGGTGCCCATTTCCCCCCCGGGCCCAGTGCCCCCACCGCCCCCACCCCTGGCAGCCCCCATTTCAGTCATTCCCATCCCTGTTGTCACCAGTTCCCCCCAGCAAGCAGCCCAGACCACCCTGTCGCCACCGCTTGTGCAACGCCACCAGCCCCTCGTAAGCACTCCCAGCATCCCTAAGGAAGCCTCATCAGTGGCGCCAGTGATCCAGAGGCCACTGGGCCCGCACTTGCCGGATGGGAAAGCTGCCACCCCACCGTCGGGCAGCCCCAAGCAGCTCCAGCACTACGCAGCGCCAGTCCTGGCCATTTCTCAGCACCATGTGGTCCCGCAGCCCATCCAGCCCCTGCAGCACCCGGGAGCGCCTGCGCCCCTTGGCGCTCTCAAGCTGGCGCCAGCAGACGACATGAAACCAATTGAGCTCAAGAAGAGAATTGGAGGGTGAGTGCACTGTGTGTGGGCATGTGTCCAGGAGGGACCGAGCAAAGCTGCATCACTCTGGAGCAGCTCCTGCTTATGCAAAGTGTTGTCAGATCAGAAATACCAAGACCTGTGTATGCTTAATGTCTTTGAATTGCTGAGAGCAGGGTTTCCTAGTGTGATAAGTTTTTATCTTCCTCCCTGACTCCACACTGTAAGATTCTGTATAAGGATTTATTTTTTTTCAAGCCAGAACTATGTTAGGAAGCAAGTCCCAGCCCTGCCTGTCTGATCTCAAGTGGTATCTCGGTTTGTGTTTGGCAAAAGATCTCTGCTTGTACTGATCAGGGAAATGAAAGGGCACTGCTGCTTGTGGGAGCTTTCTTGAAAACTGGGTTGTGATCTGGGAGATGTTACTCTGAGGACAGAGATCACCTTAGCTGCTGTTTTAGTTTCTTAGTGCTCTAAGTGGTAAGGGCCTCCAACTTGCTCAGAATCTTGCAGCTGGAAGGGGCTGAAGGCTGTTTAGTTGGCCTTCACCCTCAAACAGAACTTGTGGCTCTGATGTTGCTCCAGGTTAGTGTTTGTTTATTTGACTTGTTCTTAAGGATTTTGGCTGGTGGAGACCCTGCCTTCTCTGGAAGTGGTTGTTTCCAGACCACAGTATCCCAATACAAAGTCTGGTATTACTGCTTGTGGACTGGGAGAACAAACCATTCCCTTCTTTGCAGCAGTTTCATCTGTTTCCTTTGGCCCCTCAGTTTTCCTGCAGGATAAGTGACCTGGATCTGTTCGGTCTTCACTCCTGGCTGTGCTGTCTAGGCCTCTGACTGTTCTCCTGGCTGCCTGCAGCAGAGGCATGACTCTTGGCAGTGGTGTTGGAGGTGGTGTGCAAATCCCGTGGGGGCTGGAGGAGCTGTGGAGAGAAAAAGAGCTCATAGTGTCCATTGGGATGTAGCGATCCCAAAATGCGCAGAAGGAAACAGCGAAAGTAATGCAGATAGGAGTTGTGAAGGTAAAGGCTTTGGTAAAATGCCAGTGTGATTCCTCTAAAGGAAGATTTCGAAATTCAGAGCCTGTCTGTGAAACACACAGCTGCAGGAAAGGTCTGTCAGTCTGTGCACTAATCAAGAGACCCTGTCATTGACATTGTGTGGGTTTGGGGGCTGTGGAGGAGGTTTCTGTTGGCATGGGGTGCCAGGGCAGGCTGCACAAGTTTGGCTGCCTGGGCAGTGGGCAGTGGTGGGGCTGCAGGTGCACCCACAAACTGCTCCTGTGCTGTCAGGCTGAGCTTTGTCCCTGGGAGGTGGCAGGGGCTGTAGTGCCAGTGCTGGGAGGGCTGTGGTGCCAGTGTGGAGTGCAGCATCACCACTGAGTCCCTCTAGAACTGCTCCATCAGCTATAAGCACAAAGGTGCTGGAAAGGTGTCTTTTTCAGCCTGTAAATGTTTTGTGGGAAAATGCTGTCAAATATTTGCGACAATTTATTAAATATGGTTACCTCAATGTCCTGTGTTTTCAGTCAAAGGCAAGTAATTACTTTGCGCAGTGTATGAAAGGTACTTGAAATCTCCATGTCTGCTAATGTACCTTATCACTGCTGTAGCTGAAAAACTGAGATAACATGTATTTGTTTGGCTTTTCCTAAAAATATTCCTCTGATTTGCAGCGTGGGTGGACTCAAACCCCAAAACCAGAAACTTGCTCTGGTTCTTCCTTGAGCAGTGACTGGAGGATTCCTGTATTGCTTCATTCTATGTTTATCCTCAGCTGTGTTGTTTCAGACACAGTAAAAACCCAAAGCAGTTGGAAGTGTCTGCCCAATCCCATATGCTTGAATTTGAAACTGCACAAACCTTGTCCCACTGGAGTGTAGGCATAGACCAGAACCAGGTCAGAACCTGGGCTCTCTGGGACTGTACAAATACTTAAAATTCATACTTTGTGTCTTTCCGTGTAGTTGGTAGTAGCTGTGTATATGCACACACATATCCCACCCGTTAGTATCTTTTGTGCATTGTATGCGCAATGCTTAATTCATCTGATGCACGTGTAAAATATGGAGTTTATATTGAAACAGTGTAGGGAGAAATATGTATGTACATAATGTTAATCCAGTGATATCTGAACACCTCTGCTGCTTTTGAATCTTGATCTGTATCTCCTTGACACACACTGCTGTAAGCACAGGTGCAATGCAGGAGTTTTCAACCTGACACTGAGCTGATCTTTGTTCTGTTTGGGTTACAGGGTTGGTACCAGGGAAGTACATAATAAATTGGAGAAGAACAGGTGCGTAGAAAGCCAGGGGTTTGGGTTTTTTAATTGTAATTCCCCTCCTCTTTTTTTGACCTATTGTCTGTCAGTATTTGTTTGGCTTTGGTGGGTTTTTGTTTGTTTGTTTTTTAAACAAATAACCTGAACAAAATTCCTAGTGACTTTTCCTGAATCTTGCAGTGTTGCTTTGCTTTCTTGTAGCTCAATTCTACATTTCTTGCTTCCCAGTATGTTCTGTGTAACTGCACCAATCATCCTGCAAAGCCCTGATCCCGCAAAGCAAGAACAGTGCATAGCGGTGTGACTCTGTTCTGATTTAAAAGGAGTAAAATATCCAAAATCAAGGGTCAGTGCACAGTGTGAATACAGAATATACATCAGTTTCTGACCCAAAACTCTTACAAGCCTGACTAGCTAAATTGGAAGTTGGGTGACAATGAAAGCTCCAGCACAGAGAGATGAGATATTTCATTTAAGGCTGCACAGTGTTCCTGACAAAGCTGGGATAGAATCCAGGCGCAGTCTCTGGGGTGAGCTGGCTCAGCTGTGAGCATTCTGTGCTGGTGGGCTGAGGGGCTGCTATGCACAGGTGTAGGTGCTTTGCTGGATTAAGGCCCCAGTTAAGCTCTCCCCTCTGCAGAATTGTTTTCTGGTTTGTGTCCTGAGCTAACGACCCACCTGTGTTTTCTTTAGACGTGCACATTTGAAAGAGTGCTTTGAGACGTTAAAGCGTAACATCCCCAACGTAGATGACAAGAAGACCTCAAACCTCAGCGTCCTCAGGAGTGCCTTGCGATACATCCAGGTACGTGCAGCGCTTGCGGGGCTGAGGGCTGGGGTTTTGCAGAGACCGGAGCTGACTTTGGAGTGCGAAGGAAAACGGGAGAGAAACTCCCCTTCCTCCTCCTTCTCCCATGCGAGCATGTTTGTGTATAAACTCCAGGTTTCCAGAACATTTGGATCTTCCAGGAATACTTGCTTCATGCAGTCTCCTTATTCTGGAATTTCAAAATTAACCATAAATTGTCCTTACCAGCAGTGGTGGTAGCAGGGAGCAGATAATTCAGATGATCTTAGAGATCCAGGCTGAGTGAACTTCAGTTTCTCCTTTTTGGCTCATGTGAATTTTAATCTGTATGTTTTGATTTTTTGTTTGCTTAACCAAAAGACAGATTTCTGTGAAAATTTGGTATGTCTCAAAATTTTGATGAGATGTGAGTACATGTCATTTGCTTGGAGGCAAGGAAAGCCTGGAATGTGGGGTTGCAGCATGAAGCTGCAGGTGAATGGGGTACTGTGAATGAATCTGGGAAAAAGCACAGGTAAAAATCAGTTGTGTTTGCAGCTGGAGGGAATTAAGTTCTAGTGTTTGCTTGTTTGGTGTTTGTGAAAGTGGTTAATGGTAGCACAAAAGAAACTGTTGTAGATGTCCCCTGTGAAATCAGTAGCATGCAATGCAATTAAAATTCATCTGGAAACTGGAAGAGTTGCTGAATTTATTGTCCAAATGAGAGCCAGTACACCTTGTGCATTTTGGCTGGAAGGGTGCTGAGGATTGATCACAATGGGCTTTTCCACGGTGAAACGTAATCTTTTCCTCACTTTCTTCCCATTTTTCCTCAGTCATTCTCAAACACCATTTCACTCTGGTGTTCAGAAGTGCTGGATGTTGATTACTCACTTTAGTTTTGCTTTGGAGAGTCAGTAATTCCTCAGAGTTAAATCAGCTCAGCCCTTCCCTTAGCCTTCGCCAGCAACTTCCCTCAGAGTGACTTTGGTTGGGGGAAATTCTGACAGTACGCAGTCACTATCTGTGTTTCTCAAAAAGGTTGGTTTTGGGGGTGTAGTTGTATTGAAGCCTATTGGGCTTTAGAGAAGATGTGAGCCTTTCTTTGGATTTTGGCAGGCTGATGTTGGAGGGGATGAGCCTCCATTAGCGGTGAGGGAGCAGTGAGCTGATCACCTGCTCTGGCGTTTGGGAGCTGAGAAAGGGTATCAGGAGTGGAGCTGTTTCTGGAGTGGTGGCTGACACCCTGGGAGTACTGCTGCAGGTGCAGACTTCCCTTGGAGCAGACAGTGCTCTCGAGCGTTTTTTCTTTGTGCTGTCAGGAGGCAGCTTAAAATGCTGTTTGAGGTTGTCAGTGGTGATGGCCAGTCCTGCCTCTCCCTCCTCTCTGGCTCCCTAGTGCAGCCCTGGAAATCTCGGTGTGGTGCAGTTCTGTGCTGCCTACCAGCGTTTGGACTGAGAGCTCCGTGTATCGCTGGGAGTGAAGCCTTCAGCATGCCCTCTTAGGAAGTATAAACTGCTTTTATCGTGGTCCAGAAGGTATTCTTGGGGTGGTGTAGTTGCACCAGTGTTCAATCAGTGAAGTGAAAATGCAGAGATTGGCAGGGTTAGTGACACAGTATTTCCTCTCTGGTGTTGGGACCTTCACGCCCACAGGGGCTGTGTGTGCAGTCTCTGGTGTGCCAGCGGTGCTGCCCGTGCACCACAGGCGCAGTTTGCAGGAGGAGCCTCTCTGGTGCTGGTCTGGGGTGTGCAGCCCTGGGCTGGGGCCAGCGCCGGCTGTCCCTGGCTGTCCCTGGCCGTCCGTCAGCTGCTGTGGGCACTGGGCTGGCACGGGAGGAGCGGGTCGGTCAGCCAGCCTGTGCCTGGCTGCTCGCTTGGTGTGTGAGAGAAGGTCACGGTGACCTCGGGCCGTACCAGTGTCCACCTCCACGTGTGTGGGGAGCACATGGCAAGCACCAGGCCTTGCTGGTGTGGCAGGGCTGCCCGCGGGTGGCCATGAGCTGGCACTGACCTGGCACCGGTGCAGGGCTGGCTCGCCTCCCCGTGGGCAGTGACACGGCATGGCCTGTGACGTTGTGTAACCTCCTTGCTGCATCGCCTTCTCATCCTCTTGCCGGGCAGTGGGAGCGTCTCTGGCAGCTGCTCAGGGAGTATCCCGAGCGCTGCTTTCCTTGGCAGCCTCAAAGCTGTGGGTCTGTGACTCAAAGGATTCAGTTGTGCTAAAAACTTGAGCACTGTTTATTTGCGTGACAAAAGCCCAGGTTATTAGAAATCTGATATGAATTTCCAGCATTCAAAAATAAAAATAGTTTAGTTTTCTTTTTTTACTGCAGTTTGAATTTAGCTTTGATCTGTTTCAACAAAACTAACATCCATCAGTGTGGGGATGGGCACTGATCATGTGCTACGCTGTGTGTGTTTCACTCACAGGCTCATTGCTTCCCTTGAAAAGAGAACAGGTGAATTGTACAAAAGAGATTTAAAAGTAAAAGCTTACTCTCAGGATAGCAAAGCAGTTTTTCACTAAAGGGGAAAAAAACCCCAAAAAACCCAAACCCAACTGAGCCTCGCGGGGGAGGAGTGCAGTGCCGGCCAAAGCTCTGCACAGCGGCTGCTCTGCTCCCGCAGGCACTGTGACAGTACGCTGATTGTTGCAGCCTCTCTTCCTACAAAATCCTTTCTTCCCTCCTTGCCAGCTGGAACTTCTTAGAAACAGGCTGTTTGTTTCCTTGGCTGGATTTAAATATTTGTCTCTGCATCAAATCAGATAAGTCAAAAAGTTAAATTCCGAACTTCCCATAGAGCCATCATTTTAATTTATCCTTGGACCTGGGCTTGTGCTCTGCAACAGTAAATTAGAATTTGCAATTCAGCACACTGTTGCACAAAGGAAATGGGGCCCAACACAGCTGGAAGTTAATAATCCCTTTAGCTGGTGATTCAGCTTGAGGCGGTGTGGGCTGTAGTGCTGCGGCTCTCGGCTGAGAGGGTGTTCCGGTGGGTCCAGCAGCAGTGTCCTCCAGACCCCAGCACACACCTCCAGCCAAGTCCATTTGTTACAGGGCGACCTCAGCTCTTGATCTTCACTCTCCTGCCTGCGAAACCTGAGTGAAAATGCTGGAGACCTCTGGGAAGTTTCTAAGATGCATGGAGTGATGTGGAAAAAAACAATGGTGGGAATAAAATGCTGTTGGCTTTGAGAGAGCGGAGCCCCTCGGTTGCTCCCGAGCAGTGTCCCCAAGCAGGACAGTCCTGCTGCGCTCCCTGTGCCAGGGCAGGGGCTGCCGGGGAGCACAGCCCTGCCCAGCACATGTCAGAAACAGCTCACAGCCTGTGCAGCTGAGTGTTCAGTTTGATGCTCTGTGAAGGTTTCCTTGCCCCCTAGTAAAGGTAATCATCTTTGGAAGCTAATTGAAGCCCTTAAGCAAGACTGCTGCTCTGTGTTCTCAAACTGTGCCTGTCACTGTGGCACCTGAACACCCTCCAGTTTTGGGGTCTATTTTCTATCGTACGTTTAGTGTCAGATGACATCCAGGTGATTTGCTCACCAGGTGACACTGGGACAGCTGGCGCCCAGCCCATCAGTCTCGGGTTGTGCTGCAGGTCCTGCTTGTTGGCCAGTTTCTCCAGTACAGCTCAAACGCTGACTAAATAACAATATGCTTCCAAAATCTGAGACGCAGCTGAGCTTCCCAGGGTGTCCAAAAGGCAAAGAGAAAAAGTCTTTGGAAGGTGTCGATGCAAGGCACTGCTGTGATCGCAGCCTCTGCGTGTGCTGCTCAGGTGTGGCAGAGGCACTGGGGGCTTCTGTGGTGACAGCTGGGCCATGGTCCTAGAGAGTGGTGGCTCTGTGAAATAGTCTTTGCTTCCAAATTCACAGAAGTCCTCTGCCAGCCCTGCTTGTCGTATTAGAGACAAAACATATCTGTGCTGAACTGAGGATTTATAGCATGGCCAGTTTGTTGTTACTACCTTGGAAAGGGCCAAGAAGGGTGAAATTTCTTCTTCCCCCAGGAGCTGGGGTTGGCCCTGTTGGTCCTGTACACTACATCTTGCTGACGGGACAGGTACTGGAGCAGGGCCACAGACTGCCACTGGCTGAAAACCTGCCTGTGGGGCCAGATTTCCCAGGAATCACCCAGATAAATTTTTGATGCAAACCAGTCTTGATTTTTCTGGTTGGTTGTGCTTAAAGAGATGTATAAATGAACGGCAAAGCCATTTAAAAGTCACAAGGCTGCTTGTGTGAACAGTCTTGCTGTCACTTGAACTGCAGCCCAGCTGGCCAGGAAAGTATTTTACCAAAGCGAAGTAGTCTTCATGGTGGAAACCTTCCCTTTCCAAAGTGAGATGAGGCTGGGCTGCAGCTCCCTCCCAGCTCATTGCAGGTGGTGAAGGCAGCCCCTGACAGTTTCCATGGCCTGATGCTTTTCTCAGGAGCTAAGAGAAATGTTTGACTGAAAAAAATGTCCTGGTGTTCTGGACTCAAGATAACAGACGGCTCTTTAGATTCCCAAGTAAATTGCTGCGTTGCTCATTTTGGGGGGAAGTGTGCTTGATTTCCTCCTTGATTACAAACAGGGTTTCCTCAGGTGAGCTGGCTCCACATGGCCACGCCGTGGCCTCAGCTGACCTTGGTCACCGCTGCCAGATCGATGGCGTTTTCCTTTGTCATATGTAACTGTTTGGGATTGAAGTTAAAGCAGGGACAGAAGTTCACAAATGATCAGGAGATCCTTGAGGAAGTGAGTTCATCGGACTCAAACAGTAAATAACAGAGCTGATGCCTGACCTCCTGCCAGGAGTTAGAAACTCTTCAGCACCTGACTTACCTGTGCTCACCAGCGCTGCACTTTCAGAGCTGTATAGTGACCAGAGCTCTCTGTCCGCAGAAGCTGGCACATCCTGACTCATGTTCAGGAATTTCATGGTGCTTTACCCTTTTAAGGCAACCCCTCACCCCAGCAGAGGAGCTTCAGCCTTGGGCCCAGCTCGGTGAGGAGCCGTGGCAGTGTGAGTGCCATGGCAGGGGGCACAGAGGGCACCATGGCTGCTGTGCCAGCAGCAGTGCAGACTGAAGCCTCCAGCACAGAGGGAGGTTTCCACCTGAGCATAGCTTTGCCTCACTGCCTTACATGGGTGCTGGAGTGGGTTTGTGTCTAACAGCTGGGTTTTGTGCCCTCCCACTGCCGCCATGGCCCTGGCAATGAGGGAGGTGGATGGAGAGAAATCCTCTGGTGACCCAGATCTGCTCTGTGGGCCATGGGTGGAGCTGCTGGGATGTGAGTAACTGGCACTGACCTCCTTACGTGGATGGGGAAACAGGAAGAAGAGGTGGTGCTGGAGGATGGCACCATTCTCTGAGTCACCAGGACCTCGGACCTGCTGCCGTGGTGTGGGGAGTGGTTCTGTTGGAGCCTGTGGCTGTTGGGGCTGCCATCACCTGCCAGAACTGTGTTTTGGGAGGTGTCCTCTCCCAAGAGAAGCCCTCACCTCCCTGCTCCCTGGGCAGGTTTTGTTCAGGTGTTCAGGTGTTCAGTTCACCTGTGCCTTCTGCCTGTTGGTTGAGCCAAAGTGTAGAAATGGGATCAAAGGGAGTGCTGCACCTGGGACCCATCCAAAACTCTGCCTTGGCTGCTGCAGTAGCTGCTCAGAGATGCCTGCAAGGAAAATACGGAAGCACTGCAGCAAGTTGATGTAGGGATAATGTGTCTACTCAGAAATCTCCTTCTCATCCCTGGCAGAGACAGCTCTGGCTGTGGCTCCAAGGCATAAACTTGCCTGTTACCCTCTGGAGCTGCTGACCATGCGTCATCACAAATGCTTGGGAAGAGCTTCCAGGGGTCCTGCATCCAGTAGTTATGTTGTTAATAATAATAATAATCCCTTTTTGAGATGCAGCATGCTTCATTTCTGTTTGCAGAATATTATGACATTTCATCTCAAAAGCGTATTCCCTACTTTTTCTTTTATTTCAAATTTTTTTCTAAATTTAAATGCTGCAGAATTAAATTTGGAATTAAAAATTCAAAAGTTTTAATTTCCTAAGTAATTTTAATTTGTTTGGGTTCATTTTCTAAGTAACAAATGCACCATGGTATTTCAGGGTCTTTGGGGCATCTGGAATCCACTGGAATCATTAAAAATGTTTTGTTTGTTTCCTGAATGACAGAGGCTGGTTAAAAAAATAAAAACAGGAAAAGCAAAGCACGTGACCAAACTTAACACCAAGTGATTGCAAGTCATACTTCAGTTATTTTAAAATTGAATTTCTTGTGTACTTGGGAGTCATATCAAGGAATAAATCAGATCTGCTTAACTGGTGGCAGCCAGCATGGGACCAAGTGACTGGTCTGGGGATGGCTCTGCTTTTCCCTGCTTTGTTGTGCTGTGGATTCCAGTTGGTTGCTATCTTTTTTTGTTGTTTTTTTCTGAATTTATTCTTTGTCTTCCTGATTTGGATTCTTCCTCCTCTCTGCCCCAGTGACTGTTTGTACTTTGTCCAGAGCGTGGTGCTTCAGGAGGCCAGTTCTGACAGGTCGGTGCAAACAGCCATGTTCCAGCTCTAGCTTTGATCATAGGTTATGGCCTGATGTCTGTTTTTATCAGGAGCCTGAAGTGCATTTATCAATGCAAAATGGTAAATGTAAATACCAACGCACGTTCTCCTTTTCCGTGATTGCTGTGCTCCAGGCAGATTTCCTGTTCTGGGAAGGGTTTCTGTCTAGTTCATCCCTGCCCTTGCAGCCAGGTTGAGCAGCGGTGGGTAGTGCCCACCCCACCCAGCCCCACTCAGCAGGCACCTGCCAAAACGTGGGTGCAGCGTGTGCAGGTGCAGGCTGGGCAGCGAGGACGTGCTCCTGCCCTGGAGTGCCGTGCTCGTGCCTGCGTGAGAGTGAGGTCACCTCCCGGAATACAGCAGCGCTGCTTGGCTGCCATCCTCGTCCAGGGGTTGAGCACATGAAGAGCTGTGTCACGAGGCTGCTGGCAAGCACCCACGGCCTGCCTGTTGGTGCGAGGGGTCAGACCGATGGCCATCGAGGGATGGTCTCTGTTTCACCTTGCAGGCTTTATTTTGGTTTTGGTCCTAGTGTGAAGTTTGAGTTTGAGATCTTGGGAAGCTGAAGCTGGGACATGAACGCTGGGAGCTTGAAGTCCTTTCTCTGTGCCTCCCCTCCATTAGTACACAGGCTGTCCCCTCTCCTGGACCACTGGGGACCCTTGCCCCTTTCTCACAGTGCTGCGCGTAGTCTGTTAATGTCTTAGGGCTTTGGGTCAAGCCCGTTGTGACTTTACCTGCTGTTTGAGGAAGGCAACACTGAGGTCCTGTGCTGAGCAGAGGCTCCTGCGGCACAGGCTGCAGTCAGGGGTGGCTGCAGCGCAGAGGTGACGTCAGTCTGTGGTGCTGCTGTTGTGCCCGACCCGTATTTTGCTGTTGGTGGTACCCGGCCAGCACATCCCGCATCTTCGCGGGATCTCATTGCCAAGAGCCAGCAGAATGAAGCAGTTGCCATGGAAACCATGGCTTTGGTTCCCGTGGCAACCAGCCGGGGTTCCACACAGCTGCTTCTCATAGACGGAGGGGCTGCTGCAGGAGCAGGGCCCAGGGCTCTGCAGTGCAGGGGCTGGCGGGTGCTGTCACCTTGGCGAGCGCAGGCAGAGGCTGGGGACGCTGACCTGGTGCCAGGGGAACCGGCTCCTCATTTTCCTGCTTCTGTGGGCTCCCCTCCATCGCAGTGGGTTGGGTGGGATTGGGGCTAGTGATTGTTGTAGGTGCTGGGCTGTGAAAAAACTGTTCAGCTCCTCATTTTCCTGCTTCTGTGGGCTCCCCTCCATCGCAGTGGGTTGGGTGGGATTGGGGCTAGTGATTGTTGTAGGTGCTGGGCTGTGAAAAAACTGTTCAGCTCCTCATTTTCCTGCTTCTGTGGGCTCCCCTCCATCGCAGTGGGTTGGGTGGGATTGGGGCTAGTGATTGTTGTAGGTGCTGGGCTGTGAAAAAACTGCTCATTGCAGCTGACAAACATAAGTAATTTAACATGATTCAGAGTAGGAATGCCCAAAATTGATAGAAGCAATGGAAAATCCCAAGTCCTACAGGTGAGTGTGGTGCCTTGGCAGCTGGGGCTGTTTGGGTTCTGTCTGGGGCTGTGTGGGGACAGCTGGTTCCCCAGCATCCCTCTGGTCCTGGTTGGAATGTTTTTGGAGTCAGACTGGTGGATGCTTTCTCCTGCTGTGAATCTGTTGCACCATGGCAGTCCCAGCAAGGGTAAGTTCCTTTTCTCAGGATTTACGTTTTTTTCCATTACATGAAGGAATCAAAGCTGTGTGCAGCAGTGGAGAGCCTGACCAGCTGCGTGTGGTCCGTGCTGAAGGTCTTGCTGGTGGAATGGCAGCTTGGGACCCCCCCTTGCTCAGCAGATCCCACTCTGTGGCACCAGCTCTGATTCCCCCGTGCAGAGTTAAAGAATCTGGCTTGAAATTGCAGATCATTCTCCTGATTGCTCATTGATGAGGTATTTTCAGTCAGCAAGTGCCATATAAGAGAAAAAAACAGCTGAAATACGCTTTGGAAAAGCTCATAATTAAAGGTGTGTTTTTAAATTGCTAATATAATGTTTATGAGAGGAGCTATGTAATAAGGCCTTTTAAGCCTCACTAATGCCAACCGCAGGGCCAGCAACATTCCTGAGGCAGGCACAGGGAAGGTGTTGCGGGCATTATTTCCAGTCTTGACATATGAGAGTGAGCAGTTTAATTACAGACAGTTATAAAATGGAAAATTCTTCACAGTGACAAATGGCTGTTGCTACACAAGGAGAGCGGGAGGTGGTGTATGGTTTGTTTACCAAATAATGACGGGGGATGCACACAAGGACCAAATAGTGGCTCCAAAACAGCCAGGATAGTGGACACAAAATGTGGAAGTGTTCCTGCTAGAATTGTGTCAGGCCTTTGCTGCCACTGCAGTCGTCTGGTCTCGCTTCTATAATCCAGGTGGATAAAGGCTGCCAAGGAGCTGACAGGTACAGGAGAATCAGATACTCTAGGGGAGCAAAAGCAAACCCTCATGCAGACTTTAATTTGGTTGCTGGTGTTTAAAGAAAAGGTGAAGGGACTCACCACTGCCCTTGTGTCCTTGTTGCCACTGCCACCTGTGCATGGAGCAGCCCCTGCTGTGCCCAGTGCGGTGGTGCCTGGCAGGGCTCACACCCTTGCTCCACTGCAAAGGGCTTGCTCTCAGCTTCAGCTCAGCAGAACTGAGAATGTTCAGAGTGGAACAGTGACTGCTTTCACCAGAGCCAGCAGCTGATTTACAAAACTTCCCAAGCATCAAAAGCCATGGATGGATTCACAAGAGTATGAGGAAATCCATGATTTCTTCCTGGGGTAGCTCAGCTTCCCCCTTGTCAGAGCCAGGGTCTAAGTGATGCTTTTAAGTGATGCTCTTGGAATTTTTTTAAGTGCACAAGCGTGGAAAAATAAGAGTTCTAAAGTTGTAGTGTCTGTAGGTTCCTCACGCTGCAGTGTAACAGTTGCCTGGGCAACCAGGGCTCCCAATTGCTTCACAGGAAAAAAAGAAATGCTACAATGACAGAGGCACAGATGTAAGAAGGAGGGTCTGTGCTGGAGCTTGGTGCTTGCAAAGAGCAGTCTGGGGTGGGTGGGCTCTGCTGCTCTAGCAGAACTGGCGCTGCCGTGGTGCACGTGGGCTGTGCTCAGTGAGGTGCCACCCCCAGTTTTGGGCTGCCCTCTGCACACAGAACAGAGCTTGAGGGGCACACCTGGCCTTCCTGGGGCCAGCCCAGCCTGGCCGCTCTCTGGGGAAGTGGCCAAACAGCAGTGCAGGTAACTTCAATGATTTTTCCACTGTGGAGAAGCAGGATCGGTATATCATGAGCCAGGTGAAGTGTGTGTCCTTCAGGATCTTGGCAAGCAGCTTAACTGTCACGCCAGGTGCCAGCGCCAGATGTGAACCATTGCCATGGTCCTTCCCAGTGGCTGTGGAGTTCGGTTGGATGGCACCTCCTGCCCTGCAGCTGGCCCAGGCCTCTGCCTCAATGAAATTTCAGACCTTGAGGGAAAGGTGGTTGGGCATTTGTATGAATTTCTTTTATCAAAATTTAATTCTCGATTATTGTGTTGTTTGTAGTTTTAGGGTTCCCTCTGCCCTTCTTAGTGCTACCATTACATGCCCATTCTGCTGGAAAATTCCAAAGGCTTGGGTTTGGGGAAAAGAGTGTCTGTATGGTTACATGTCATTTTAAAGCTGCTGGGTTTGTATTGCATGGGATCCATGGTGATAGTGCTGACAGAAATTCCTGTTTTAGAAAAATGTCCTGGGGATCAGTTGGTGTCTCTAAAGGTATTCGGTGTGCAGGGGCAGGTCAGTGACCACTGTCCCAATGACTGAGGTTTGGCTGTCACTGTGGACTTTCTGTTGGCTGATGGGAAATCCTGGCACCTGATGTGGGCAGGATGATTTGCAGAAAATAATCTGTCAGAAGGCAGATGCCAGAGAGCTGCGTGTCCCCGGGGCTGCCAGTGCCACGGTCACAGGGCGCGTGGGAAGGCGCGCAGCCGCACCCACCCGCACCGGCTGTGGTGGCAGGAGGGTCCCTGCTGCCTGTCCCTCGATGTGCTCCCCCTCCTCAAGTGCAGCAGGGCTGGGGCTGTTCTTGCTGCCAGGCTCAGCTCCCAGTGCAGGGCACACTCCCAGTCCCTGTGGAGCCTGGGAAGAGACTGCACCCACGTGTATCTGCAGAGCGCGGGGCAGTGCTCGGAGCGAGCTGCAGGAGGAGGGCTCCAGTTAATCACACCCAGTTCGTTATTAGGCCGGAGCAGCTCAGCCTGGAGATCCGTCTTTACCAAGTGAGCTCCAGTGAATTGCATCCCAGAATAGTTTTTGCAAGATTGCTGGTGCCTCCAGCCCATCTGCTGCTCCAGGCTCCCCGGCAGCCCCCCTGGAGAGTGCCCAGCCATGCCAGAGCCCCTGGAGGTGGCGCAGACCCAGCAAGGAGCTGCCAGGAGCTGCTCCCAGTCCAGGGCTGGGACTGCCCGCACTGAGGGAGGCAGAGCCCACAGGGCTGGCCTTGGGCCAGTGCCACATCCCAGAGCCTGTGGAGTGCCTGCAGAGTGACAGAGTGAACTCCCTGGCTCTTCTCTTGGCTGGGAGACTCCTCCTGGTGCTTGCTAAGGGTTTGCTTGCCTTCCTAGTAATTAAAAGTTTGTAGCTAATTACCAGCTGCCCTGCTCATACTACCTCATAGTAGTGCTTTCCCCCTGTGCTGGGAGTCTCCTCTCACAGCAGGGAATGAAGCCAAATCTGCTTGAATATGCGTGTGCTGTGCTCGATGCGGGTGCCGAGGCTGCGTGGATTCTGTGCCTGCTCCTCCTGGAGAGCTGTTCCTGTTCTGTCCTCTCGTGCCTTGTGTGGAGAGCAGCTTTGGGGAGATGCTACAGAGAGGGGCTGGGCTCATGTTTGCACAGCAGCTTTAGCCTCAGCCTTTCTTCTACTTGCCTCTTTCCTGATCACATAGTGAGGGGAAGATATTCAGACAAACTGTCTTCTTGCATGTTTAAACCTAATGCAGCAATGTGCACCTTCTTCGTCACCTTCGGCTTCCCCTCCATCCCTCCAGGTCTCACCCACACCCCTTTACGAGGGGAGCACATGCAGCACACAACTCTTTTCTGGGTCAGGCAAAGTGCTTTGGCTGCACTCGATAGGAAAAGAGACTTTAAAACTGGCTTGTGGGTTTGGGCCTCAGCCATGTGGGAATCTCCGGGCTACAAGTCAGGGCTGGTGCAGAGCCAGGCATCGGGGAGTCCCCAGCTCTGTTCCCAGCTGTCCCCATGGCCACCTCCCTGCGGTGGGCTGCAGGTCTGCTGGGCTTGCCCAGGACAGAACTGTGGGATTGTGGTGTTGGCCTGTCTGCTTTGGCTTGGAAAGCAGCAAGAGAGAAAGATCTGTCCCGTTTGCCTAAAACGCCTCTGTTCTGAGGGGCTTTTAGCTAATCTAGAGGCAGAGGAACTGTCTCCATTGACACACCTGCAGTGGTTGTGCCCTGCTAACACACATTGTTTGACTCTTTTAAAAATACTTCCTTTATTGTTATTACCAGGACAAAGGTATCTGCAGGAGCTGCCCTAATCTGTGTCGCCTCAGGCTGGATTAAAGGCCTGGCTGAACAGGCCTTATGGTCCTTCCCAACAAACTTGTGAGCTACAACACCAGCAGAACTACCGAAAGGCATGAGGTCTGCTTCTGATTGTACTCATCCTGGAGAGCCTGAGAGAGAAATAAAGGGCATGTGTTAAGAAGAGCATGGGCCTGGTCCTCTGCCAGGTGTGGGGTCTGCTTTTGAGCTCAGTGCTTGCCAGCAGTGAGGGAATAGGAGCATCTGTGTGGGCTCTGTGTAGGCTCCGTGTGGCTGGTATTTTCAGAAGTGTGTGTGGGATTTAAATTCCCAGTGGTGAAACTTAACTTCAGAAAATGGACAAGTCCATATGTGGTTTTAGAGATTTCACCTAACTTTGTCTCTTTTATGCATATAGTCAGTGTGGCCGTGGGACTGGGTCTCTGGCTGTGCAGTGCTACACTGCTGGCTTAAAAACTCATAAAGCAGGACTATTGTTTTCTGCTGCGCTTGGAATGGTTGATCCCCTCAGGTCTGTGTGGTTTATATTTTGCAGCAGTAGTGCTGGGCAGTGTGGGGCATTTCTCTGTATTGTGCTGACCGATGCAGCAGCTGCCCGGACCTTGCCAATGGATGTGGTGATTCTCAGCGCCAAGGAGGCGTTAGAAGGAAAGGAGAACATACACTGTTCCTTCGGGTTTGACCTCAGGATTTCCCTTTGATGCAGGAGGTTGTTGGTTCTTCACGGTCTCTTCTAGGTCAGGAACTCTTGCTGTGGTGTGTGTTGCTCAGAAGCTCATCAGTACTTACATTTTGTCTTTCCTTCTAAGAATTTCAGTTTTGGGGGCTCGTCAGTTTTCCCCCAGAAAGCAGAAAGCATTCGACCAGAGCAGTACTTTATGTGCCAGCTCTTGTCCTTCCCTTTCTGCCCAAATTTGGCAGGTGTAAATATAGTTGAACACACTTTACACCAGCATAACTGGCAATGTGAAAAATGAGCCATGGACCTGGGAGTGACCAGGTTAGTATAGATTATTCTTGCCTTTCTTCTCATTATATTTCCTTTTCTTCTCTCTGATTTTAGACTTTAAAGAGGAAGGAAAAAGAATATGAACACGAGATGGAGCGGCTGGCGAGAGAGAAGATCGCTACCCAGCAGCGGCTGGCTGAACTGAAGAACGAGTTGAGCCAGTGGATGGATGTCTTGGAGATTGACAGAATTATTCGACAGACAGTTCAGCCAGAGGATGACCAGGCATCTACCTCGACAGCATCAGGTACCCATAGTTGTTCTCTTTTTCTTGTAATCATCACGGAAGGTCAGTGACACAGTTACACTGGGGTGGTGGGGAACTTCATTTAGCAGCATCAGGGTTTTTTGCATTAAATAATAAATTATTATTTAATAAATAAATTTATTAATTACTTTAATAAATAAATTATTTTGGAGTGTTTGCAATGGTTGATGTTGTTAATAACACACTGCTGCTCTTGTGAAGTAAACTGAAACTTGTGCATCACTGTCATGTAGATACAGATTGCAGGTTTGCACATCCAACCTCCTTGTGGAGATGAGTCCATGATTTCCAAACTTAGCTTTCTTCTTGCACAGCTCTGCAGCCCTGCTCATTAGAAGTGGGCATCCTGGTGTATTTGTGTGGATGTGGGAGGGTGTTCAGCACACACAGAAAAAGGATTTGGTACAGGGAGGATCACCAGAGCATTTGAACAACTTAATGAGCCTTCACATGGCGTGAGAAGGATTCACAGTGGAGATGAAATGACACTGATGGATATCTGACGTGCAGTTCCCAGTGAGAAGTTTCTGTGAGATAGAGTGCATGCTTCCCTCCACACCAGGGATCTGCAGCAGGAAGAGTGGGCAGTCGTGGATGCAGAGCTTTGCAGAGACACGGAGGCTGTAGCAGTGCGTAACCATTCGCAGCACTTCCTTCAAGTCAGCATTTGCTCTTGGCACACCAGGCAGATGATACCGCAGGTTCTGGGAAGGGAAAATCTGAGTTTGTTCGGGCTCATCACATCTGATCGTAGGAGCAGGCTCCAGGTGTAGGCTGATGGAAGTTGGGAGTAGCAGTGCTTCGTCATTAGAAGTGCTGGCTGTTCCCTCTGCAGTGGCCTCTGCTGAAAGCGACTGCATCAAGCTGCTGGTAACCAGAGCTTGTGAAGGGGAAACACCTTCCCTGCTGTTCCTGCTGCTTCTGTATCTTCTGACATTTTTATTCTTTGCTGCATGGCTGTTGCTAGAGCAGGCAGTGCAGGGTGCAGGGCTTGTCTTCCTGACCTCAGGGCCTGTATGTTCCTGCTTTGCTTCCTTAGTTCCTGGACTGGACAGGAGTCCATTTTCCAGAATCAGACAAGAGACTTGCTGCTGTGTTTCTCCCCAGCTGTTTTCCTTCCTGCTCTGGGAGCAGAAGGGGTGGTGCCAATCAGTGGAAGAAGTGGCCAGGAAAGGAAACCCTGTTCCTCTTGCCAGAAGGAGCCCTCTTCAGCCCAGACAGAGCTCAGCCAGGTGCTTTCTGTCAGCCTCTGCCCATGGTGCTCCTCTCGCCTGCCCAGTGAGACCTCTCAGCCTGCTGGGAGCACCCTGCTCTAGCTGGGTCTTTGAGCTGTTACACCTGCCTGGCTCCAGGTCCTTGGCCCCCAGGCAGCAAGGAGAGTGCCGTGCCATGTCATTGTGCCGTGCCATTGTGCCACCAGCCTGTAGCTCAGTGACACCTCCTGCTCTTCTCTTCTGTTGATGCTGCCTTTTAGGGAGGTCCTTGGTCCAGTTCATGCTCTGCTTGCTTTTATATGGGAGTTTCTTCCTTTCGTGTTTTCCAGAGGGTGAAGACAACATCGATGAAGATATGGAAGATGACAGGCCAGTGAACTCATTACCAAAACTCACCCAGCGCCAGCACCCAGAGCTGCTGAAAGCCGTCCCCTCCAACGCTGCTCCCCCCCTCCCCACGGTCCTGCCCCCGCACGTCTCCATCCAGCAGAAGCCCCACACCCAGCCCCCCCTCCAGACACAAGCACTGGTCCCGCCGCAGGCGATCGTCCCTGCACAGACTCACATCGTGGCGGCCTCGACCGTGCAATCGACTGTTATCGCCCACACCGCCACCACCCACGCCTCGGTCATCCAGACTGTCAACCATGTCATTCAGGGCCCACAGACCAAGCACATTGCTCACATTGCACCTTCCACATCCAGCCCCGTGCAGCTCACCACTGCTGCTCAGCCCATCGGCCACATCACTGTGCACCCGGCCACCATCAACCACATGGCCCACCTGGGCCCGCAGCTGCCCATCTACCCTCAGCCCGTGGCTGTGAGCCAGCCCGTCGTGAGCCACATCGCTCACACCATCTCGCACCAGCAAGTGAACGGCACCACGAGCCTGGGCCAGCCGGCCGTGATGGCCAAGCCGGCCGTAGGAACCCAAGTTGTGCATCACCCGCAGCTGGTCGGGCAGACGGTCCTAAACCCAGTGACTATGGTGACCATGCCGTCATTCCCGGTGAGCACGCTGAAGCTGGCCTAGAGGGGACGGCGGGTCTTTGTTGGGAACCTTTCCTAAGGAAACTCCATACATTCCAACCACGTCCGACTTGGCGGGAGGGAAGCGCAGGAATGCCAAGTGTGGCGGGGCCGGGCCGGGCTGTCCTCAGCCGGCCAGTGCCCAGCCTGCCGCCGGCGCCAGGGATGGGGCTGCTCCACGCTCGGAGTTGCTAATCTGAGAAACTTCAGAGACAGTTGTTCATGGTGATTTTTTTTCCTTTTATGTGTAATGAGTGAACTATGGATATGATGTTCTTAAGACTTTAATTTTGCCCTCTTATGTGTTGCTTCTTTGTAGAATAAAAATTGCTGATCTCTTTATCGAGACATTGCGTAGAATGGGAAAAAAATCATAGAAGTCTATATTTATATATATGTGTGTATGTGTGTGTATATATATGTATATACATATATATATAAATATAACATTTGAAGGCCTTTTGTAAGGTTGATTATTTTGCAGGATTATGAGACAAAATTCATTTTTGGAGGAAGAAGACAAAGTGTCCTCTCTAAACAAGAAACTATAAGATAGATGGTTTGGTGGACCAGAGTACAGTGACAAAAAAACCCCAACAACAAACCACGAGTCAAACCATGTTAAAGGTATTTCCCATCGATATATTACATTTCAAAAACCATCTAAAATCACTGTGACTTGTTATGGCATTTTAAGGAAATTCTCTGTCCTGTCTAATAAAAGGAAAAAGAATACACAACCAGACTTGATTTATTGCCATTTTATAAATTACTTGATTTTTATAGCTGTGTCAAAAAAATACTGGTTTTTATTATTTTAATGGTTGACAATGCTTTTTTTTTTATGTTTTGGAGGGAATTTGTATTTCGTCTGGCTTGGTTTGCTGATGCAGTAATTGATTTTGCAGATCTCTGTGCGTGGCATGGCCCCAGTCAGGGTCCTTCCTGCTGGTCCAAGCCACCCCAGGTTTCTCGGGTTTGTTGTTCGGCAGAGGCACATGCTTTGTGCTGGCAGCTTGCAGGGCCTGGTGAGCGGAGCCTGGGACAAGAAGACCAAGAGGAATGAGGTAGATTTGCTGCATGGGTTAATGTTCCTTAGTTTGTTCTGACCTGACCATGCTTTGGTGTGGGAGCCGGTGGGTTTGGACAGGGATAAGTGGGGATGTGGTTCCCTTCCAGAGCACAGGCAGTTCAAACAGATGTGTTCCCTTCGACAGGGAAACAGTCTCTCCTTTGCAGGATAAGGGTCGCTGCAGGAGATCAGTGTGAGAACTTGTGTCTGACAGTGAGATGTGCACCAAAGAACCCTCAGGACCCTCCCATTCCCCCTTCCCAGTGGTTGGGGCAGACCTGCTTGAGGTCAGTGGCAAATCTCAGAGAGCCAGGAGAGGAGGAATGGTATTTGGCTCTGCTGGTACTTGCCAGCCTGCCTGGGAGGCTGCTTAGGATGTGTTGCGCTGCTGGCTGGATGTTCTCGTCCTTGCATTGTGTGTGGAGTTACTGCTGTGAATGGTCTCCATTCTGTCTTCCTCTCCTTTAAAACAAGTATTCCGCAGTCCTTACTGCAGGCAGAATTCTGCTGTAGCTGGCAGCTGTTGTCCTGGGGCAGGATGGGAGGATGGTCCCAGCATCTGCCCAGGAGCTCTGGGAGAGGAGGAGGTCAGGGCGGCAGAGCCTCTCTGCGCTGCCTGGCTGCTTCCAGTGTGGGGGCGAGGTCTGCTGTGGGAAAACAGCATCCACACTCTGCCCCAAAGACTTGTTGACTCTAGAAGGACTTCAGCCTGTTGAGGACTGGTGTGAGCAGTGTCGGGTTTAACTGAGAGCATCTGCCTGTTCCATGCTGTCCCCAGGAAAACTGATCTGGAGGCAGGAGAAGTGACTGCAGAAGTCAGGGGTGGTTGTGCCTTCTGAGCAGGTGTTGCTGGGAATTGCGTGAAGTCTATTTATAAAGCCCCAGTAAGCACTTTTTTTTTTCCCCCATGCATCCTTGAGTTCAGGAAGCTCTTGGCTGTACTGCCAGCACAGCTCCTGCAGAATGGACAAATCTTGAAGGATTTCTTATCCAAAAACCACATTTAAGCAGATTGATTGTTCTCATTCTGGTGCACTATTAACACTGGGAGATTCCAGGAATCGCCAGGGCGAGATTGTCCTTTGTCCCTGCAGGTGCTTTCCCAAGGAGGCCATTGTGTGCCAGTGTTTGAGAGAGCCTTGGGTCAGTTGCTCCTCCTCAGAAACTCAAGGCTGAGTATATGCAACAGGGTCATCTCTTCTCAGGGGAGACTTTGTGGCTTTGCCTTCCGCAGCAGCATCAGGAGAGGGAGGATGTGTTTTTCTGCCTTTTTTTTACTGTTCCAACTCACAAAGTAACAAAATCTCCTCACTGCAGGAGAAGGAGCCAGGTTGAGAATTGGCTCAGTGCAGGAGCATTGGCTGAGCCCCAGGGAGATGAGCTTTCTGGTGCGTTACTGAATGGCCTGTACTGTCTGGACAGGGGTGCTGCTATCCTCATCTGCTCCCTTGTGGTTTAGAGTGCCCTGCCTTGCTCAGTCCTGTATCTTGGCCAGTTTTTCTTTCCCCTTGGAATTGTGCCATGCTGTGTCTGATCCCCTCCACAGGTGTTGGCCTCCCCGTTAGGAACTTCCCCCTTGGCCAGCCCATGAGCTGCTCTGAGTGTTTTGTGTCCCCCTGTTCTCATCTGCCTTTTACAGGGCTACCAGAAACATTTCTTTGGGGTTTTTCTTTTTGTTTTTTAAAGTCAGCAAACTTCTGTCTATTCTGTGGGAAGAAGAGCAGCCACAGCCCTTCCTTTTCCACCTCTGTTACTTCTGCTCAGAAACTTTGGGTTTATATTGATGCTCTTAGAAATCCCGTTCAGTACTGTATGACAAGGGGCACTTTAGGAATGTCTCTCCTCCTTTGATATATGTTTTCCCTATGGAGAAAGGTATATATAAATATATGGGGATTCATAAGATCTAATTTGACCCCAAACGATAAATGAAGTTTACAAGAAACCTCTTCTGTTGTTGAATAATGTTAGTTATTGGTAACCATACCACAGAAACAATAGAAAGTGGGGTTTCTGTGTAGTAGTTTGAGATTTTCTGTCCTGTGACACCTGGCTCAGAGCCTGTTTGTCAGTGGAGATGGCTCTGCCGAGGGCAGGTGTCCTTGCAGCCCCTGTCCTGCTGCTGGCAGCCAGATCGTGCTCAGGAGCTGGAGCTGTGCTTGGAGCTCAGCACGGCCGGGGGTGTTTGGAGTTGAGCACATCGGTGGGTGCAGAGCCCTGGCGTTGTTGCAGTGCCCTGGGGAAGCTTCGTGCTGCCCTGGCTGGGCTGAGCCTGCCCACCGCAGCCCTGGCGCCTGCCAAAGCCACTTCAGCTCACCTGCTGAGGGCAAAGAACCCAAACTGCTACTTTAAAATGATCCTGGAAAGAGCTCTTGACACTGACACTTTAGATACAGGAATGTATTCCTGACCTCACCAGTAAAAATTAGCCAGATATGCGTAGTTTATCTTAAGAAGGGAAGTGATCAGATTTCCCACGTTCTCTTCAGTTGCTTGAGTGGGATCTGAGAGGCAGCGGGTCGCGTGTCCCTGGGGACACGGTGGGGGCAGCTGGTGACCCTCCTCTCACATGGGCAAACAAGGGCTGGAGCCAAACTGCTGCCTTGGGGTTTTTCTGCATGAGTGTGTGTGTGGCCGTCTGTCTGTGCTGGGGCTGAGTGTTGGGTGTCAAAGGCCAGAAGGGCTCCAGTGCCAGCCCTGGGCCCCTGGCCACTGGCACTGCTGGGTTTTGGTTTCTTGAGGAGAGCTGGACAGAGGGGACAGCCCTTGGCAGATGCCTTTGCTCTCCAGGCGCCCACAGCTTGACCAGAGTGTTTATCATCCCACTGAGCCAGCTGCCGCCACTGCTGTTGGGCTCCTTGGCTTTTTTTTCTTTGTTTTATTTCAAAGTGGCCTTCTGTAACAAAAGAACAAAAGAAACAAAAAAAATGCCTTTGGATGGTTTAGGTGGAGGTGAGGTGTCGCTGCTGTGTCGGTGTCGGTGTGGTTGTCCGTGCGCACGCCTGGTAGATTCCTGTAGACATGCAATGCAAGGCTTTTTGTGTCTGGTTTTTGTATGTAGCCTGTGTCTTTTTGGACTGGTTTGCATCCTGAGGGCGTTTTTTGCATTTAAAAAAAAAGTGAGAACTGTTCCAGGTTGGGTGGGTATAAGGGGCTCTGGGAGACCCCCCCTGTGTGCCAGGGGTCAGGGGAAGGTGTCCTTTGCCCCATGGGATGATGTGGTTGGTGCTTGTTTGGCACCTTTGCTTTCTGTGATGGGTGTCAAGTGTCCCCGGCTGGGTGAGCAGCCTTGGCCAGGTGAACCAGTTGACCTCTGCTTACCTGAGCAGGCCTTTGGCTCAGCCCGTCTCAGTGTTCAGGCACTTGCTTAATTAGCTTAATTAGATAATTAGATATGTGGCTGCTGCAGGGCTCTTGGAGCTGGTGTGGAGGTGGGCAGCTCTGAGCACTCAGAGGTGAGGCATGATTTTTTTCTGAGACTTGGCATGATTTTTTTTCTGAACAGTTGTTCATTTCAATCTTGCTTTGATTCTAAAAGCTATGGGGATGAGGAGAGGAAAGCCCTCATACTTACGGCATGTTTTCCATCCCTTGTTATCATTTGGGGCAGATTAAAATGGATTATAACACTATCTTTAGGTTATTTCCTTCCTGAGTGAAACATCAGTTGTTAGAAGCAGATATTTAGTGTTAAGGAAAATGGGCTGTGGGTAGCATCAGTCACAGCTTCTTTCTGGCCCTGTTAAACAGAACTTGATAATCCAAACTTGAACTATTAAAACACCAGCCCAAACCCAGCACTGGATGGGTGTGGTCGTGGCAAAGGTTGTGTTTGGCTGTTCCCAGGCTGGCTTGCTCCTTGCCTAGGGCTGCTGAACAGCGAAGGAAGGCCCTGCTCGCCTTCATCCCTGCACTGCCCGTGTGGGGACAGGGCAGTTCTGCACCGGGACGTGGGGAATGGGCTGTGGGATGTCATTGTGCTCCTCACCAGGACAGCATGGCTGGTTCTGCTCTGGCTCTGGATGAGGCCCATTGATTCACCCCGTTCTGTGTGCTGTGAATAGGAATTTGAGTGTGAGGGAGTGAAGGTGCAGAAGCCACCGCGTCTCGCCAGGGAAATGCCCCAAACTCCCAACCCATCCCTGCTGTGAGACGTCCCCTGGCTGGCTGACAGGCATGTCCTCCCCGAGGCTGTGTTCTGTGGCAGGCACCGGTGCCCGTGCTGGCTGCGGCGCCACTCCGTGCCAGCCATGGGGGACGCTCCGGCCAGAGCCCGTGCTGGCCGATGGCCCCGCGGGACCCCGGGGTGCTGCCAGCGGGATCCCGGTGCAAATGCCTTATGGATCTGCCTTAACAACCTGAGCCAAAAGTGTGGGGCTTGACAGAGCGAGAAGTCAGGGACTGACTGCAACCACCCCATGATTTATTGGCTTCTGGTCACGCCCCAGCCTGGGCATCGCTGGGTGAGGAGCCATGGTGGGAGTGGGAACCCCCTGCTTTGTCACTGCATGTGACCTCCCTCCCTCCTGCCTAAAGCATTTATTTATTTATTTTATCTCGCTGTGCTCCCTGCGTTAGGAATGTGTCACTGGAGCTGATTGTGAGCCCAGTTGCTGCCATTGCTGGCCTGGAGCCCCCGTCCCTCCCCTGCACCTCACAGGAGCCCCCGCGTCGCGCTCACCTGGGCAGGTGCAGTCTGTGTTTACAGTGAGGACGTGTCACTGTGTTACCAATTTACTGAAATACTGAATATTGACAAACTAGACTGTAAAGATTTTTATGTGTTTGGATACATCTGCTATGTGAAAAAGCAACTAATTTTGTACATATTGTATTTTTACTATTCAGCTGTACAATACTGGCTCTTCATGCTCCAGAATTTAGGTATCCAACATGAATGATATCCATGTAATAAGCACTTGCCTGAAATAAATATAAAGCTGAAATAAACATGCACTGAAATCGGAAACAGGTTTCTGCATTTGCCTCCTTATGCTTTGCATGCAGATCCCTCACTTTGTTTGTGATTTCCCAGTTCCAAGAGCGATGCCTTTCCTCCCTCCGGAGCCATCGCAGCCGCTCCAGGTGTGTGTCACGGATCCGCGGGGCTGGAGCTTGCCCAGAGCAGGCACAGAGCTGCGCGAAGGCTGCGTGCGTGTCTGGATCCAGCAGTGCTGTGCAGGGGAAAGCAAAGCCTTCGCAGCTTCAGGAATCTGTGAGAACGTGGAGAATGGTGCCCTGTCTTGTGCCTTCTGCTGCTCAGCCAGGAGGACTGGGGCCAGAGCCCATCCCAGCCCTGCTGCAGGGCAGAGTTCTGTCCAGCCCCACTGAGGCCCCTCAGAGTGGCGTCACGCCCGTGACCTCAGGTGAGGCTCCCTCCCTGCTGGGGACAGTGCTGGGCACCCACCACCCTGGGGGGACTCTCCCACACCCATTAGGCAGCCGGGCCCCCCGCCAGGCTGTCCTTCTGCTGTGGGCTGGGGCTGTGCAGGGCGGGAGGGATGGGCTGTAAGGGGCTGGCCACACGTGCCTCACATGTCACCGCTCTCTCCTGCAGATGCTGCAGTCCCAGGATGTCCTCGTCCCTTGTCTCCGGTGTGTGGACACAGCGCCTGCTCAGCCAGCGCAGGGCACGGCAGACCCCCCAGCAGCTTTGGGGGCAGCAGGTCAGGGGTTGGGCTGGGCCCCCGGGGGGCTCAGGCAGAGGGGCTGGGGGTGGGGGGAGCCCCATGGGTCTAAATACCTGTGTTAAAAATTACCAAGACTTGGCAAAGGGAATGGCGGGGGATGTGTGAGAAGGACAAAGGGACCTGTTGAGGTGTGCCTGTGCCCTGCCCACCCCATTCCCACCCTGCAGACAGGTAAACACAGAGGGCAAAAGGACACGCGAAGATTATTTAGGCCAATGTGTCTTTGGATGCACTTCATGAAGGGCAGATCCTCGTTGATAGGGATAAATACCTGATTAGCAGCTGTATCGAGCAGCGGCTGAGGGATGGCTGTGCCTGACCCACACAGAGGCATTTGTTGGGCCTTGTTACAGTGGAATGGGGAAATGCTCCGTAACTCCCCAAGGACCCATCTCCAGGCAGACCTGTTTAGCCTACAAACCTGGAAAATCACTGCAAGAACTGCTAGTAGCAGCCAAGCAGTCAGGTGAGATGGAGAAGGGACCATCCCTGCTGCAGAAGAGATGAAAGCAGAGGAGTTTAAGGGGTTTGAACTGGGAGTGATGGAGGAGGAGCGCTCCTGGAAGTCCAGCAGCTCAGCTGGGTTCAATGCAGCTGCAGCACAATCAGGCCTAAAATTTCAGGATGAAACTTTTATTTTTTGACACCTGTCATAAGCCTATTTCTGTTCCTGGGCTGGGCTGGCTCAGCGTTGCCAGTGGGTACATTAAAGTGGCCCTTAAAGTCATGTAAGGGACCTCAGGAGTCTACTTGATGGTGACCTACTTACTGCCTTTAGCACTACAGCCCATGCAGCTCATCACAGAAACATTAATTACATCTCGCCCTATCCTCCCAGACAGCCTCATCCCTGTTCCGTCACTGAAATCACCTTGGGGGGAGAGAAATCACTCCCAAAGAGCTCTGTGGGATGCCTTGACGATAAGTATTTATTCATAAGTTACATTTAAACATAAATAATTGAGCAATAAAGAGAATAGTCTGCTCCCAACAAAAATAAATAATACACAACATTGATAAAATCCAATCAGACAGAATGTTCTAACAAATACAGCAAAGTTCACAGATTGGGTTTGTGTGAAACAGCTGTACAGAACATTCCCAACATACCAGAGGAAAATAGTGCAGTATTATCTGTACATCCATCACTCCCCAGGCTCTGGGAGTTTGAGGTTTTTCTCACTCTTCTCATTCTTTTAAAAAATACTTTTCCAGTTTTCAAGTGAACAGACAGACACACCTGGAGCACTTTTGGGACTGCTGAGCAGCCGTGGGGACTGGGGAGGAGCTCGGGCACGCAGGGCCGGGAGCAGGGGCTGCAGGACCTCCTGTGCCTCCGCTGCTGCTGTTCCAGAGCGTTTCCTCCAACAGCCCCTGCCGTGCCTGGCAGCGCCGGGGCTGTGCCCGAGCCCAGACTCCTCCCCTGGCCCCGGGGGTGGCTGCTGACAGCAGTGGGGGCCTTGGGGTTGGGGCTTTTTCACCTTCCCCTCAGTTGTGCAAGACCAGTTTGAAGGAGGCCTTGGCCACTGAGCTCAGCACTTGGGGTCCATTTTTTCCCTTTGCAGACTTATTTACCATTTTCGGTTTGCCACAAGCACAAAACAGAGCACAAGGGTGCCTGCAGCTTGGACAACCATCAGACCAGAGATACTAAAGATACCAGAGATCCTGCCCATCGGTATTTGAATCATCAATCAATCATTTTATTCCCTACTCCCTTTTTTGCTAAAATCTGATTTTTAAAAGCTCCTGCCAGCAGATCTAAATCATGTAAACTGGCTAACCTGGTCTGCTGGAAGGTGTCCCTGCCCCTGGCATAGGGTTGGACTGGGGGACCTGTGTAGGTCCCAGCCCAAATCATGCCACAAAGAGCACACAGAGTTGTTCCGTAGAAATGCAGCTGTGGAACTCTGGCTACTCTGAAGAACCAAAAAAGCAAAACTACAAAAATTCAGATTCAAAGTAATTTTTTTTTTTTAAAATATTCTATTGGCAAACGGGGGGAACACTTGGAAATACCTGAAGTGCTTAAGCTAAGTCCCAAGGTTTTCCAGGAGCACTGGTCACAATTATCCATAGAATCTGCAGCTGACTCCATGAGCAAGAACCTGCTTCCTCCCTCCCTCTGGCTGAGCCAGAGATACACTTTGAGCAACAGCACACACCTGGGGACAGCAGGTAGAGCACAGGTGAGAGTTCCACACGCAGTGCAGAGGAGGCAGCAGTCCCAGCAGTATTGGTGGGAGCCCAGTTCTTCCCCCTGCTCCCCAGGCATGAGGACAAGCGGCTGTGGCTGGGCCAGCGCACGGCTGGGCAGGAGGGACGGGGCACAGACTGTCCAGGGGCACACAGAGGGCTCCACTCCCCAGCGTGGGCTGCAGCAGCCACTCAGAGCCCCAGCCATTCCAGCTCCTTCACCTGGCAAGGGCTGGTCGTGCTAGCAGAGACGAGCGCCTGGTTTGTGTTTGTGGGATCTGGGGAGGCTGGGCACTGCTCTGTACCATGGGATGTGAAGCCATGGCTCTGCACAGCACAGCGAGCAGGAGCTGCCAGCGTGAGCAGGGCCCTGTCCGTGGGCTGAACCTGCTCACCTGAAACATGGAGCAGCTCCTGGCAGCTGAGAATGGTCACAGGATCAGTTTGCAAAGCAAAACAAGGGCAGGTCTGTGTGGGCCATGAAGACTGAGCAGTGTGAGCCAGTCAGGCAAGGCCAAACTGGTGTTTTAGCTAATGAGCTCATCACTGCTCCCATGAACTGTGTCATTTAGGTAAAGGCCATTCCCCCAGCCAGCAACCTTATCAGCTTTAATCACTGCTAAATACATACCCAAATGTTTTAGCAACATGAGCTCAAGACATTCTCTTCTGTGTTCAAGGCAAAGACAGTGAGTCCTGGACCGTGCTCCTGCAAGGACGCAATCCAGTGCTTGCAACAGTGGACCCAGCCTTGCCTCCGTGGCAGCTTCTGGCAGAGCACACAGTGTGCATCCAGGCTTTAAAGGTGCAGAAAGTCAAAATAGGAATATTCCAGTAGGTTAAATCCCCCCTTTCAACATCGCAAAGATGTAGACAGATGTCTTCTAGAGAGGGAGATAGAGAATGCAAAAAAATTTTGTCTAGAAATACAAAGTGAGTGTAACAAGGACTATCAAACACCAACCTCATCTGGTGAAGGGGAAGTTCGGGTTTTAAAAGTCTGTTACCAATCTCCTCACTATTTATTACATTACATGGAAGATGCAATTAAAACACCATTTGGAATTACAGTGCAAGGAATGCTCCATCCAGTGGCTCACAGCGAGGCCCCAGGGACAGGCTGTCCATGGTCACTTGTTCTCAATCAGTGTCTGCACTTTGTAGACAAGGTCTCTGGCTATCCTCAGGATCTCCGCAGCATCATGGTGCTCAGCCATTTCTAAGAGACACAGACAAACATCTTAACTGTCAGCACAACCTTCCTGCCCTGGCACAGATGGTCACATAGCATTAATTAATTAGTGTAACAAGCAGCAATCCCAGGAGGTTGGTTTTGGAGAATTAAAGACAGAAGTGGATGAATCCCTTGTGCTGCAGGTCCTGGCACTGAGACTCAGAGCTTAAAATGAGCAGGGGCTTGACATGACAAGAACTGCACCACAACAGTCTCAGGAAGAGAGAAGGAGTAAAGTCTTGTTACTTTTTATCAAAATGGCTCTTACCATTAAAAAACTTGATGATATCAGTGAAGTCCATGTTGTTATCACGGATAATCTCTCGATAGACTTCCACAAGTGCTAAGGCAATGAAAAGGACAAAATGTTCTGAAGAGATGTGCTTTGCTGCCCAAATAACTTCCCATACTGTAAATACATCCTCGTACAACAATTCTGAATGGGAATAAACATTACAAGAGCATCTGATTATTCAACTGACCATGTCCCCCCCTCTCACCAATGTCTAAAGGCCTTACTCAATGAACAGAACCTGATAACTCCTCCTTTTCCTCTCCCCCAGCCAACTCCTGTCACTTGTGCACGCAAGGCACAGACCTGGCTTTAAAGGACAATTACCAGAGCCCGGAGGTGAGGTGGTGCCAAGCTCAGGAAGGTGCCTGAACCACAGTGACCATGTGAGAGCACAGGAGGCCTGGGTGTTCCACAGGGCTACCCACAGGCCGCAGCTCTGAGCGTGTGTCCAGTGTGCCTCAGCTTTGCCGGGGGCCTGTCAGCACCAACACTCTGCTGGAGGGTGCTCAGGCAAGGATCTTGGGATCAAGGGGTGCTCCCACAGGACACAAGGCACCTCACTCACAGTACAGCAGCTCCCGAGCTATTGCTGAGCTGCTTCTTGCTATCAGAGGAGTTAGACAGGATACATCAAAGCTTACAGAGGAGCGGGATCACCTCCTCCAGCAGAGGCCTTTGCACTGGGCAGAAACTTAGCTCCAGTCACATAATCAGGAATTTGCAACATGCCTTTCTAAGCCTGGACTCATTCCAGTGCTGTTTCATCTCAGAGCTGCATTACCTTTCCTGGCTACAAACTCTGCAGTGATCCCAGCTGCCACTCACCATCCTGACAGACACTCACTCCAAAACACAGAGCTGTTACAGTTCTACACAACTCTAAACTACACACACAGAACATTTACCTCTTTTAAAGTCAAGCAGAAACCAGCGATAGCAGAAGTAAAAATGAGTGTAATCTCCATTCTGGTGCATCAATTCAAAAAGCTCTGAGTCCAGAATCTAGAATGGAAAACATCACCTGTCAGGATATGGTCTGAAAGCAGCCCAGGTCAGAGGTGCTGTGCTCCCACTCTGCTCCTCATGCCGTGATCAGAGCAGCTGCTGAGCACAGGGACAGCCCTTTAGTGTGTGCCACGGCTGTGACCTGGGGGCCCTGACTCAGTGCTGAGCCGCAGCCTTGCCTTCTTTCAGATACCCTTGAGCCAGACTCACCTGGATGAGGGACCGCATGTTGGCGAAGTGTGTGTCCATAGCACCCCCATTGGGGAAGTTCTGGCTCATCCTCTTCATCAGGTGGCTGAAGCAGCTGTAGGCCAGCTGATCTGCAAGGGCAAGGCAGACAGTGCTGGCAATTATGGGACTTCTTGAACCGAAATAATAGAACTGCAGGGCTCGGGAAAACAGGGTCTTCCCCTTTGCTGTTCTCTTAATCCCAGGATTTAGATGAAAGACAGGTTGGTACCTGACTCTGGACCATTTTTACTAGTTACGTTTCAAAGAATCCAGCCTGCAGTTGACTTTCCAGCTTCAGCAACTACCAGAATACACTAATTTTACTAACTTTGGTAAAATTTATCCTGGAAGTCAGCCAGAGAATAGGACAGCCCTGAGACACTAATGTTAGCCATCTCAACAACAGCCACAGGTGGAGAAAACACAAATCAGGAGCTGCAGGTTTGATTTTGCTGGTGACCCAGCCCTGGTTAACACAAACAACTCCTTCTAAAACAGCATTTCTAAGGAAAGACCTCACTAAGGATACCAACATGTCCCAAAGGAAAACCCTTCCTACCATTGTCAAGAATAACCATCAAAGGAGCCAGGAGGTCACACATGCCTTGGACATAACCAACTTCTAGGTGCTCCCAGACATAGCTGTGGAAAGAAGAAATCCTTTTATTGAAGGCTGACTCCATACATGAGATCAAACCCTAATGAGCTGCTGAATGTGTGAGTCTCAGAATCTTCTAACACTTGCCAGAGTATTTCACAGCCCTTTACTGTTTGCTGCCTGGATAAAGAGGCCAACCCTCACACACATGGCTTGCACCTCAATGGTTTGGGAAAAAACAGCTGACAAATGCCCAACAATCTGTGGGAAAAAACTGAGCTTGTTAAAGGTACCTGAGCTTTTGGCTTTTGTTTCTGCCCTGAGTGGAATTTTGCTGTATTTTCCGAGTGTTAAAGTCAATGACACTTTTTGCTTTAAGTGTGCGTAGCTGAACCACCTTCACGGCAATTTGCATTCCCAGACAGAAAAATAACTTTCTGTTGTTTCCAGCTGCTGTCAGTGGTCAGACACTGGTTGGATTTGTAGACAGATTTTCTGTCCACTTACATACATCCCTCAGCACTGCATCTGGGCACAGGCACTGTCACAGTTACAGCATGCCCTTAGAGCACAGATGTATCATCCTGATCAGAAGAAACGCAGACCTCAGAGCACATTCAGAGAACAGTTCTCTAAAATACGGTCTGTCTCTTGAGAGAATCCTCTCAAGTCTGCATTCCAACTTGGACCCGTGCTCTAACCTGCCATCCTGCCTGTTCCGCCTTCTGGCGACTTTTTAAAAATTAATTAGTGATAATTCTTAATGATTGTTATTTGCATATTATTATAGCTTATAGATTAGTTTATGGATTGTGTCAGAAACGTGAAAATAGTTAAGTTTACAAGCTTATTACCTGCACATGACATTTCGGAGCTTCTCCAAGTTCTCAGCAGTAAAATACCAGTAATTCCGGTCACATCTCTGGACATCTTTATCAATTCTGTGCAAATTTAAGGCAACAGTGTCCAATAACTCTATCTAGAAGAGAGAAGTTTCAGGTAGATCAGCCAAGTTTACAGCATTCCCAGGACTCTGTGCAGATTTGCTCTGAGAATCACCAAACCAGAAACAGTACAATTTACTCTGAGCAGATGAGGGCATCAAAATACTCAATTACTGTCAAAAATGCCAGGTAAAACACATTTGTTTTCACTGGGAAATGTGCCAAGCCTGTCCTATTTCCAAATGGTTATTTCCAGCTAAATAACTTCTGCAGAAAGAAGCAAACACTATGCTGCTAATCTGTTGACAGCAACAGTAACAGAAGTGGTGGCATCTTGAATCTAGATTTAAGTTGTGGGTCAGTTTGATTAGATGGGAGTTTTAGCTTGACTAGAATCTTACAAGTAGTGTGTTGTACACACTACCAGGCCCTGGAGAGTTCTAACTGCTAGCAATGTACCACATTTTTTGTCTTGCCCTCCCACTTAAAAAAACACCCAAACTTTTCTTTGCTACCTTGTTTTCAATCTACCTCAAAATCGAGATGAAAAGATTTGGGTGCAAAAATCCTCAGTTATCATCCCACCAGCTGTAGTTCTAGTTTGGGACTGTCTCTCATTAAATCCTATCTGAAAAAGTACAAGTGTTTGCTAAAAAAGCAATGCTGTGCAGAGAGATGATGGTACTTCAGTTGTGACCTACTGTGTAGGATGCAGCGCAGACAGAAGCAACATCCATTAAATAATCCACCTGGGAACACAGCTGCTCTTCTGAGACAGAGTCCTGAGACTGCAGCACCCCCAGCTTGGCTCTCTGCACATGGGGTGTGCCTGGCTCAATCCTTCCCACCTCGGTGCTGGCCTCTTCCTCAGCGCCATCCTCAAAGGAGCCGCTCTGCCCGTCGTCAATGCTGGACAGGATGCCCGAGGCCACGGAGTAGTTCCTGGAGGACGGCAGCCCCGAGTCAGGGGAGTCGAACTCCACGGCGGCTGGGGCCGGCACTGCTGTCAGCGTGGGGTCCTCCTGCCCTTTGGGGTCCTGCTCCACTGAGTCTGTCTCATCTACAGATATAAACACCTGGGACATGCAAAACCAAATGCACACTTTAATAGCAATGATCATTTGCTCTGTGCTGGATCTGACTAAAGGCCCTACAAGGAAGAGATCTGGAGAGCTATTCCTCTGCTGAGAGGGGATCTTCCTTAGTAGGTGAACCTTAGAGCCCCTTAGGCATGCCCTGCCTAAGAACAGATATAGACTACCCAAATTCAGACCTGCTCTTCACTCTGTCATGGAGGCACAGGCAGCTCCAGTCTCTGCCCAGGATTTAGGAGCTGTGCTAACCTCCATCTCTGCCCCCTGGGGCTGCACCTCTCTGACTGCTGAGCACTGCCCACTCCCGATGGTGAGTGGGAAGGGAATACCTACATCATTGCTGATGGTGGAGTCCCTGTGGATGAGCCGCTGGACATGGCTGTCTATGCTGCTGCCCGACGAAAACTTGGCCAGCGTGGCTGAATGCGACTCCTTCTCTCGCTGCTTCACAATGACCTCGCAGGCCTTCCACTCAGCCATCACCTTCTGGTACCTCAGAGCAATGTCTGCGTCCACCTGCAGACAGAGACACGTCCTGAGACACTGCCCTCCTTGCGAGAAGGCATTGACTCTGGGAGGAAACAGGAGGGAGAGGTCTGAGGCAAGTGCAAGGTCTCAGACTGAAAGCCCAAAGGATGCCGAGGCCCTCTTGCTGCAGCAGCACATCCCTGCAACTAGAGAGGAGCAGTGCAGGGAATTAATAACACTGTAGGCATTAGAAAGGTTCCATATAAGCAGGTGTATACAGTATTAACAGCACTGTGACACTGACACAGGACAGAACAAAAGATGTCACTGCTTTCCCGTGAAACCTCACACACAAGTCAAGTGCTATCTGATGGAGCAAGCGCTGCCTCTAACTGCATCATCCCTAATTTCATTATACCTCCTTCCAGCTCCTCTTTTCAAAGTCTAATGGAGCCCTTGTGAAGAATTCCAGGTCACAGGTTATAGACACCAGCCTGTACAGAGTCAGATTCTGGGAGAGCCTCTGGAATCCCAGCTCACACAGTTCTGTGGCTGCACTGTGCACGGCCAGATCCACCCACACTGGGCCCCACAGGAATAAAACAGATCGTTGCCACTGGTGGCTTTCTCTGTTGAAAGGCAGCCACAGAAACCCCCCCTTGAGCTATTAAGGGACATGTAGCAATTTTGCTACTCTGTCACTTGTCAAGAGCTGAAGAGGAACCACAATTGTGAGCTGGCTCCAGGCTCCAGACTCCGCTGGCTGAGCTGCTACCCGAGTGTTCATGCTAAGAGCTGCAGGCTATTTGTCACTTGAGGTAGCTGTCGAGTCATAAATCATAAAATACCACAGTTAGTGGAGGGCTGGAGGACAGCCACGTCTGGGAGTGCAAAAATACCATCAGAAGGCAGATGATAAATCACCTGCAATGACTTCAGTTAAGGATACGATGAGTTTCCTGTATGTGCAGGTGTTAAGACTGTTTTCATGTCACTCACTTAACAGACTCTTACATTCAGTGTAAGCTTCAGTATCCGAAAGCCCATTCCTCTGAGGAGTCAGTTATTACTTTTGTTTATTACTGGTGTTGAGTAGCTCATTACAATTCCAGGTAAGTCTGGAGCAACCCTGGGGTTAGTAGGGTACAAACTCAGGGAGAAAAATCTTCTATAGGAGTCTGTGTTCTGCAGATCAGATCTTTTCTATCTTGTAACATCTCCGTGTGAATTTACTATTTCAAACAAACAAACAAACAAAAAACCCCAAAAACAAAACAAAAAATGCCGCCACAAAAAAACCCCAAACAAAATAAAACCAAACCAAACAAAAAAAACCCAAAAAAGGAGCACTGCTCAGTAGAATATTCCTGATGTACATAAAACAGCCAGAAATTCTGTAATAAACATCTACCAAGATGACTGGATTCAGGGGAGAGAATCTGGACTCTGACCCAGTTTGAACAGTGAAGGGCTCTATTTCCCCATCTGTGTTTAAAACTGGCTTATAAAGATTACTGGGAGGAAAACAACTCAAATTGCCATAGCAATGTTTAGTAAGAAGAGAGCTGCTTATGAAGTGCCCCCTGTTTGCAAGACACTGATTTGTCCATGGCAAGGCTCAAGGTCAGGCTGCCCTTCTGCTCTGCAGGTGCTCACAGGGATATAAATTACCCCTTGGCATATAAAGTAATTGGGAGTTAGCAAATGCCAAATGTTTTGATATATAAACCACTCCTTATCAATTTAATCCAGAACAGAATCAGCTACTGCATGAGTGCTACCTCGCTGGTAATAACACTAACTGAAAAGCAGATTAATGTGTTAATTATATTCCAGGTCAAACCTCATTACTGTTCTATCCAGTTCAGCCAATATTTGGGTGATGTCACAGAAAAGCAATGTTTTACCACCACACAATCCAGACCTTCCCCACAGGGCAGGTCCTGCCGCAGTCCTGTAGCTCTGCAGAGGAGAACATCCCTTCCTCTCAGTCAGGGAACAAGTGCCACCAATGACAACACTAAGCAAAGGAAAAGTGAGCCACTCCTATAAACAGTTTAGTGAAGGGAGATGGTATAACTAAGAGATGGGCAAATTGTCACAAAATTCTCACCCAAGTGTCAATGTCTCCCCATTTTATAAGTGAGAAATTTGTGAACACAGTATGTGCTCAGGGCAAGTGCATGCCACAGGCAGAGCTGAATGCAGGCTCCCTGACTTCAAAAAGAACTCCCATTTAGTGACTTTCAGATATAACAACATGATATCAAAACCCCTCTGCTAGCATGCGTTACTCATGTTTTCAGTAGTGTTTTTCCCTTGCAAATAGTAACAACAATAAAGACCAACAGTTGCTATTCAGAAAACAAAACCTACTCTGCAAATGTAACTCAGATTCCAGGGAAGCTGGGCTTACCTGGTCCATCTCCTTCTTGGCCATGCCAAATTTGTAGTGGCCTAACAAGAATGGCCACACTTCCTTCCGAATCTCATGCTGGACCCCGCCATAGTAAACTCTTCTTAGTAATTCCAATTCCTTGTAGTTCTACAGTGGCCAGGAGAAAGAGGGGTTGAAGGCAATACATCTGTATTTAACTCAGGTACACTCAGAGACACTTCACACTAAGTACAAAGACAGTGAAATACATGCAGGGCACTAAATAAATTCTGCAGCTTGATTTAAGCCTTTAGGGCCTTAGCTCAAATCCAGTCTAATATAAGCTGTCATATCTTCCATGAAAATAATCTAATTTTGAATAGATCAGTTGCTTTGATATTAAATTTGTATCTTTGCCATCATCAGAGAAGGAAAGGAGAGAAGAGACTGTAAGAACTGGCTCACTCTCACTAGTTGAGAAATGACCTTGTGGAGGCCAGCAAACATCTTTTATATTTCTTGCAGCCCATTCCAAGTGCTTCCCTGCCCAGCAGCATGCAGGGAGCATGGAGGGGATGTGTCACTGACCTTCTTGTCCTTCTGGTACTTGCTCCAGACCTCCTTGGTGAGGCCAGCTGCAGCGCTGGCGGGGCGGTCGGGGGGCACGATGCTGTGGTTGACCAGTGCCGAGAGGTGTGTGCGCACCGTGGACAGGTGCCGGCAGTGCGCCAGCCCTGGGGGGACAGCGAGGGAGCAGCGCTCAGCCACACGGCCCTGCCTGAGGGGGACCCCCGACAGTCCTGTGGGAATGGAGCTTGCACTGCCCCGTGTGAGAATGAGGAGTCACAGCAAAGATTAAACAGATCTGCCACAGACCAGTGACATCCAACAGTGTATTACACTGCCATGGAAAACTACATTCTGTCTTCACTGTGCATCATTTCTCCCACTGCCAGCTGCAAAACTCACAAATACTGCCATGAGGCTGTGACACTGGAATCACATACACCCTACTGCCCTGAATTTGGGGCTGGACTGCTTTCTAAGCAAACATCCCATGTTGTTTTGATAAGCATATGGATACCACATGGGCCGGATACAAGAACCTTCACTTACATCCATAAAAGGCTCTGGAAATGATCTGCCTCTTCATACTTTCACACAGCATCTTTAGTGGAGTTCTGTGGAGAGGCATCAACAGGACAACAGCAGGTCATAAGGACAGAGAGCATCAAGAACTTCATGCTGATCCCTATGTCCTACACATAGCAATTTTCTCTCTGCACCAAGATTTATTTAGTTAAGACACAATAATAACAAACTATACTTACTAAAGCATTTGCCCCACCAACATTTTGGCCCCAGACAGATTTCCCCTGGCACACACAGCCACACTTGCTGCAGGTGCACTGTAAAGGTCTGTGTCAAATTGAACTGTTGCCCTTCACACAATTGTTAATGAGTTGTGAAAGGTAACACTTCCAGAGCTGAAATATTTTACACTAGACAAAAGAACTAGATGCAGTTTTTCAATCAAAATGTGACTTGAGCGTAGTTTAATACGTTAGTTTTAATAAACTAAATTTCTGGCTGTCTAACTTCATCTTTTTATGTTAGAAACTACTTGAAAATGGTTACTTGAAAATTGTTACTCTTTGTCTGGAGTGCTGCAACCACGAAAACCTTCCTGCTTTTCCCTGGGGCATGCACGCAGTCCGTGGGTAAGCTCTCTGCACAGTTTGCTCACCGGTCATGGATGCAGTTGCAGCAGCTGGGAATGTCGTAGGGAGAGCTGCCCGTGGAACAGGAGATACAGGAGGAGCCCTGGCTGCAGTGCTCCAGCTGCCATGACAGCAGGTTGGCCCCAAAGCCTTGCATCTCAATCATCTCACTGGTGTCTGTGGGAAAACCGAACAAGACAGAAGGACATCAGCCTTTTCCCTTCTCTTCCCCTCTTCCTTCTGTGCATCCTGATGGTTCATGCTTCACTTCTCAACAGGCTTTGAACCTCGATCCCAGAAACAGGAGAGCAGCATCCTCAGAATCACTGCTCTGGACCCGCTGCATGCTGTGCAGGGTCCCTTCCCAGGAAGCCAAACCCCTTCACCATTTGCCCCTCTCTTGCCCGTGCACATCCCAGATCATGTTTCAAGAAAATAGAGAAAAGGGTGCTACAGTAACAACTAAACTGTTTCTTGTGTAATGCTACGGAAATGTTATTTATGGCCGGAAGAGATCATCTAGCTCAACCTTCTATTTAATTCAGGCCTCAGAATTAATTTTGCAGTTCCTGGAATCAGCCATGGAACTGCTGGTCTAGCCAGAGTGAAAGTTGGAGCATGAAAGAAATTAAGACAAACCGAGTCAGTTACTTTTAGAAGATGTTGCTTTCTCCCTCAGAATCAGATCCTAAAATATTCAGCACAAAAGGACACTTCCAGTCCTGTTAATGTCCACACTATGTTTATAAAAGGATACCCTGCAGGAGTATGTGAACCAACAATACCATGCAGCTTCCTGAGTTATTCCTGCTCCACCAAATCTATTTGCCTTTTTAACCAGCTTCAGAAAGGCAACTCAAAAAATCAGCAGTTCCCTTCAAAAAGCTTGGCTTCAACTCTTCAGCCTTCCCAGCTGGCACTTGTGCTCGTGGGGTTTTTGTTTTATAATAAATAACTGGCCTTTCAGCTCACCCATGATTAAAATTAAGGCAAACACAATAATGTATGTCATAAAGTATGCCACTAAATTAACAGTTATAAGCAAAATCCAGTCCCCTGGGCTGTGCTTTTAAAACAGACATTTGGTGGTGGTGGGGGGCAATTCCAAACCATCTCATGCATTTTAAATCAAGGTAGCACAAAGCATTTTAGGAGTGCCTTTTAGAAAGTGGGCAGAGGTGAGGGAGGAGTGGAGTAAACCCATCTGTTAACAGAAAAAGCACAGGCTCATGCGGAAGCAGTCATGTGTGTTCACTTCACAAAACAAAGTGTGATGCAAAAATGCTCTTCACCTTAATTCTTCAGGAAGGAGCTGAACGACCCAGTCTTTATTGCAGCTTCTTATTGGGTTCAAATAAAAACCACTGAATAAACATTTTTAGATTATTAGCTTTTGCCTCCCCTCTACAGACAGGAAAAGTGGGTTTTTCAGTTTTAATTTTTTATTCTGTTTTTTTAGAGAAACAAGGAAAGAACCCCACAGAACCTAAAGATTCAGATGAAAGGTACCTGAATTAGTGAAGAATTAGAGTGAACAGCATCTTTTATTTAATTGTAGTGGTGTTATCTGTAACTTCAGCTACATGCAAAAGTCGAGCATGTTGCAAAATGTCAAAGCAGATGGCTGGCAAACCTGCTACAACAGTGTTGTCATTATGGATGGGGCTGCTGGAGAGACAGCAGCCCGGCCAGGCTACTCCCAGACACATCCCTAACTCCACCATCCCCTTCAAGATTAAATAAGCAAAAGTAGGCACCTGACAGCCGTTCTAGTGGGATAACTTACATTTTCTATCAACTGACTAAAGACTAAGTTGTGTTCCTTATGCTTAACATGAATGTGGCAATTAAATGTTCTCCTTCCCATTATTACCCATATCCAGACACCATCACTGAAACTTCCTAAAACAGCATCTTTTCCCAAGGGGAACGCTATTTTTGGAACTCCTTTCCATCCATGCCTTACAATAACTCTTTATTAACTTGGGCTGGGCTTTATCAGTTTCTGGGGGCTGCTCCCTTGAGATAAGTGTGTGGGGAGTCTAGAAAATTGAGGAAGCTTTCCTTGAACACCTGTTCATACCCTGTCTAACCCAGAACTTCAGCACTGTACAGAGATGCAGGCAATTATTGTCTCCTGCAGTCAGTCCCTCTAGTCCAGGGTATAAGAGAAAGCAAGGACTTCTCAGAAACCACAACTAAACTACTGGATCCCAAATGTACACACATCTTGAGAATACCAACTTAAATAATATGAACTTTTTTAGGAAAATAAATATATGACAAATTTGTGGAGGGTGGTGTAGTGTCACAGCTGATCCTCTGAAGCCCACCCAGGCTATGGACGCAAGTAGAATGAAAGCACCGACCCCAGACAGGCACTGCATCTCCACACAGCCTTCTATGCACACTCTGCTACCTTACACGGAGATCCCAAAGCTGTTACACTGCCTCCTTCTCTCCTCAGAACCTGCTCTAGTGTCCAGCCTTTATGAGGATGGGGCAGGAAGCCCCAGGGGAGAGGGAAGATGCTGTTCGCACTCCCCAGAGGCTGTGAGCCCATTCCCAGCCTCTCTGCACAGTCACCTCCATCTCCAGATCTCATGGTGTGAATGAAATGCTCTTCCCTGTAATAATGCCAACACTGTTGTATGCATCAGTGGAAGGAGCTGCAAGAGAGCTCTGGGACACAGGGGGAGGAGGATAAAAACCTTTCATCCTATTAGGAGCTGTGAGGTTCCGAGAGCAGATCATTGATAGCATTGCGTGTAGCTTATCTTCCTCCTCCTCATCATCGTCAACAGAGGTAGAGCGGCTGGCAGCTAAGTGGTGGTAGTTAATAGTTACTGCTCAAAGAAAATAGTGAAAGAGGAGCATAAGAAGAAAGAACTCAGTTCTGTGGGAAAGCTCAAAAGGACATGGTCAGCAAAGACAAAGGACCTGAATCCTGCCTTCTGCTTGAGGGCACAAGCTCCTGCAATCAGGAATGAAAACTGAGTTTCCTACAGCAACAAAACATGCTCCACCAAACTCAGGCCAGCCTTCGAGTGTGCACAGGCCGTGAGAGCACACGTGGCACACCACGGCAAGGGAGAAAGATCCCAGTGCCAGCCTGCAGCAGCTGAGTATGCTTTAGAGCAAAGCTCCACGGGAATTCTAGGCTCCAGCTAGCTTCTGTGTCCCTCACTATGCCCTCAGCAATGCTGTGGCCTCTTCTCTGAAACCTCTGGCAGATGCATCTGGGTAGCAAACCCTCACTCCCAGCTGTGTGGCCCTGCAGACAGGCAGAGCTCCTGCCTGGCACAGGACCTGCAGCTCCTGCCCCATGAGTCCCCAGGTTCTGCAGCCCCTCCACCCCCGCCAAGGTACAACATGCTTTGCTGGTGTGTGCGTGGACTTACCTGTGGCAGCCCAGAGGCCCTAACAAAGCCCAGCCACCACTGTGGCCCAAGCTCTGGGCTAAGGAGGCTGCAGTAGAGATTCCTGCTTTCTCAGCTGCAGTAAGCCCCAATATGAGGAGTAATTCCAAATCCCCTGTAAGCTTTAGGCTCTGATCTTCCCAGGAAATTCTTGCTTCTTTGCCAAGGGGAATAGAACTGAACATGCTGTTTGAGAACTAGCTCAAATGCCTTCTTGCATGTAAGGAATTTGTACTCACTGATGACATGAGGTGGTTTGGTGCTTGGGAATTCATTTCATTTCCTTGGAAGGGCCTTCATTTATCCATTGTTAAGTTTGTGCTTCCAAGCCAGGAAAACTTAGCCCAGGGAGTTCTTGGGGTATTTTTAAGAGTTTATGGTTGGATTTTTTTCCTAATAACAACATTATGAGCAAGCAGTGTGGCCAGTAAAAATATCCTCACTTCAGAAGCAAAATTGCTCTTGGCTAGTCAAGCAATCTTTTTTCTTTCAGTCTCAGTTTGCAAGCCCAGGGGAGTATTTTGAAAACTTTCTCTGTAAACACAGAGTAAATAAAAGATTCCCCACCTCAACTCCATTTCCACTAAGATAACAAGTCTCACTGCATTATGGAAACCTAAGCTGTACCTGTTGATCACAATTATCTCTTAGTAAAATTTTGTGGGAGGTTTGGTTTTTATATCCCCCTACAAAAACCTGGCTTGTCACCTGCAGGTACTTCCCAGGACATTACTTCAAGATTTCCTCAGATGTTTGATTTGGTTTTTTGGTTTTGTTGGGTTTTTTGTTTGTTTTTTTTTTAAACAAAGCAGAAGAAAGGCACTTACTGTTATCGTGCTTGTGTCCAGGATAAACAATTCTGAACACATAGTCTGTGGATGTGTCCTCAGGTGGCATCTCCTCCAGGTCCACTGATTTGTTGCTGTTCCGTTTTCGAAGCTTTGGAAACACCTTGCCCTAGAGAAAATAACAATTCCATACATTTAGCTATGAGTGACTAACAGAGTACAACAAACTAAATACTGCAGACCTTTGGCATCTTAAATCTCCAAACTTTCAATGTTGGGAGGAGGTGAGGGAGAAAGCAGTGGAGTCATACACAGCTGGTGGTTTAGGGGTACTTAGCATGACTTTTCTGAGTACTATAAACCAGCCTTGTAACAACCTATGGGAGCTGGGCACCCCAAGCCTCTAGCAGCAGCTCTGCCCAGTCCATCTGAGTCTCATTCCTATCGTGTGGGTTTGTATCTTGATGCAGCAGCAGATTCCTTCTCACTGCTCAATGGGGGAACAAAGGTATGAACAATTTTTATAGACCATATGTACAAGAATCAAATTGGACTAAATGGAGTTACTTTGCCTCCTACTTTACCACAAAGCAGGTGGAAGTCAATGCCCAGACCCCGTGGAGCAGAGACATCAGCACCAGCCTCACCCAAGAGCTCTCCAGAAACAGCAGTACCTTGCCCTGCTGGGACCACAGCGGAGGCTCCAGCTGACCACGGGGCAGGAGCCCATTTTCCAGACAGGACAGGAAGGCGAGGAGGTGCCCTCCTTGGGGGAAGTGCAGCGGAGGCCTCTGAGTCCCATCCTGACTCACCAGCACTAATGTCCATCTGCTTTCTGCTGCAAGGGAGGACAAGGGGAGTCCACACTGTTACATCAGACCCTCATTTTCTGCTCTTACCTTCTAAGTAAATTTTATTTGAGATCATCTCTGAGCAGATAAATAAACCTCTGTAAGGCACAGTGTGATCTAGGGATGATATCGGCCCCTCAGTCCTAAAGAATCTCAAGATACAAGCAAACTATGAAAGCTTCATGCAGTTGTCATCTGTCAGCTGGGACTGGAGATTTTAACACTTATTCCCACATGGCCAGAACTAGTCAGAGGTGTTCCCAACACTGAGAGAGGAAAAGCTATCATTCAAGTGGCTCTCCTGCTCATATATTTGAAAGGAATAGATATAAACTGCCTTCTAAAACAGGCTCTTAATTCAAAAGGACCTTTGGTGCAACTGTAACTCAAATCTGACTCCAAATAAAATCTTTAGATGTTCTGTATCTCTGCTCTGTGATTCTGAGTTGAGGCTTGAGGTCAGGAAAGCAGAGAGAGACATTTCCTTCCAGATTCTCCTGCATTGAGCAGAATGTGCTCCTGAGAACTGGGTGGCCTGAAGGTGATAGAGGGTGGCCTGGTTACACACACACGCCTTCTACAGGCTGATGATCCCACCTGAGACACGGCTGACAGACCTGCTTCCCCCCTCCTATTTTTTTGTAATGATCAATGGATGGGGTCTGTGCTTACAAAGCCAAAGTTTCTGTGTTTCACACTTGCCTCTGACAGTTTCCTGTGAGTTCTGTTCTGCACAAACAGTCAGAAAAACCAAACACAGAGGAAACAAAGTCTGCAGAAAGCAGCTGACGCCTGGAGCAGAGTCAGGCAGAGGAGCCTTCCTGGGCCCTCCAGCAAAAGCAGCTAAAGAAAAAATGGTGTTTGTCTCCATTTACAACAGCCCCCTAGCAGGCACCACAAAAACTGGCATTACCATGCCCCTGGCAGCAAAGGCCTCTGGCAGAGCCCCAGGAGAGGAAGGGTTATGCTTACGTTGCTGATGGCAGTGGATGCAGACAATCTGGCTCAGTGGCACTACCAATGCGTAGTCCCAGTAAACACTGAAAGGGAAGGAAAGTGCAGGAAACAGTGTTTCTTCCATATTCAGAAATGCTTGCAGTTCCAAGCACCTCATAGAAAGACTCTGCTAAGTTAATAACTGTTGGTTTGAATCTCGTAATATTCGCGGCTGCAGGCAGAGGAAGCTGGCAAGGAAGCAAGCAGAAACTCCCAAGATGGCGAAAGAGAGAGTTTTATTTACAGAAACTTCTTTATATATCCATTAATAATCTAGCAACCATTGGTCAGTAAAAAATCCACCTCCCAAAGTCATTGGTCATAGCTATACAGCACCTAATACAAAACATAGAGATTAAGAAAGTACAGAAAGTGCAGTTTATCTCTATTCTCCATGAGAAAGAACAGAAGGATTTCTAAAACAGTGCAACTACAAATAACTGCTTATTAAATTTGGTCAATTAAAGCAAATTATTAGCCAAGTAAATGGCAAAGGAAAAGTAGTTTCTCCACATTGAATACTCTGGTACCAGGTTTGTACAACCTCTGCTTCCCTTTTCCCCTGCCCTTCCCCTTCCCTGGTGCCCCCCAGCAGGTTACACAGTGCTTCCCATCTTTCCTGAATGCAATGAGTACCTTTTCTCCAGCTCTGAATCTCCAAGGGTACCATTCATCAGCTGGTTTGGAGTCCATTTTAACGTCAAACTATCTGCTGATTGATGAAGGGAGAGATACCCAGGAATTGCCTCCAAGTCATCTTTCTGTTCACAGAAGCAACAAACAGACAACCCAGGTGACTCAAGTGCACAAAATATCTGCATAAAATACATGTTCTGGTCTTTCTATGCTACACAAGTTCCAAAGCAGCACTATCTGGGAACTGCTGAGGGAAATCCTAACAGCAAAAGTACTAGTATTTAACATTGCTACTAGAAAGAGGGGAAAAACCACAATACAGTCAGCTGGTTTATGAAATACAGTCCAGTATGTTTGCGTCTGCCCACAGGCCCAGTGCTCATTGACACTGGTCAGGCAGGAACAGCATTTGTCATGTGTCAAATCCACCCCAGCGTAAGAGAGCCAGGCAGAAAACAGCTCTGTACTGAGAACAGAATGCAGCGAGCACTAGACAGGTCTGAGCTCTACCCCCACCTACACCCCCTGCCTTCTCCAGCCACTGCCCCAAACTCCACGCACTCACCGGCTGCACCAGGACGTTGTTTTTGCCGTAGAGAAGGTGTGTCCGGGAATTCTGGTGCAAAGACTCCACATACTCCCGTGCCGAAGCAGCAAAGCGATCTTCCGATGTGCTGCCACTGGAGTGGCGCTTCCTGATCTACACACACACAGCCAGGGTAGGTCAGGCAGGGCAGTGACACAGAACTGAGCCATTTAGATCCATTCAGATCAGTCTCTATGGAGTGCAACCACTTGTGGAACCGGGGGAGTTTGCAGAACTAACTCAGCCCTGATCATGGCAGCTCAGAATTTCTTGTGAACTACCTGGTCAGATCACAACTGTCAAAAGCCACAGAATTAATGCTGGATCTCAAACTTTTCTACATAAAGAAGACATTGTGGCCCAAATGGACTTCTAATCTGTGATAAAGGCTCCTTTACAGAAGAGAGAAGAAAGGCTGCTCCAGATTCAGATCCCTCCCTCACAGGGCTGTTTTTAGTATCAGCCTGTGCCTTTACTCCAAAACAATACAGAGTAAATACCTACTCCCAGGGCTGGGCGCTTGGAGGGCGAGTCCTGGCGGCCGTGCACGCCATGGATCCGGTGCCTCTGCACCAGCTCGTCGGCCGAAGGGTCTGTCCAGTAGTGGTCAGCTGTCTTTAGCTTGGTGTACTCCAGAGCACACGGTCCAACTAGGAGAACAGACCAAGGCAGAAACCTTCTGAGTCTGTTCAGAAACACACCCAGTCCTACCCTGCTGGCTGAGCACTGAAGGTGAGATTTCCTTCTCAAGCCAAGTGAATATTAATGATCACTGATCCTATGGGATCAGCCCACAATATAGACCACAATAGAATAAGGTATCACTCCTATTACCCAGGGCTGTATAAGAGTATTCCTGCAGGACACAATACCCTGCACCACAGCAGCATTAGCAGTTACAATCTGCCAGCAAGCATTCATTAAAAATCCATTCCCATTCTGCTTTTTGATCCAACCAACAATTAGTAATAAAACCAGATGATCAGTTTCTTCTGGTCTTGTAAGGAACAAAACAACATATTTGATGTAGCCCTATTATAAATAGTTAACTACACAGGAGATAAAAATTTCACCTCTTGTAACACTGTCCTAATGAAAAATGCTTTAAGAAACAATTTATTTTCTTCAGCATAAGAAGCAACTTTGCAAGAACTCACCTAGCAGAGAAGCCAGTATTGGGCCACAAACAGGATCTGCCAGTAAAGCTTCCTTTTCATAATATTTACTAGGAATAAAAGATCAGAGCCCAGTTAAAAACATTCATTGGTATGAACCATTTCAAAGCTTGGGTTTAGCTGCAAGTCTAACACAACGGCCAGTAAAAAAACTGTGTATCTGAACAGCCAGAGACAGGACTCAAGGGATCCAAATCCCAAATATGCCCTGAATTTGAGAGGTAGAGGGAAAACAGTGGTTGTGATTACCCAGAAATCACCAATGTGAGCATCTCCTCCAAAAGTTCTAACGGAGCTTGACTGGCCCATCCACTGGCCCTGTGAAGAAGTGTTGTGCTGGGTTTGCAGATAAAGAAGGCTTTTACAACACAGTGTGTCCTCAAGTGTTTTAAAAGACCATCGAAACATATTGTAAGACAGCTATGGAGAAATTAATTTTAGGGATCTACTTTAGAATAGATCATTTCCTAAACTATATCAATAGCACTGACTAGTCCCCATGGAGCATGAAATGAGCCTGGAACAATCAATGCAATAAACCTACACTCCAGACTTCTACATTTAATCAGCTGACCAGCAACCCTCCCTTGGATGTACATTCTGCCCCTGATCAGCTGTGCAATCCCAACCTCCTCTAGATATGCTCGTTCTGTCTCATCTATTTTTCAACTGAGCTCTGGAGAGGCAGGAGCTTGCCTTGTGCTCAGTGTGTTTATCCAGTATATTTGATTTGGGGCTTTGGGCACAACTGTAATATGGAGACAAACAATAGTTCTCTGCAAGCAATTTTGTCTGTTTTCCACAGAGACAAAATAATCCACACATTCTTAAACATCTCTTCCATCTGTGAGAAATCATCTTGAAAAACTGCCAAGAACAATGAACTACTACAAATAGTAGCTCTTGCAATGACCCCAAAGTCTTGCCATTGCAGCAGGCAAAGCTACTTTCTAAAACAACATGGCCAAAAAATCCAAACACCCACATTTCTTGAATGCCACTGTCCTCTGTGGTCTGTTCACTAGATGGGGCTCAAACTCTAAAGCACCTGCTCCTCCTCCAGGACAGAACAGCTGAAGGACGTGAACATGGAGCATTTGGAGCAGTAATGTCATAAAAATGTATGGCAACAAGCCTTATGAAGAAGTTTGCTTTATTCACCAAGTCAGGGTCTCAAAATCACACACCTGAAATGAAGGACCTGATCCTAACTCATCTGAATGGATGGGGAAGGCAGAGGTGAACATCCACAACACACAGTGATGGAACAACTGAGAGCAAACTCTCCTGATGTGCCTCCTGCAGATTATGTGGAAAAGATATTAAAACCCCTTGTACCCATGTATCTGCAGACACTGAGACAGTGGACTAAAACGCTTTCATTAACTGTGGCTCCGGGACACGGCCAACCCTCCATCTCTTCTGCACGCAGCTCATAAAATCCAAGCTGGCATTACATATCCCAGAGCAACAGTTTGCTTGAACAGCACAAAGACCTTTCTTCCATTCTCTTGCTTTTAGTGGCAAGATACATCAAGAAAATAAAGCTGATGACAAGGAAAACAGTAACACAAACTTGGAAAATACTGTGAAAATAAGTTGCTCTGCCCTAGCTCTCATCCTTGTTCAGACCCATTGGTTTTGGATGGACAAGAATGTCCTGCCAGTGTGGAATGACAAGAACACCCCTGCAAGCAAAGTGCCTTTCTGGGACCACACCAAGCTTTAGGGTCCCTTCCTTTCTCTTTTCATGGGAGATTGTCCTCAGTGTGCCCCATTAAGTCTTCTGTATCATGGGTTATGGGAGGGCAGGAAGGGTAGGAGTTACAAGCCAGGAAGCAATGACAGAACAGAGAGAAATCATCTTTTCCTCTTCTGGAGTCCCTGTGGAATACACCCCTAAAGCACTGATGCTCTTCTCTGGTTTTGCGAAGGAAAACTTTCACTGTACACAAAACTTGATTTTTCTAAAAAGGAAACATGATTCAAAGAACCTGTTTTCACAACCCTAAGGTTTTATGTCATTAGCTCCTCCTGTTCTAATTCTCCTTTCTTTCATCTACAAAAGGCATTTTCCTCCCTGACATCCTAAGTTCCAAAGGATTATTTTCAACTCATGACCTATTAGAAAACATTTCTATTCCACTAAGGTCTAGGACACATTAGAATATGGGCACCTAATATCCTTGAAGTTAGGTTTTTAGCCGATTTCTGGAAAGCTGAACGTCTGTTAATGTTTTTTCGTAAGCCTGAAACACTGTCAATGATGCAAAACTACATTTTTCTCTAAATGCCTATGCTACTGGTTTTCATCTTACCAGAAACCTGCATCACAGGCATTTGCTGAAGGCTTTTGATGAAATCCCTTGCTGCAAATACCTAAATGCATCAGACCAACAAATCCCTGTTCTTCTACTGCTGCTTCCTTACCTGCAGTTATCAACAATGTACTGCACAATCTTGTCCAGCACCTTCTCAATCAAGGCTGTCCGAACCCAGATGTGTTTGATGGCCTGAGGTGTCAGGACAGGTGTTTTGCTTGTGGTTGATCCCTGCCTTTTGAGTGGTTCCTGCCCATTTGGCTGATTTTTCCTGCAGAAGGTGATAAAATAAAAGTAGTCAGAATTCTGACTGTCCAATGACAGCTCATGATGGGTCCATCCTCCTGTATCAGGTAACACAGTGCAGCTGCAGCAGAAAGGTGGCTACAAAGCACAGGACTGCTTTCTGCTGCTCAGCATTGCAGGCTGCCTTGGCTCTCCACACACTGCACTGGGCTGACAGGGGAACAGCAACACCCTGAATGTCTTTTCCAGAAAATTTGCCCCTTAAAATAATAGAAGGTTCCGTTTTGCCTCAATGAAGAAAGAAACCCTGACATCTTCAAGTTCTTTGCCAGCACTTGGGTCCCCTTTCAGGAAACTGTTCAGTTACGAAGAGTTAATACAATAATTTGGGGGTGTTTTGGGTGAGCTCCCCTCTGCATTTACAGGGTCCCATGTGTAGAGGAGGCCATGACAGCACCCCCAGAGGGCAAGAAAGACACGTGACACCACTGACATCAGAGTGATTCAAGTGTGTTTAACTGCATCCTAAACAGGAGTTTTCTTAAGCCACAGCCTCAGGAAAAATTAGGCTGCTACAGCCCTTCTGTCTCATTTCATACATCCAGCAGAGCAAGTCCAACCCCTGCAGTATTTCCCAATAGTATCTTTGCTGAGCATATTTTCTACAGCACTTAAATTTTGTGGCTGTTAATAGCTGAAAAACACACAAAATTTGTCCAAGAGAAACCACAGAATTTAAGTTCATTTGCTCCTTTCTATTAAGAGGACGCAGCCAAAGGTCTTTGGTGGTTAGAGGGGCGTTTGTGTGGGCTCTTAACCAGGAGAGAGGCTGGTGAATTTTCAGTAGAAAGCATCCTTCTTCCCAACATTTAAAAAACTAAAATTAATAAAATCCCTGTCTGTACCAGTAGGCACAATTAAAAATATATCAAAAATAGGTACATATCTGTCAAAAACTATATAATAAAGTCTAATAATTACAAGTCTAATAAAGATAAATGACAGAAAATTACACAGAAATATAAGTGCTAATTTAAATAAATGTCAATAATTGAAGACAAACTCTCCTGGCAAAGCCCTTCTTACAGCAAATTGATCAGAGGTTAAAAGTTCCTACGACATACAAAGAGCTCTTCGGGCTCAGCAGTGCCTACAAACAGAATTTAAAATTCTCTTGTACTGAGCTTATAGGTCAAGACACTCATGCACTGTGATTCCATCAACAGATCCACATGGAACATTTTAACTGCGCTTCTCACCACCAGGAAGTTTAAGACTTTCAGTAATCTCAAGTCCTTGACACCAGCACGAATTCTGTTGTGCTTAAGTCCAGTATGTACTGAACAGCTTTCCTGTAACATCCTTCTTCTCATCACTCTTTGTATCCATTAATTTAACTATTTCTGCTATGATATCCACAAATCTGTTCCTGGTTTGGGAGGAGCATGCCAAAACAGCTTTTCCAGTCTGTCTGTTCTTGAGTTCCTCTTTCCACCCCCTCCCTGCCCACCAACAGTCCAAGCCAGTCCACCATAACCTGACTGTGAGCCCTCTCTGAAATCAGAGTAATTAGTCACTTCTGTTGCTGTGTGTGTGGGCTGAAAGTGCTGCTCTGCTGTACTCAGAAACAAAATGAAACACCAAAGCCCCAGCTCCCCACCTCTGTCCCCTTGCTCACTGCCAGTCTGATCAAACACAAACATCTGCCTTCTCCTTACAGCCACTAATGAGACAGAGCTGCATCACCTGGGGCCAAGACAGGCTCCTGGGCACTCACGGGGCAGTCTGTGTCACACCATGCTGCACACACACTGCACCAACCTGGCTGACACACAGAGCTCAGCCTCACCTGCTCTCCACCTGCTGCTGCAGCTCCTGCACCTTCTTGCACACGTCTCCAGCTATGGCACAGGTCTTGCCCACCTTGGTGAAGAGCGCGGCCACCTTGTCGGTGCGCAGGAATCCGGCAGCCCTGCGCTTCAGCATGTGCAGGAGACACGCCTCCACCACCCCTGTGGGAACAGGGACAGAACGTTATGGATCCTGCTGCCTTCAGCCTCCTCCTCGGCCAGCGCCACCTGCCCACTCCCACTGGACAGGTGTGGGTCAAGAACAGAGCTGGTGGGACAGACAGGCAGGCAGACAGGAACTCAGAATCAGATGATGTGAGCATGTGTCTAATCTGCAACTACAAGCACCTTGTAAAGTACAGATAAGGGCAGCATATAAATGAACAGAAATCTCTGTGAGTATTTTCACCACATTTTACACATGCCACAGAGAACCACACTGTAACATGGCCTGATGGCCACCAGTAAAACACTGCACTATGCCAGCCTTGCAAGTCTATAGCAGAAATCTATCCAGCTCTCATGTAACCTGCTGCAGGGAAGGGAAATGAGAAATACAAATTAAAAACAAAACAAATCAAAAAACAAGCCTTCCTTGTGTATCAGCTTCTAAAGTGAGACTGCAGATGACTCACACATCAACACTGCCCATACAAAGGGATGGAGAACAGACCAGTTCATTCACAGGGAAGGGAAAAGACCCAGCTCTATGTGCCCGGTGCGTGCCCAAGGCAGGGCAGCCTTCTCAGGGCTCTGAGTGCAGCACTGAGCGTGGCTCACCCGTGCTGGGTGGCAGCAGGCAGCCCCTGGGACACCGCAGCTCCCACTGCCACGTTAAATGCTGGTTACGCGTAACAAATGGCACTCCATCTGCTCCGATACACTCTGCCTCTCACCCAGCAGTGGCTCTTTTTGAGAGAGCAGCATTTTGTTGCACTTTACACCCAACACTGTCAGGCGCTGAGCATTTCCTGAAGACTCCTCTCCTTACTGTATTTGAATGCTCCAAATCCCAAAACACCTGAAATCTGAAAAAGACCTGTCCCCACTGCTCAGGCCTTGAAAACTAACCTGAGTCCCAGGCCAGGCTGGGGGGCACACAGAACTCCTCCTGCCTGATGAACCCTGAGGAGCCCCAGCCCAGGAGCAGCAAAAGCCAGACTCTGAGCAGAGGCAGAGCCTGTGGTCCCACAGGAGCAGGAGCCCAGCACCGACGACATCTCCGAAGCCAGGCTCACTCTGAGGGAAAGGAGCATCCGTGCAGGGAACGCTGCAGAGCCATGGGGGCTGGCGTAGCCACACAGCGACACGGGGGGACAGGGAGTGATGACAGCACGGGGATGTTCCTCACAACACGGTCTAGCTCCTGTCTAGCAACCATCACAACAGCCCTTAACCCAGCAACTGTTTTGCTCTGTATTTCAATTAGAAATAAAGAAAAAGAAAAAAGAAAAGCAGCTTTCCAGATGCCTGGAGGAATGCAGCAATCTGATTCCAAATCTTAAATGAAGCAACCTGCCTTTTAAAATAATTGCAAAGAAGTGCATTGCTGTTGCTTAGGAAACAGGCTCTCTTCCCACCTTCACTGCTTTTTTAAATTTCTTTAAGACAATAAAATATTAATGAAACAAATTTAGTGAAAAGCACAGCAGGCACAGCTTTAATTATTAATAAATGCTGCAGTTGCCACTGAGGGCAATTTCCCCAGTGACTGTCCCTAGAGCCCTAATATTTAATTATTCCATTGTGACATTTCTCATCACAAGAACTTAGGTAGCATCAATCCCCAGCTGCCCCAACACATGTAGGGGTCATTTGCAAAGGGCAAGACACTGGAATTTGCTGCTGGATTACCTCAAAATGTGTTTTCCACAGGACAAGGGATTAATGCACATCCAGTTCTATGTGTAAGGCATCCTCAGATTGGGGGGCAGGTCACAGCCCAGCCTGTGTGACCCTCAGGTCACTTCATTCTCCTACACTTCACCCCCAGGCTCAGACCAACATCACTGGCTCTCAGCAGTCTTCTCTCCAGGCTCCTTTCTACAAGAACTATTCCAGAACAGCTGACTTTACATTCACATCTGACTCGAATTGAAACTGCTCGCAAATACACCATGGCTTTTATCCAGTTGAACTACAAAAATCCAAGCAGGGCAGCGCATCTTGCAGCACAGATGCCATCCCATTCCAACCCATGCAGATGCCACCCTGATGGCACAGGACAGCAGAAGGGATCCCTCCCACCCACGGCACGAGCGTGGCACAGCACAGCAGTGAGGGACCAGCTCCCTGGCACAGCCCCACAGGGCTTTCCTTTGGCTCTGTGTCCAAGGCAGGCACTGATCTCACTGCACCTTGCCAGCATTGCCCACAGCCAAGCTCCGTCGGAAATTTAACACATCCTGAACACACTGGCAGAAGAGTCACCTCAAGCTGAAGAACCTTTTAAAAGACATGAGAGACCTCGGCAGTGGTGCTTTTTGATAAACCAAAACCAGGTGATTGCCTGGAGTTACAAACTGCACAGCTCAGACTGTTGACTAAAGAGACAACGCGAACTATTTCAGGGGTTATAGGACAAAAACCTTTGGGACAGGGAAATGAGGTTATTTACTGATTTCTAGGAAAATAAACCATTTCTCCCTTTTTGGAATCTGACACTCCTTCTAAGAAGACCCAGAAATAGATGATTTAGCTGTTTCTGGATAAACTGGTAACACAAGAAAGGCATCAAGAGGTGGTTTTGTGCACACACAGGAAGTTTGCACACACATACATGTGCTTTTGGCTAAGGGTACATATGCACACAGGTAAACAACTACTGCACAGCCCAATGTGATCCCCAGCCTGCCTACTGTTACTGTACCTACAACAAACACATACAAAAACTGAACAGATAAAAAGGCAGCCACTCATTTACACAAAGGTTGTAAAAGCAGCTCTGTGCTGGGAATAAATCAGCACAGCTCAGGTAATTCTCTTGTATGGTTCAGTTGACAACAGCCATCTAAAAATTCATTAACTCCGGGCAGTTTTGAGGAACATTCTCTGCAGTATCCACTGCTGAATTTAATTAAGTGCAGATATATTATTGATTTACAGTTGAAATAATCACGATGCCCACCAAGCTTTGGAAAATGTCACTTTTTTATGACTTCACCACAGCTACTTCTTTCAGGGTCAGGTGAACAAGTTCAGTTTTGTCCTTTTTTGCCTCTATGAAAATTCTGACATGACTTAATGGACTGTGAAATGAGAGTTCTGGGGCCGGAAGGGTGGTGAGCAGAGAAAAGAAGGCCTATGGAAGGATTATTTATGGGGTGTACTTAGCAGATGAGATTTTCCTTAGACAGGAAGAAATACTGCAGCTAAATACCTTGTTTTCATGGAAACTGTGCTCAGGGAATTGAATTCCTGAGGCTGAAGAAATTAAAAACAAGTGAAAAGAGGAGGATGATAAAGAAACCGTCAGATGCTCATGATCGCCAGCTGCTGTTGCTTTACCCAGCTAATCACAGATCTGCCCAGCCTGAAGGCAGTTTTATTGCCAAGTTCCAGCCTGCTGTGTCACTGGGAAGTGCACGCCAAGCAGGTAAGACACTGGTACCATGTGCCAGCTGACAGCAAAGGACTGCAGAGGAGACATCCAAATGTGCTCCTTTGCCCTGGTTCACCTGCACCTAACCTGCTTGTGTTGGGCTGTGCCACAGAACATCCTATGTTCAGTAATTCCCTAGAAAATAAAAAAGAGTATCTAAATGGACAATCCCCAGCTCTAAAGTGGCGGGGTAATTCAGGGCTGAAATCTGGTGGCTGCTCCTCTTTAAAATCGTGATCATTAAACTTCAAGGATCTCAGTAACCTTTGGAACACAGAAGTGTTTTCATTAAACACTGTCAAGGGTAAATCAAAATTACTGAAGTTTCTCTAAATATTGAAAATTATCCAATTTAATGGCCAGGGATCAAAGCAAAATGTTTAGCAGAGTTCTCTAAAAAGCACAAGAGATTTTATTTCACTTCTCAAGCTAAAAACACATGCGGTTCAAAAACTGTTTCATTTCATATCAGAGATAATATTCACTCTGGTTTTTTCCTCCCCTCTACAGCACACCACTCATTACCTTAAGCATCATCTTTGAAGCACAGTCAAAAACCTTCTAAATGTGTGTGAAAAAATATTTGCCTCCCCCCAATTATGATCGTCTCTGGCACTCTCTTTGGGCTAATGTGTTTATCAAGTGAAGTAGAATCTCTATAAACTATTTTTTAAGCATTATTCATCACTGAAAATGTTTGTTTTCCAAACAGGAGCAGTAATACAGGGAGACTTGTGTTTTGTTTGTAAGAGATCTGCATTTCCATATCAGATTAACTACATTTATAAAAATATCAATGCCAAGGGTAGAAAGCCAAAAGAATTAAGATGATAAACTATCAGGTTGGGCAATGGTTATTTACATCTGTTTCTACACAAGTTACATTTCTGTGAGCTAAGGAGAAAAGAGAGAAAACTGAATTCTTTGTTTTCTGTCAAATCTATGAACATGGTGCTAATTTAGAAGCCTCAAGGCAATCACCTAAAAACCCCGAAGCATAAGACATCTCTTCCTAATGGGGCTGATTTTCAGAAGAATTAGAATGCTGTCACTCCAACTGAAAATTATGGGAACAGCCCATTGTGTGGACACTCAGGGCACTCCACAAATGAGGTCCAGAACAGCTCCATATCAATCTCGAGTTCCTTTAATCCGTCAACATTTTGGTGCCACACTTCAAATAGTAGGCAGACCAAGTGCCTCTATCAGAAACTTATTTCTCACCTTAAGAACAAAGAAGACTTTCCCACACTGCTGCCTACCACAATTTTACTGCAAGTTGTGGCTATTGAATATTCTTCTGAAGCATGCCACCGGATAAGAATCTCTGGATAATCTCTACTTAAGAGATACACCTCTGTTCCTCAGCATTTTATTTTCCTGTCATTAGTTTTAATTTTGCCTTGTAATTTAGGGCCATTTAGGGAGGAAAGGATTTCTGACTCATGATTTTTCACTGCTTGGGGCTGGCAATTGTGACATTTGGTGACTCTGGTAATGCTTGGATTTCAGGTCCTGAACGAGAGAAAACAGAACATGAGGTCCAGCATCATGCAGTCATTGGTTCCTAATTAGATCGTTTCTTTCAAACACAATTAACTTTGTGCAAAATGGGATAACAAATCATCGTAAGACCAATGAGGAAAACAGCCTCACAACTGAGCCCACTGCGGTGGTTAACCCTGGGGTCTGTTAGCAGTGGAACTGTAAACCAGCACTGCCAGGCACTCCTGCAGCTCAGACACCAATCTGTCTGGAAAGACCCTAGATATCTGGTCTGCAGGAGTCACCAGCCACACGTTCGTGTTCCAAGGATTCCTGGTTTTCCACAGCCAGCGTGGATGGAGACTCATCCATGACTTCAGCTGAAGCTCTTCGATAGCCTTCCTACAGACATATAAGGCCCTAAAACTTCACACCTTACCCAATCTCAACTACGCACGTGGCCCCAGAAAATAAAGCCACACAAGTGCTTTCCTACTGCCTCGCACCTCCAGAGTGAATGGAGCACTCATCTGCTTTGGAAGCTGCGAAGTAACTGTTGAACTGTTTGACAAAGTCCAGTCTCAGTGTTTTGCACATTAACTGCAATGCTGTTACACACTGGATTGGCTCTAAAATGCAAAGAGGACCCAAGAACCACTCTGTTTCTCGGCACAGGCCAGTCCTCTAGCTGTGAACAGATACTGAGTGACACAGAGCTATTCCAAATAACAATTCCCGCTACTAACGCGATGGATGGATACAGGGCCCACACATCAGGTTTCCAGTGTGGAATTACAGCCTGAAGCACAGATATCTCAGAAGCACTTGTGGGTGATGGCTCTCCTTCCTCTGTTTCTGAGAACAAGAAATGTTCTCGCAGTCCTGATGTAGACACACACTGCAGGAGCTTGAGAGCAGGAGCACCAATGTAAGACACAAATGCCAGCTCAGGAGTGCTTCAAAAAAGCAGCCATGGAGTCCAGCTCTGACCTGCCACAAGTCGAGATTGTATTTGAGTGTCACTGAGTGAAGGAAACGAAGGAAAGAGCACAACTTACAGGAGCACACGAGAGAAACTGTACTGAGGAGAAGCAGTATGAAAACACTCACCTACCACCTGGCACATCATGCTTCTAGACCTGGAAGTCACCCATAGAGAAAAAGGATGGACCCTGCAGAGCTGGCCAGGGGCACTCACAGCACTGCACGACTGCTGCATGGACCTGTTTGTGCATGGACCTCCTCACCCACCCTCCTCTAACACCATGTCCAGAACCACCAAAGGGCTCACAGGCTGCCCAGCTGCTTTCAGAGGAGACTGGACTGGCAGCTGGGCAGGCCAGCACTTGGCTGTGCTCAGGCAAGTGTCTCTTCTCTCTGGGTTGGCAGATGTCAGCTGAAAGGCCTCAGGCCACCTCTCTGATGTATTATTCACACAGAGAAAACACCAAGGACTGCTTACTAATGGGAATTCATTATCTCCCAAGCTTCTCTGTACAGCCACCACATCCTTCTTTTGTTTGAAGGGCTGCACACATGACTAAATGCAGTCACAGATCACATACAAACACCTTCAGTTAATATCCAGATCCAGCTCTGCAGTCAAACCCTGCCACCTTTCCCAGTGCATGACTGGACAGATCATGACATGGCTTTGTTCTTAATTTTTTAAGATCTGTGAGATTTAAACACAGCATTACCCAGAAAAAACCCAGTCATTTTCATCAGTTAATAAGAGAAGAAAAGTATTATGCATAATGTGGATGGAGAAAAAAAGAAGTTGAGGTTAATGCAGCTAAATCAACAGGACTGGCTCACCCCCTAGGGCTGAGCCAGCCAAGCTTCCTCAGCTCCTCTAGGAGAGGCTCTGCTCCTCTTCTCTGCACCTGGAATTGCAGGGTCTGCAGCAGGGATCCTCAACAAATCTATCAGGATAGAACAGTAATGTAATACCCAGAAAAAGCAAATTTTCTGCTTGGCTTTAAAAGAGGAAAAGCATTTCTGGTCTGTAAGTCTGGTCTAGACACAGTTTTAGAACAGATTTGGAAAGCAAAGATAATTCAATGACACTGAAGAAAAGGAAAAATATGTACTTCCAAATGCCTATGAAGTGAAGGGCTGTAACCAACACAGGGGGTAAATGAAATATTAGTAACTGCAGATGGGAAGAAACAGCACACCTCAAGTATCCAAAGTATACAAGGAAAGCTACAGAGTATCAAGGAAACAAAAAGAAGATAGAAGGTTTTTTGTTTTCTCTGATAGAAGAGCCTCAATGTCTTACAGGATCTGAGTTCAGATTCAGGAACAGGACAGGACCTGGTGATGCCCCTGCCATAAACCCACCCACAGCTGCACAGCTTCGGTGCATCCTCCAGGAACAGCGATGGAATCCCCCAACTGCCTCCTCTCCCCCACATCCCAAGGGACGTGCAGTGCAGACCTGCCATCCTCAAACAAGCTTTACAAGAAGCCCCAAGCACATTAAATACCATTCTGCAGCTCAAATCAGAACTGGCCTTTTCAGTTCAACCACTAAGGGATTCTGTACATTTTAATTAATGGGTTTAATTACTGGTAACAGGTATATTATTCAGGCCAAAAAAAGCTTTTTGTGCACTTCATCCCCTCCTTAATTTGAACTGAAATCTCATTGAAAAGTCAAGTTCTGCATGTTTAACAGTGCCCAAGTTACTGTTTTTACTCATGTTTACTGCAAACCTTTCCCCAAAACACAGCGGATTCCCTTTACCAAGCAGGCATGCTGGATTTACACTTAAACAACATATATTTTGACTGTGACATGCATCAGCTCTCCCTAACCCTCCTGAATTCTACGGCAATTAGTTTATAGCATTGAGTCCAGGATTGTTTCATTTAATACACTCAAAATATTATTCAAAGAGAACAAACTACTGAGATTCATTTCAGAATATATATTGAAAACATAGAGATCATTTGGGTAACCCTGTCTGGGGCATTCATGAATAAAGCATGTTTGCTGTATGAAGCTGACTTAAACAAGTTTTCTAATTGTTTAAAGCAGCATGTTACTGTCAGACTAAAGATGGGCAACCACACAGAAAAGGCTGAGCAAACTGCAGGTAGCTTTTGGACAAGCAAAGTGTAATGCACTGAACTGGAAACCCTGTAGACACACTTCAGGTAACAGCAGAGACAGAGAAATGCTTCCTTTATCTTCCCCCTTTCCCTCAGAAGTGTAAGAGTGGGAAAGGGGCTGGCGTTCCTGGTGAGAACAGCTCCAGACACAGGGTGCGGGAGGAGAGCGGAGCTCGCCCTGCCGCAGAGACGGCGTGGCTGAGCAAGCCACACGTCACGGTGGCAGCTGCCGTTCCCAAGGAAACGTCTCCACATTACCCAGGCTGCAAACATCCACAGCCAGCTTCCAACAGAAGCGCCTGACACTGAAGATGCTCCAAACACACTTGCATCACTGCACTGTCCCCTGACTGGCCACACAACATCGGTGAAATTCGCTCCACAGCTACCAGTAGCCCAAAGGAATTTGGAATTTTTGTCCCACCATGGAACACCTCAGCCACAGTCCAAATGGAACTGCTGTGGCTCTGAACCACAGAGCCACATCTAGAAATCAGAGGGCATGACAGAACCCCTGGGATGTAACTTAGGTTAGTTATACACTGGGTTGAGAACAAATACAAAACCTCCTGCACTTACTGCTTCCCCACAAAGACGAAAACATCAGCACTGCTTTCCTTCCCCCAGAGCACCCAGGCAGAGACTGGAGCAGAGTCCTTGTGGCTATAAATCCCTCCTGCTGGATGAGCAGAGCCGACCTGCACAGAGGCACCATTCCTCCCGGCCAGCAAGGGTGGCATGGAGCTGGAGAACAGCATTTCCTACAGGACAAGTGGCACATGCCATTTAACCGGCACCTTCGGCCATCTAGGACCTAGGGCAGCTCTGAACTGTTCAGCTACTGATGCAGAGAGACCGTGAAATCAGCTATCATGTATTTATGAGACTCTTGCTAAACTCAGCCTAGCAGGAGAGTAAAATGATTCACAAGAATTCTATATTTATAACGAAGATTCACCAAAAATGACTCATGTACTGAACCAATCTAATTTTAAATAGAAGGGAAAAACCTCTTGAAGAGACACATGAAACTGGAGTGGGGGAGGGAAGTGAACTGCACACACAGGAGAGCACCAGCCAGGAGCTGTTAGCCAAATCTGCTGGAAGGGATTTCTCCATTCAATCAGCCAAAGTAAAAACAGAATATTCAGCTTCACCTTCTTCTGGTTTAGAGTTAATCGAGGCCTCTGTTCAAAGCAGCGGTAGGCTGGAGTCCTGCCTTAGGACAGGTAGGATTGCTGGGCAATAATGAGACAGTTCAGTGCAGAGTTATTAGTTCGTCAGACCCTGAAGAATTCAGAGCACAAAACCAACTGGAATCACAGTAGGAGGAAGAGAGAGGAATACGAAGACTTTAAAATATTCCTAATTTTGGCCAAGCAGAGTCTAACAGAAATAGCTGCCGCCCCACCGCCCCTCACACCAACAACGCAGCAGAGCTTCCAGGACAGTATTCCAGGAACAGAGACCAAGCAGATCGCACTGGGAGTTCCCTGCATCACACGGCCAGCCTGCAGCAAGGGCACCTGGCATCTTGGCTGGGTACTTGGAGAATTTGTAATGTACACACACACACAGAGCAAATATGAAGAAGAGGTGAAATGGGCCTGAACACCATGATTTCTAATATCTAAATCCCTGCATTTACCTCTGACAGCAGAAAAAAATAAATGTCTAGAGGAAAAGTAAGGTTAAGTAGCGTTAGCTCTTCCGCGCGACATTTACCACATAAAGCGATGATGTGACTGCTGTCTTCATGTACAAATTTCCGGGTGACAGCTTCTTCCATGATCTGCTTTACCTAAAACAAATAGAGAGAAACGACTGTATGATCCCAACAAAATCAGCACAGCACTTGGGAGTTTCAGTTACAACCACTGCTTGCCTCTTCCCCCTCAACAACAGACTAACAACTCCCCCAGGTCACATTTTGCAGGAAATAATGGATTTAAGGAGGGAAAGCACAAACCTGGGCGGCTTATCATGGTATGAGGGAACCTCTGGAATACCAAGGACATGTCTGTTTGTGATGTGCTCCCATAAAAGGCTGAATCATTTCAGTATGCCCACAGTACCCTCCAAAGAACTTCTCCAGCAGTAAGTTCCAAAGAGCTGTGCAAGACTTTTTATATTATTCATCCTTGGTCTTCACAGTCTCTTCTGCTCATGAAACCAGATTGTGCTGCCATGTCCCATTTCCACTTGTGCCATTCTGCTCTTTTTCAAGCACAAAGCATCCCTGAGCTCCACAGACACACATCCCCAGGGAGGTTTAGGGCCACCTTCCCCCTGCCTGGGGACTACACATGCCACAGCAATTACAAATTATGCCTTCAAAGCTCTGCTGCGCCAGACAGTATACAAAATTATTATAGCACCTACAAGAAGGCAGTGCCTTCAGTTTTCCCTTCAAGACACGATTTAACAATTATAGCAAATAAAATGACACTTATTACACTTTTTAAAGATTTAAAACAAAGTTCCTTTCTAGTTTCAGGGCTGATGTGTCAAGCTCCAGAGGGAAATCACTGCAAATTACTGACTTCCAAAAATTAAGGAAGAAACAGACAATTCTTACAACGAGGCTCTAGGCGAGAGGCTGCAGCCACCCTCCATTCATCTGCCAGTGATTCCTCCCCAATGGCCTCCTCAGCCGGACACCAGATGAAACCTCACTGCCTCCACCAACTCATTTATCAGACACTCATTTCTTCCTGGCCAGGGAGAGCTTGCTCTCTTCCAAATCAATCATCATTTTTGACTTGTCTCATTTGTGAGCGACAATTACAGGGTTATGACACTCTGACTGAACATATACCAATTCACTTTCAATAAATGAAAGTAAGTGCTACCATGGCAGAAGATTTAATCAGACACTCTCTTCTTCCAACGTTTAGAGCTAACTGGGTACCACTTCATGGCACTGACAGGTCCCAAGGTTTTGAGCTTTTCCACTCAGTGCTGGACCAGGAGAAGCTGCAGGTGCAGTGCTCCACTGACAGCTGGGCTCTGCAGCTGCCTACGGAGGTGCCTTCTCTGGGTTGGAGGGCTTCCTCCTCCAGCAAGACCATCTGTCAGACCAGTTCTGGATGCTGCAATTAAACATCCCCTCCCCCAGTAATCATCTTGAGGCCTCTGTGCCCACTCCTACACCCCCAGCCCGGCTGGCAGCAGCCTGCAGCTCTGGCACTTGCTGCACGAGCCTTTCAACACATGGCATCGACACATGGCATTTGCCTCACTCCAAATTCTGGATCAAGTGGATCCTCCAGAATTTGTGTTCCTTATCAAACAGGAGCCCTCTGAGTTGCAAAGAGAACATCAGAGGGTGAAAAGCCAACATGTAAAAGGCTTTGAAAGTAGAACATGTTTTATAGCTGACGAATTCAAAGCAAGTATTTTGCACTTTATAAAACCTGGCTCACTGCTCACACCTGAGGCCTGATAATATAAACTCTGAAGCAGGCAATTTGTTTCTTTCCTGTGGTGTTTCTGACACAGCGGTTGGAACTTAGGACCTGACAGTGAAGCAGCTGGAGGTGGAGGATATCAAGGATTCAAGGAAGAAGCAGAGGTGTGAGGAGGTCTTGTGAATGGGCACTCACATCTGGATTATTCAGTGAATTCAGCAATCCCTTTGGTGCAGTTTTATTCACACAGAGGAAGAAGAGTCATTTTGAGGAGCAAAAGCTCACTGCTTGGCAGCCAATTCATTGTTACCACACATTTCTCAGGCACATCCCAATCAGCTCAGTACGTTATTTACATCCCAGTCAACCCTGGAAAGGGTTTCAGATGCAACAATCAACTCTACTTTTCTACAGCAGCACCATCCGGTGTCTCTCAGGAGACTCCAAACCTGGAACTCCAGAGCTAAGGGCACGGAGCAGGGACTCGATGTGTTCCCAATTGCCACCGCATGCCAAGCAAGCTCCGTGCATTTTCTGGATAGGGACTGAATGTTATTAGAAAACATTTTCAAGGCATAGACAGGATATGAGAAGATTCAAAAGCTGGAATGCAGTGCTTTTCGATCCCACGTCATCCCTCACTGCCACGTAATTCATGGATGCTCCAGGCAAGGAGCTAAAGCAAGTGTTTCTGATCAAATGGAACACAAGCCTTTTTTTTTTGCTTGTTTCCTTTATTCCCCTGCAATTTTGCACAGCTCTTCATAGGGAATTCTGCTGCTTTGCCTCTGGTCTGGGTAGGCACTTGACAATGGAGCTTTCTGGGAACAAGCCTCCACACACACATACTGGCAGCTACCAGCAGACCTGACAAAACTGCAAATTAATCTCATTAACAGAAACATCACCACCACAGTCACCCATCCACCCACACAGGTAAAGAATCAGCTGGCCTACACCTGTGTTTGTGCAAAGGGTGGAGGGCTGCAGCCTCCAGCTGCTCCCAGAACCTGGAAAGGAGCCTGTGCAGGTGGGAGAAGCAGTCAAACACCAAACATACATCATAATACACGGATTATTTATTAAGTTTCACCCAAGAAATACACAAGAGAAATGCCTTTATGTTTAATTTTTAAAAAATTTATTATACGGAATCTTTAAAAATGGAAAAGAATAACTCTTGTAATATACCAGAATAACCAAGACCATGGTGAAAGCCCACAGCATTTTTTTCCCTCAAAGAAGAAAATCTAATGTCCAGCACCCATGACTTATTTAGCTTGTGCAGCTACTGGCTCACCTCCTATATTGACAACTCCTACTGCACTGACTCCTTCTTACTCCTGATGAGAGACTCGTGGTGTAAATAAAAGCTGCTCAATAGCCACCACATTTATCCTCAGAAGTCAATGCATTTCAGTTGCAAGTTGAGCAATTGAGTTTCTGAAGTGCTCTGAAATCTTTCAGGGTAGGACTGCTAAGGTTATTGTTATCCTGCTTGTTTCACAGCTAGAAAGTACTGTTTAAATCCAGAAATGGCAAAACCCTCCATTTCAGGAGGCAGAAGGAAATGGCCAGAGAAAAGCCTGTTTTATGAGTCTGCTTGTCACAACAGATTTTCCTGCAGAGAGAGATAAATGCTTGAAATGTGAACTTCCAAGCAGCCTCAGCATGAATCTCAGCACAGTTACATTTTCTAAACACATTACATGTCTTCCTTTCTGTGAGAGCCAACAAAATACATTCCCTACCAATGGGAACTGAAAGCCCATCTGAGGAAAAGCAAATAGCACCAAATTTCCCAAAGGAAAAATGTAGACGTTTTAGCTGAGAAAGTGAGGCAAAATAAACTAAACATTTTGCACCAAGTGACTTTGGAGACGATTGGTTTATACTTTGCAAACACAACTGAATTTTAACAGGCTTGGTGGAACACAGAAACAATCTGCTGCCTCTGAACTCCTTTGGATACTGAGGTTATGGGAAAATCGTTTAACAGGAAGCAGAGTCTGGGTTTAAAGGACAAGGGAAGGCAATGAGGGCTCCAAGAATGGATATGGAGTCAGGTATTCCCAGCAAGCCCCCCAGCAAACAGCCAGCAGGCAGAAGTGGGTGTCACACATGATAAAAAGTGAGGCTGAAAATTCTATCAGAAAAAGTTAATTACAGTCATTAAGGATAGCATCATCTGGTGGGTGGTTACTAGTGGCTTGTGTTCAATTCCTGCCTCCATCAATTGATTATTTAAGACAAATAAAATCTCCATCTCAGTGTCTCCAACTGCCTCCTGAGCCCATTTCCTTACAGTGAGCACAGACAGAGGCCCTTCCACAGGTAAGGGGTGTTATCTCAACCTGTTTATAATCACCAAAGCTCTCATGGCTATTTTAGGCTGGAAAGCTCTGGCCAACCCCTAAAAAGCTAACCCATTATAAATGCTCTAGAAGAGCATTTGTGAGGATTTGGAGAAGGAAAGAACAATCAGAGACAAAACAAAAATGCAGATGACACAGAAGGTACAAATAACACTTTCAAGCATTATTCAAGTCATTTAAAAACCAGAGTCCAATTAAAAACATTTTAGAGACTTTAAAAACAAATCAGCCTCAGATTTTTTAATTACACACCACTTGTTCTCCTCAGCTTGAGCTGGCTTGGATCACGAAAATCCATTTCGCTTTCCATCTCGTACATTAACACAAGATTACAATGCTCAGACTTGGAAAACATTTCTCAGATTTATTTATATATTTAAACGTTACTCAGGAGAGCAAGTGCACCCACTTCTAAATAAAACCTTACACTGCCTTGGCTCAAAGGCTCTAGTTTAAGCAAAAATTTCTAATCGAAGTGGCAGGTTCATGGCTGCATTCAGCAGGTACCACCTGCCCGCAGCCAGCTGCTGGCTGGGTCATCCTGGGACACAGCCCTGCCACTCCGTGTACAGATCGTCCTTGACGTGTCTGTCCCTGCTCTGCCCCTTCCACGCTCTCCACACTGACTGAAACACCTGATGTGTTCTGCTTTCAGCACTAACAAATATCAGGATATGGGGGTCAGGCTCGGCTACCTTGGCCACAGCCACAACTTTTCATCTGAGCTTTGACGGCTGCTGCTGATTCCCCAGCAGTGACCTGGGGAGCAGAAGGAGCAGGAGGGCAGGTACCTGCTTAAATACTTATTACTGCCGCGATGGATGAGCATTACACCTTCACTTCACTGCTTCACAGGAAGCGACACGCAGCTGTCACACAGCCACTGCCACAAAAACGCAGAACACAATACTCTGACACACCGGGAGAGGTGGCCGCAGGGAGTTCCACCTGGAACGTGCTGCAGAGGTGTCCGTGGGCCAGTGCTTGTGCACACCATAGGCACCTCCTCCCACCGCACCCCGGCAGGAGCCTTGCTCTGCGGCAGGAGCTGCTGAGCGCGATGCCATCACAGCGGGAACTCCCTCCGTCCTGCCGAGCCCCTCCCGGCAGGTAAGGAGCACCTGCCGAGCCCCTCCCTCCAGCCACGGAGCACCTTGCGAAAATGAAGTGCCGCCAGCCCGAACGCGAGTATGACCAAGCTCCACCGCCCCGCTCGGGTGCGGGGACTGGGCTCCTGAGGCTCTACCATGGCTTTAACTGCCCCAGCACGGGAATATCACACAGGTGTGTGCAGGAACAACCACCCTAATTAATCCTTCTCAGGGCGCAGGTGCCAGCGGCACCTCTGCCAAGGCTCTGGCACCTGGGAGCCAGCTCAGCTCAGCCAAGGACGCCTTCAGGAATACCTTTCTTATCCCCGATTTCCCCTCTTTCTCCTCTAGAGCTCACAGTTAAGAAAAAGTAATAAAAACCGAGTACTAGGGGAAACACAAAGCCCGGGAAAGGGAGCGGGAGCACCGGCAGCCTCCTGCCGCAGCAGGAGCCCCGGGAGCCTCGGGAGCGGCATCCCTGCTCCAGGTGCGCCCGGGACAAAAGCGCACCGAGGCTCTCCCGCAGCAGCACCGCCCGCCAGCCCCGGCACAGCGGAGCTGGGGCAGATCCGCGTCCCCGGCGACAGCCCGGCCAGGCGCGCACAGCCGCGGCGGACAAAGCCCCGCTCTGGGCGAGGGCAGCGGCGCCCGCCGCCCGCCCGGAGCCTCAGGGCGTTCCCCACACGGCCCCGCTCCAACCCGCAGCCCCCCGGGGAGGGACACCCGGAGCGCGGGGCTCTGCCCGCCGCACAGCCCCGGACCCTCACCCGCCTCCGCCCTCACCTCCTNGCTCGCGCTGCACCGCCCGGCCGCGGGGGGGCGCCCTGTGCCGCCCGAGGCGCGCGCGGCTCCCGGCGCGGGAGCGAGCCGAGACTGCGACCCTGGGGACAGGGGGACAGCGACCCCGGGGGACAGAGACCCCGGAGACAGCGACCCCGGGGGACAGGGGGACAGAGACCCCGGGGACAGCAACCCCGGGGGACAGGGGGACAGCGACCCCGGGGACAGGGGGACAGCGACCCCGGGGGACAGGGGGACAGCGACCCCGGGGGACAGGGGGACAGCGACCCCGGGGGACAGGGGGACAGCGACCCCGGGGGACAGCAGGACACCGATCCCCCGCCCCGGTCCGGGAGCCCAGCCCGGGCACAGCCTGGGCACGGCCCCAGCCCGCAGAGCGCGGCACTGGCACGAACCGAGCCTGTGATCCCAAATCCTCAGTGGGGATCACAAGAGCAACGCATAACAAAAGTGCAGAGACCAACACCACCAATAAAAAATGATGATGCTGGAGGAAAAGCACAGGAGACAAAATATAACACTTTATTAAAAATTAGTGTTCTATTTCCATTTAATGCACTGGTGAAACACTTTAATCAACAGAGAATTCATTCATTACTGTATTAACTAGGTACTTTATCTGTAAGACTGACCCTTAAAAGTTAGACATAAAAATAAAACAAAGACTGAATCTCTAAGAAAATAACTTGATCACAGAATGTCAGTTTAAACAAGATCAGCAATCATATTTGCTATCCTCTGGATATAAAATATCATAGAAATCCAAAAGAATCCTTTACTCTTATTAAACAAATTAAGTGTCAACCACCCTGTGAGGTAGGGGAGGGTCTGACTACTATTCCATTAGATGAGAAGTGACACATACAGAAAACAGAGCCTGCCGTCTGTCCCTGGGGGAGAGACAGAGCTGGAACAGAACTCACGTCCCAGGAACACCTGAGCTCTCCCAACAGCACAGGGGGAAGGTGGCTGTGCAGACTGAACGCCAAGGATTGTCAGGAGGACACAACCTAACGGTGTAAAGCAGGGATCGCGGGGCAGACCCATCCAGTTCAGGTACATTCACCAGCGTTCAGGTATATTCACCAGTATTGCCAGGAGACAATTCTGTCTGAAAACGAAAACCCTCAAGAAAAACAAAATCAAACCAAGCCCACAATAAGCAATGCTCATTCAAATGCAGCTCTCAGTGACACCACAGCCCCTCCAACATCCTCCTTGTCCATCTCTTATTCTCTATCTTAACCAAGAAGTGCAAAAGATAAAAGTCACTGGAGTGGAACATTTCAGCAGGACAAATGTCTCCTGTTCCAAAAACGAAATGTCAAGGTGAGGGTTAAGCAGTGAGTTTCATCTCGGCATTGACCTGCGGCTGGAGCTGAGCCCGGCAGAGCTCTCTCCTCTGATGCTGTTGCACAGTTAACACCGATCCTGGAAAGCTCTTTCCCAGCAGCCACTCACTGAGACACCGAGCCTCCTCCCCTGGAGCAGGACGCAGGCTGTTGGCAGTGCAGGAGGACCCCGTTTGGGAAACAGCCGGCGGTCCTTCGGCGCAGGATTGGGCACGGATGGCAGGGAGAGGTTCCCATTCATTCCCTCGGTCTGCCAGTGCAGTGCCTGAATGCACAAAGGTTTGCCTAAATTTAGGAGTGAGGAGGACAGCGAGTCCTGCAAGAATGCCAGCTAATGTTGTTCCAATTCACACCCTACAAATGAAGCAAAAAGGCTCTTCTTTCTCCCAAAGGGTACTCCAAATTCCCGGGCACATTGTTAATGCACCCATTGGTGATGGTCTGTGTGGAAGCCGTACAAGTCTCAAATGCACATCATTAGAAACCTGTATGGTCTTAATTTGTGCTATTTAAAGCCAGCAGAGGGGATCCTCTGGAGCAGCACATGGATCTGACATTCTCTTTCACACACTCCTTCCCATACCTGTCCTTCCCAGAAAAAATAAATGCAAATATGACATTTTTCTCCTTACAACTTCATTTAAATGCAGTTTTGCAAGGCTATCAGCATCACTTATTTACTCTGTTAACATTCACTACGATAGTAACAAGAAAAAAATATAAATTTGAAAAGAAAACAGAAGTGCCACATTTAAAATGTGGATTTTAAATGGCATCAGCCTTTGTTACAAGATAGAAAAAGCACCAGATAATAATTTGAAGCTATTAAATGCAGCACAAAGACCCCATTGCTGCAGCCTCTGCTGGTGTCTTCAAATTAAATAGCATCAGAGGAGGGAAAAAAAATTTAAAATCCACATCACACTCTACCAGAATTAGAGGGAAATACCACAAAAATTTTTGTTGAAACTAATCTAAACAGCTGTATTTTCCCTGGCAAAACCCAATCACCAGCTGGAAAACAAAAAATTTACAGAAAGCAATACAAAAGAAAAGAGGTTGTTAGGGTTATTAGTGTTTTCGAGAAGCCTTTCACAACAAGGCAGGTGCATCCCTGTGCAATGCTGCTTCCTGAATGTGAGAATGAAGTGAATCCTGCCACATGTAGAGGCAAGAAAATCCTGAAAGTTTGTTAGTGTTTTCTTACTAACCCTCAACAATTTAATTTTCAAAAACCTCAATGAGTGCAAATAATTTTTTGTTCCCTCCCCTGCTTCTATTACATCTACATCTCAATTCTCCTTATGACCTCCCTGCATTAATTTCGGATTATTTTCTTGTCAGGCTTCTGCAGTAATTTTCTTTATATCTTACAGGTAGATTTGGCACTGGTCAAATCAGTTCAGGACTGACCATTGGAGAATCTGGAGCTTCACGACTGAGTATGATAAGGGAACACAAAGGCAGCTGTGGAACACATCCGACATATCCAGGGCTCCCGGTGGGCACCCAGCAGGAATAACCATAAATGACAGTGGCAAAATCGGAATCTGCAACCTACAGCTCAAACATACAAGCAAACATTTACAAACACAATAATGGCTTTTCATACTGAACTTGAAACTGTTTCCAGAGATCAAATTTGTAGAGCAGACTTGACTCGCACCTCCTGAAGCACCCTGTACAATTAGCACTCAGCCAAGCACTTGGAATAAAAGTGATTATTTCAGTTTAAAATCCAGTGTAAGCCACTTCTCTCCTGTGCCCAAAGCCTCTTGCAGTTCCATGCTAGAACAAGATTTTCATGGCTGTTTTTCAATTTCTACACTCTAGAAGGGATATAGGACACAAAACTTGAATACACACGTTCTAGCCTTATAAAACACTGTTTAGACCATACTTCCCCAGCCACTGCAATTTTTCCCCTGTTGCTTGAGAAATTTAACATTAAATAGCACTTTTGGGCCACAGGAGAAAACGAATGCAAAACCAATTCCCTAGATTGCCCTTGTTTATATAAACAGGATTTCACTGTCACAAGCCTCAGTCAGGGCAACACTGCCACAACCTGCTCAAATTTGCTTACTTCAAGTTTCTTCCCTCACCATACCCATTCTTCCCTCTCCCTGGACAAGTCATTACCTACACATTTAAATTTTCAGAGATTTCTCATTTTTCATGCAGGGAAGTTGTTTGATGACTTGATTCTTGGAATCAATGAGTTTTAAAGACACTATGGGGAACATAAACCTTTGCAGGTGCTCTGGGGACAGGGGTGGGAGAGCACAGGGGCAGCTGACTGGCCGGACAAACATTTCTCCTGGGGGTTATCCCATGTGGTGCCTGCCAGGAGCAGCTGCATTCAAGTTCTCTCTTCAGTATCTTGATTTAATACCTGCAAGTTCACTATACAAAACCCTGAAAGGGAAGGTGTCTGGAAAGAGCTTTTCAAACCACTCCACCTACTCAGGAAGAGCAGTGCTGTTCACGGGAAGGGGGAAACTGGCAAGTCGTTAGATAGGAAAGAGCAACTGCAAACTGAGAACCAGCGCTCCAAATCCCCTCCTCTCCAGCAGGGAGAGGGGCCAGTCTGCAGGTAAAGCACAAGGTGCACAACTCGCACCTCAGTTCTCCAAGCCCTTGGCCTTTAGTGTTGCTCTGGGCACACAAATCCCCATTTGCTTCTCTAGGGAGCCAAGACGCCCAATGAAGATCAATGGCTGAAGCCCAACAGATCCCTCCTTCCTGTCCAAGGACAAGGACACAAGCTGGAGCAGGCCCTTCTGCAGGGGGACACACTAGTGGCCGAGCTGGCGGTCATCGTAGGTGCTGTATCTCTTGACGTGGATGCGGCGCACGCGGTCACGCAGCTCGAAGCCCTCGTCGTCCTCGCTGTGCGACGCCTGGCTCCGGCTGCGGCTCGTGGCCTCCAGCAGGGAGTTATCAGGGACCCGTGGGGTCTCATACAGTAAAACGTTCAGAGTTTCCTCATAAATTCGTGCCTCAGGGAATTCAACCTACAAAAGAAAGCATATGTCCTGCTCCTGATCCATCCAGGATAATGACTGGAAAACATACACACACATGAAAAGGTACTTGAGCCATAAAATGACCCATTATAAAGAGAGTAAAAAATTGTAAATGAGCAAAATATACAAATTTCTGTAGAAGGTTATTCCCACCACCAGGTCACCTCCTTCGCCTCTTCTTTTAGATTGCTCCAGAAAGGAATCTCCAGTTCTTAAGGTTGGACCCTGGTAACCTTACCTGCACCACTGCAAATCAGACGTTAACTCCTAAAATTAGAGAAACTCTGTAGATTCACCGTGCCACTCACAACCATTTCTAACTTGTAGCACAGGCAAGCGAAGCTCCTTTACCTTGGTTTGCTTCTTCTCCGTGGCGTACACGATGGAGGTGCAGCAGACCTCGGCCAGCTTGCGGCCCTGCCCATAGAAGGACCAGCAGCAGATCTCATCGCCGATCACATCCTTGATGAACAGCACTCTGCCGTTGAACCGCAGGGACAGCTTGTCAAACAGCTCGATGTTCTTCAGCAAGTTGTCATCCGAGTTACTGAAACACAGCAACAAAAGCAGGAACAGGGTTTTTCAAGCAACCATTTCTGCCTGTTCCACCAGCTTTCAGCACTGATCCAACTGCAGAATACAAATAAATAGTGACTCACTGCCGCATGCTGCCAAGAAAAGAGGGGAAATAGCCCATTTCAGATACAAATACACTGCGCTGACCCCATGAGGAAACACACCAGCCTTTAGAAGTCAACTTATACAATTAATAAGGACAGCACAATGTCTCAAACCATTACATCAACTACCCACGCTTGAGATGATCAAACCCCATTTCACTGCAGTTCTCTGGCTTGATGACAGAAAAGGCCCAGAGTCGGTGTGTGTTGGAAGGGCCACATGCTCTGCACTCTGCATGCCGCAGACACATTGCCAGGGTGAATATATTATTTAGGAAGCTAAGTTTTATTGACAGCCAATGCAATGTGAGGCTTTAATGACTTTTCAAAGCAAGATACAGCTGTCAAAACCCAAAATAAAACAAAAGAACCAAGTTAGGTCATCTACCATCTTCTTCCACTCCCCTAGACAAAGAGAACCTTTCCCACTGAAGTGGGGAAAAAAAGAGGGACATACCTGGTGTAGGAGTATTTATTGTTGCTTCTATTATAAAGCAGTTTAACAACAGGCTGTTGGGAGTGAGAGAAAAGCAGAAAAGGTAAGTTCTGTGTTTCAATACATTTAGCATAAATCCACAGTTGATAACAGCAGTTACTTTCATTGATGACTCTATCAGTCTCTCCTCTTCCTTCGGAGAGGTGATAATCGGGATGCTGCAGACAGGCTCATACAAATCTTTCTTGTCCTATTTTAAAGAAAGAAGAAAGAGGAAATAAGAGAGAGAAATGCTAAAGCCAACACTGCTGCTGCTGTCTCCTTCAGCCCCTCCAGCCATGTTCCCAAATGCTGTGATGAACAGGAAAAGCTCTGGGTTGCTACAGTAACCACACAGCTTACCTTGATCTGCAACCCAGTACCACAGCAGAGATTTCTTATCCCCCGAAGGCAGCAGTAATTGAAACACTGGGATGCAGGTGGATGTCCTCAGCTATAGCGAGGAGAAGGTCTAGACATATTTGGTTTAAGTGGGTTTATTATTCCATCCTTTATTGAAGAAAAGGATAGAAGGAGTTTGCAGTAGTTTTAATCAACTCAAAGCACATAGAAGAGCAGGAGCCACTGTGAACTGAACACTTGGCAGAATATCATGTCACCAATATGAGTCAGCCCTCAGGACAGAAAACAACAACCAAGCATGGGCAGGACAGACCGTGTCCCCACATCCCTCACCATCTATTGACTAAAAAATATTTTTTAAATACCTTGTACACCTCAGACTTGGTGCCATCTCTAAGACCATGAAATAATCTCTCAAATTGTCTTAAGTGAATTTTTTAAGTAAAACATCCATGAAACACTTCACAGGCTACTTCTGTTCTTACCTGCAGGGCTGCTTGGCACATATCCACTAAGCCCTGGATGAGATAGTATTTGGCTTCTGCCATCAACTCTTTGATCTCCTGCCTGTGTTTTGGAAGTGCAATTGTGTCATCTCTGAGATAGTTTAAAATTGTTCCAAAGTGCTTCCCACAACGGTCTATAAGGATCCAGCCTGAAAAATAACCAACACGTTTCAGTCACCTCAACACTAGAGGCCAGAAAAAACTCCCTGGAGAGGTTAACCAGCACTGAGGTTTCCTGAAACTGCACAGGACACTTCTCCCATTTATTTTCCAGCACTCCAGAAGCAAAGCCTCAAGCTAAAAACACTCAGCTTCCAGCACAACACACAGAGATTGCTGCAGGAACCCCACTGCAGTGCTACACTGTGATGCTGGGCAGTCAGAAACTTCTGAGAGCCAAGGAAGGACTAGAATACAGAATTCACACGTTTGCAACAAGTACATTTGGGTAGGTTCTGTGGCCCAACAAGGAGGATTTGGCAGTTCTCCAAACACATCTGCTGCTGCTGTTTGGAGTTACTGAGAGAGAAGTGTTCTGAAGATGCTGAAAGGCAGACCAGCCCAGAAAATCCATTGTGGTCCCCAAACAGGAGCAAAGAACAGCACAGACGGATCAGGAGGAAGCACACAGAGGATGAAGCAGAGGAAACAGTAGCAAACAGACAAATTCTTGCAATTTTACAATATCCCTGAAGTCACATTCCCTAAGGAAACAGGAAGTCTAATTGCTACCAAACAATAGCAGCATAGGACGCAAGCAGGCACAAGGCTTAGTACAGTGCCAAACCCTTTCTCATAACGTGGAAGGCAGGAAAAAAGGTGTTATTTTGGAATTTAAGTACAGAAAACAACCTAGGGAAATAAGCTAAACCCCTGCTGGACTCTCCAGCTGGAACTATTAGAAAATGACTCTCATTTTCCATTCAGGCTGGGGCTCTTACATTATAGAGGGAAGAACAGGCTGTTTTGTGTATCAGGGATTTCAAATATCCTGTGTCCAGCTGGAGGTGACACACTGCCTGAGTGATCCCTAAATACCATCGCAGCACCATGAGCCATAAGTAAAACATGCTGCTGAGGAGGAGGAAAAAAAAAGATTTTTCAACAAAGCAAGGCAGGCTATTCTGAGCCTTAAAGCCAAAAACTGCACGTCCTTCCCCACGTGCGCAGATCGAATGATGCCACTGCTCGATGTGACAGAAATGACAACCCACAGACTGTCTGTTCAGTCTTTACAATACCACCAACAACCTGCCCACCAGCTGTGAGGACATGAAAGAGGACCAGCCCTTCCCCAGTTCATTTGAGTAACAAAAGAACGCATTTCTATAAAGCAAAATGATTGCTAGCGCCGACGGGAGCTGTCTGCCTAATGTTCCAAGTTATTTTTGGCATATATCTTTCCCCACATCCTTAACGGATTAAAACCACCAACGAATCCCAGTCGTTTTACAAAATTGCCAACATTAAAAGCCATTTCCTTACCTTCCTTGTCGGTGAGCACTTCCATCCTGCCGCTAAACATGGCCTTGAGCATGGTGTCGTGCCTGGTGAGCACCTGCACGGTGGTGTAGTACAGGGAGCCCCCGACGTTGAGGCGCACGTACTTGTTCCCCAGGCTGCCGCTCTTGAGCCCACCAGCCTTGGGCTTGTGGCCCGCGGCCGGGCACAGCGTGCTGCCCAGGCACGTGTCCCCCGACATGTCCTTCTGGAGGTAGATGACCACCCTGCAGCGCGTGGGCCGGGCCGGCCCCGCCGTGGTGCTGCGGTCACGCCTCAGCAGGCCAGGACAGCGGGGCAGGGGCCGGCATCACCTCGGGGTCAGCACAGTACCCCCACGGCCACTCCACTCACAGACGGGGACGCCACCCTGAAAAGAGGCACTTCCTAAGGATGCGACTACACATATCCTGACAAAACACGATTTAGCCTCTTTTCAGACAATTTATGCAGCCAAGTTATTGCTGTGTCGCATTTCTGAGGCACGTGAAACTCTTCCAACTTCCTGTTATTGTATCTCCGGCCAATACTGCACTGTGGGCCAGGCTCCAACGCTGCTAGAATCCAGCTCCCCCTCAGCTTCCCAAAGGAACCCAACTCTCTTTGAGCCCACCTGAAACAGCTGGGAGAGCTTCCTGCCCCTCCTTCAGCTGAGGTGTGTGTGCATCCCCCTGAGTGGGGTTTGTTGATGGTTGGTTTGAATTCTAACTGGAGACACAAATGCCTCTTCAAATGCCTCAACACTGAAAAGCTGAACACAGAATTCTGTTCTCTGGTAACTCCTCTCATTCAAAACTCTCCTTCCTCCATTCTGGAGTCAACACAGTTTTAATTTGGAAAAAAAAAACAACAACACTGCCCACCACATGCACCACGGTTTGCCACTGATGTCCTGCCTTGCTTTAAACACTTAAACACCCCTTTTTAGAACAGCAGCGTGTTTGCAACAGCAGCCAGACCGAACCTACGAGGAGAAGAAACCCAGCCTGCCCGAACGTCCTCCTCAGAACAGTTCCCGCTCAGTTCCGTCCCTCCAGGCAGCTTCTCACTGCTCTGACCGAAGGACGAAGCTGAAGAAGAGCAGAACCCCCTGCCCAGCCAGCGCCAATCCTCTAAGTGGTTTCTGAGGAGCTGTGAGGCCTCTGCTGTAAACAGCACGAGACCTTTAATTGCCCCCTCTGACAGGACAGAAAATTCCCCACATCTCTTCCCGTCCCTTCCTTCCTGCCCCGCGTGGGAGGCAGGACGGGCCGCGGAACAATGGCCCCGCCCGGCCCCTGCTCAGCCCCGCCGCGAAAAGGAGCGACCCGAAGGGCTCGGGGGAGCCCGGGGGCACCGCGGGCACCGGGAACCCGCCCCGCACTCCGGGCAGGCGCCCGACCCCGCGCGGTCCCACGGA